>CM035104.1:35182780-35782780 GCA_020205505.1 Panax japonicus | reverse complement strand
GGCAGGGAGTAGCGTGGCGGCGCCACTCCCAAGCTTATACTCACCGCGGCATCGCCGTGCTGCAGAGTGGTCAAGAGTAGTTTGTTAACTGTCTCGAATTTATAGCATGTCTATATATATACTTTAAAGACTGTAAAAGATGAAGTAAGATTGTTTCGAAAGAATAAGCATGAGAGTATAATGAGCTAACAACATAGCTATCCTAAGCGTATATTGAATAAGAGAAATGAAACAATGTAAAATTTTATTACATTAAGAATGTATGAATAAGTATGACTAATGGATATGAATCCATAATTATACGATTGTGTATGTAACGATCGAGAAATTTTGTAATTTAAATATTTATTGAATTAAATAAATATTTTAAATAATTTATTTATTGAGAAAAAAATAATAAATAATTGATGAAATTGTGATGCAAGAATTTAGTAACTAAATTGATTAATGTTAATTGGTTTAATTTTATTGAAGATTTAATTTAATGAAATAATTAAATTAAATGGATTGTTTAATATTTAAGAAAATATTTAAATTAAATAAAGTAATGTTTAAGTCTAATTTATTAATTAAATTAGATATATAATTATTTATTAATCATAAGTATATCTATAATGAAAAATTATAATTTTTATTATAAGTGTAAGCTAATTAAATGGGTTACATGTGTGACAAATAGAAACTATATAATATAATATTATTAAAATAATCTAGTATGTGAATTTTATGTAGCCAAACATAACCTTATGGCTTTTGGCCTAACATAACTGATAGACGTATTATTTTTTTAACTGACGAACGTGGGAAGCCCTCAGTTTATATGTGTTACGCGTTCTTTTTATAAGGCTAGTACTGAGTTGGGTGATAAGAAGTAACATAGAGGGTTAGAGATAATTTGAGTGTAATCTCTATGAATGTTTAAGGACTGAGGAAGGATTCTATCATCTTGCTAGTTGGAAATTCAAGGTATAATTCATCCCTAAATGTTCAAGTTGTAGTTTGTAATTTAAAGTTCTCTATAATTGATTTTTGTTAAATTGTTGTTTCATATGTGTATATATACTCTTGGTAAATTGGTTGGTTATCGTCTATAATTGTATATTGGTAATCAAATTCGTGAGAATTGGCTTTATAAGAAAGAAGTTAGAATATCAGTGTGTGTTCATGTAATATGGCTTAAGAAAGTACAAAATTTGATGCTCAATATGTGATATAATCTATAAATTGGTGTTAGATTGTGTTAGTATGTTAAGAAACAAAAACAACGTAGTTTGAATCGTATTAATTGGTTAAGAAATGAAGTCATGGCGATCAAATTCGCTAAAAGTGTAAAAAGTGAAGAAATTGGGGAAATTGGGGTTTTGATCCTTCAAAATTGAGTATATGTAATGTTTATGTAGTTAGAATGATGAACATCATGCTTAACTATGTTATTACAATGTTTTAGATGTTGAGTTTGGTGAATTTCTGTGGAATTTGGATTTTTGGCCTAGGACAGAGTCTGATTTCGTGTTCTGCAAAAACTGGTTCTGGTGTCGAGCGCGGGCGCGCTGCTTCTAGGCGCGGGCACGCCTGATACAAAGGGTGTCATGGCGCGGCCGCACCAGAGGTCAGTCAGACCCAGTAATAAGGTGTTAGCAGTATAGTTTGATAAATGTTAACTTAACTTATTTTAATGATTGTTGAGGAACCTAAAACATGTTATAAGACATAACAACATGTTGAAGACATAACAACATGTTGTAATCACAACATTGAAACTATAAATTATGAACTAATAAGTTGTAAGAGTTTGGAATGTGAGGTCATGAGAATTGGAATTGTTTTGCAATCACCATGTCGTATATTATGATATAATTGAGAATTAAGTTTCGTGTTACGTGAATGAGTAGGATAATCAAGTCCTAAGTTAAGGATTATAGACTTTATTAAAATGAAAACTAAACTAATGAAGTTAATATTAATATAACTAATTGGTATTGTGATTCTAATGGTATATGTAGGGTAATTGGCGAACGTTTATTATATTTGTGTAGCTTACACCCGAGGCAAGTTATCTGACATCATTCTCTTTATAATAAATGCAAGTTTCATAATTCCGATATTTGTTATTGTCAAGCAAGCTTTCTAGTTCTAAATTATCATTTTGTAAATCCTATATTAAAGTTGAGCAAGCCTATTAATTCTATCTTATGTATGGTTGAATATGCTCTTGTAACCTAATTCGTTACATCGAGCGAGTTTAACATTCCTATTTCTTGTTATTGCTATTCAAAGCATATACAGTTTTAAAACATTGATTCAAATGAGATTGTTCTAACTCTTTTGAATATAGTGCTTTACATATATATATATATATATATATATATATATATATATATATATATATATATATATACCATGTCTATTCAAATCTATATTGTTGTCACTCAAACTTTGACTTAAATAATCTTGTTCAATTCTATCACTACAAGAAAAAGGCCTATCAGCGACCGCATGCGGTCGCTGATACGCGTCGCATAAAATCTGGTCGCTGGAATTCACATCAGCGACCACTATTAGCGACAGATGTATCTGCTACCGATAGTAGCGATCGAATTCGTCGCTAAACTGAGTCAACATAGTTCAGGGCAAAGTCTGATGTGGGCCATGTGTTAGCGACCGCATTTGGTCACTGATACCCTAAGATGCTTTACGGTCGCTAATACTTATCAGCGACCGCATGCGGTTGTTGATGTTAAAAAACTGAAAACCGGCTTTTTTCACTTTTACAGAATTCCCAAAATCCTGTTTTGTACCTGCTTTATCCCAATACACATACACAACAATATAAACAATGTGCACAACAATATAAACATCCATCGTCCATATATATACCGACACATACACCAAACTAGTATATAAACTATATAAACCTTTAAAAACCAATATGAATTGAATAAATAATAACAAATCTAATGTTTAAGTAACATACAAACATCCAAAGAATGAATATAAAAGTACAAGATTCTCAAAGAACTACAAAACAATACTAAATCGGTCATCAATCTTCATTGTCTTGATTAGCTTCTCGTTGATCACCCTGTAATTAACAAAATAATAAAATAAGTTACAAATATAGTAATTATGTTGATACTGGTATTACGACGATATACAAAAAATTGATTATCTCGTCGCCATCCCCATGCTGTGCTGCTTCCGCCACTACATCAACTAACTCATCATGACTCAGAGCCGCCAGATGCCCGCCCAGTATCTTTAGAAGATCGCGATCTCGACATGTAGCTCTCACACAGTTAGCAGGAGTATGAACAATTGGATGACTCGATGACTATGAAGACTGGGTAGCAGAGTTGCATGAGCCACTGAAGGATGGGTGTCGTCATTGTCTTTAACCTTTAATGTAGTTTTTCTTCACAACAGACGCCTTCTCCCATAACTATTAATCAATTGGCGGACGTGGAGTGCCTTCAGGATAACGCCCATTCAATAAACACTTATAAGTATCCTGTCATCATGTTAACAATTAAATAGTTAAAAATAAATTCTGTAAGCATTGATAAACAAGATTAAGTTGTTTAAACTTATTACCGCTATCTAGATAGCATCAAGTAGACCATCACGGGTGGCCATGTACACATCCAGCCAATGGATAGGCTAACCTTGAAACTCCTGTACAAAAACTATTCCAATATTACTAAGTAAATGTGATATATATTTTACAATTCACGATTGTAAACATATTAAAACTTGTAAATACGTACCCTGGCAGTGATATGCTGCAACTGTGAAATACTGCCGCCCTTGTATGTTCCTTTAGCCTTTTCGCCATCGGGTACACCCGAGGATCTGTTGGTGGCGGCAGTCTTTCGTCTTTTCACCCAACTCTTAGCTCTCCATTGGTCGCACATCTCAGCCCATATGAAGTGGGTGCACCACCAGGGGCTATGCTCGTGCATGTAATCCTCTCCCTAGCCTGGATGGTCGATCGATGCATTGTGAAGGGCCTTTTGTCGTTCTTTGTTCAAATTGTCTTTGGTGCGGATGACGCACTTCTGCTGGAATAATGTCTGTATCACTAAAGCATGCGCGTCCTCCCATCAATACCGCTTCTGCAAATAAAACAACAATAATAATATTACTAAACAATTATCCTTAGAATATTATATTATCTCTCATAATTAAAAAAAAACATACCTGAAATTCAGCCCAAACAGCATCCTTGTGGGGGATAGGTGTGCTCGCCCACATAATCACAGATGTAGGCCAATTATGTAAGCACAGCTGTGATATGCACTCGACGATTTTTTTATATGAAAAATCACTATAATATACAACAATTTACATCAACGATAAGTAGATATATTAAAGAAATTTACATCTAAGTTCTATATATCTTGTATAAATGAAATCTAAAATGCTTATATATAAATGATGCGGGACGTACGTGCTATTCAGAGGAGGACGAATCTGAATAAGAATCCGATCATCCGGATTAGTATGGGCCTTGGGCACATGATTAGGCCCCCTACCCAAGCTACACTTTTTCTGCGCTGCTTCAGAAGCCATCTATATATTAAAAATTTCAAGATGTTATTATGAGTTATATAAAATGACAATAATGACAAGAAACTGCATTTAAATAGTAAAATACATAAACATGATAGTGATATAAAGATATTGGTATGAGTAATATTTGATTACATGCATATATATATATATATATATATATATATATATAAATATAAAATGACAATAATGACAGAAAATTGCATTTAAATAGTTAACATGACAATGATATAAAAAACATGTAATGCTAAATATACATCAGAAGTTCAAGTGTCAATGTCTGATTCAGAATCATCTTGTATACGTATTGCAGATTCATAACCATCATCTGCTTCAGATTCAGTGTCAGATTTAGTCAATAACTCTTCCTCCTCAGTATCAATATCATCTGACACAAGTATTGACTCAGTATCTAATTCATGTGGTTCATCTCCACCATCTAATTGGATTACTTCATTTTCGTCCTCCACATTTATTATAGTTTGACTATGAAGCATTTGCTCTTGGTAAATCTCCCCATCAACTACTTCTACACGACTGCGCACGGGAGTATGAATTACAACTTGCCAATCTGTAGGCGATCTATCCCTTTTCCTAACAGGACTAGGAGTGTAGTATACTTGTACTATTTGAGTTGGTAAAAAAGATGGTTCGTTGGAGTACGCAGACCTATGGAGGTCAATATCGACGATTCCATGTCTGTCAACACGTATCCCTTTTTCTGAATCAAACTAACGACACTTGAACAAGTTAATATGAACCCTGTACGTGCCCTTATACGACAACTCTACGATTTCCTCCAACTCTCAATAAAAGGCACGACCAAACTCATTGTAACAATCTCCTTGGACACACACTCCAGAGTTCGTTGTTCTTTCCCATATGCCTTTGTATGAAATTCACAACCATTTATTTTGCAACCATTGCGGCTGACTTGGTCCCTGTCTGGTCCCATAGCTAAGACTTGTACATTAGCCAGAATCGTTGATCCCTCAGTCAAAGCCTACACAAAATCCATCTTATTAAATGAAGCCATAGTTAATATGGAGTATATATATATATGTCGTGCTTAAGAAATTGAACTTACTTTATCATTTAGCCAAAGTACAATTTTTTTATCACGATTGATTTGAAGTTCTTTATCAGTTATGCTGGGATGCTTCACTTTTAACTCGTCATCGTACAATCTATACAATGTTATAAACATTAACATATTAGAATAAATTTTCAAGTTAAGAGATAAATTATCAAGTTTACATGTGTACCTCATAAATTCGTCAATTTCCTCGCAATTGAGAAGAATGTAAGTATGTGCAGCATGTAATTCTTGCTTAGAGAGGAATATGCGCTTCCCTTTTCCATAAGCGCGACCCGATAGACCAAATATAGAGAGCCGACCATTTAGTTCAACATTTCCCCCATCATCATATCTCGATACTCGATTGGCCTTTGTCAAGACTTCATCCGGATAATAGTCTGAGACAAACGTAGATATCTCATCGAAACTGTATGCCTCACATATCGACCCCTCGACATAAACTCTATTCTTCACCTTCCTCTTAAGGTTTCCCATCACCCTCTCGAAAGGGTACATCCATCTATATTGAACTTGACCCCCAACACGAGCTTTGTATTATCTGAGATTTTTTTTATGTAATTTACGAATTATTAATGAACGAATTTATATAAAACTTTTGGGTGATTTCATTTATTAGATGTATATGTGTGGTACATATATGTGTTATTTCAAGATATGTGATGAGATGTATTTAAATGGTCGGTTTTGTTTTATTTAACTATTTAAATAAAAAATTAAGTAGGGAATTATTCTATTTTATTACGTGAGATGGTATTAAATCATGAGCTGGAGTTCGGAGCGGAATTTAGAGACGTGGACTGCGTATTCGAGTCCGGAACGTCGAAATTAGTCAGGATAGACTGTAATCACGAAAAAGTGTCACGGTTGACTTTTTGGTCAAAGTCAACCAATTGATTTTTTTTGAGGAAAAAGTCAACTACGAATTTCAGTGATGAATTTGACTAAACGGATAGTCCCATGACGACCGAAATGTCGAATTTAGTAGGAATCGATATATGGTTCGCAAAGTTTGGTTCCGAAGGGTAAAATAGTCAAATAGCTTATTAATTGATTAAAATAATATATGTATTTTTTTATAATAGAAATCAACTGAACTGATGGACCCATGAGACTATTAAATTGGGACAAGGGAGGGAGTATACGTATATTACATAATAGATAAGGTGGAAGTAATTTATTTTATTCCTTAAAATCAAAATTCTTTTTATTTTCTAACTCCCACGTTCATTTTCTCTAATTCCCACATTCTTCCTATTAATTAACTATATTATTGTAGTATTAAGTATTGTGAGTAACTAATCATTGGAGTTGGGGGTTATGGGAGTTGGGGGTTATGGGAATCAAAAGACTCTAACAAAGCTATACATATATACAAACACACTTTTCTTTTAAGAAAATTCCACCAAGTGAGTAAACATGGAGAGAAATTGAAAGCCTAAGAGAGTTAGAACTAATTTTGGAGGATTACTAAGGATTTGACAAGCAAGGAGAAGGAGCATCATATTAAACCAAGAAGAAATTCATCAAAAGGTAATTCATGAACCCATTTTATTTTTATAAGAAAAATGAGAAGAAAATACATATAAAATTGGTAAATGATTTGTTGTGGCTTTGTGTTGCCATGTTACTGTTGTTTGATGATTATAGATCATTAACAACAAAAGATATGGGTTAATCATGCATCAAATTCATAGAAAATCAAAGAATTAAGCAATGCTTCCTCTACCTTTGATAAAATGCCTCTTAGGTGCTAAATTAATCAAAAAGGTGAAAGTTTGATGTTGTGAAATGTGAAAACATATGAGAGACGATGATCTGGATATTAGGAATAATTTAATTGCATGATAGAAGCAAAATCATGAATTTTTGTCAAATTGGGTTTAACTAGTAATCTGTGATTTTTGGGGGTTTTCGGAGCCTCGGAATCATGGTGTATATGACTCGATTTACATATGTAATAATTTTGTAAAAATTATGACGCCCCCAAAATAGGTCCATTCCATCCAACCCATTCTGAGTCGCCAAATAAATGGTAAAGAAACAACTACAACTTCATTAATACAATTGTCATACAAAATACGACAACACATAAACTGTGAGTTTAAATACAAATATTGTCTTCTAGACAATATCCACACGCAAATAAGTCCTCATTACAATTATTCAAACACTATTTTATAGAAATAGTGAGGACTGCTAAAACATCTTCCTAGAACCATCACTCCATACCCCGACTCGATCCTGCTATGTTCTCACCTCCCGAGAAGAAAAATGGAACAAAAAGGAAAGGGTGAGCTCAACTAGCCCAGTAAAGAATATTATGACTAAGATAATATACAACAAATTATCGTTAGTCTTCAACAGGGAAAAATCTGATAAAATATAATTGACAACAAGTTTTAGATCAACAAATGCAGCGGAAACAACAATCCATTAGAAGAGTTACGTAGAGAATGAATTCTACTGTCTTCTAAGATTTAAAAGTCCATCATCAATATTTCATCCCTGTAACAACAATCAATATACATCTTTAATCATCTTTGCACTACAGGCCAAAGATATTCATTTGTATCACCAGTTGGTCATGTTCATCTCAACACCTGTTCATCTTTGCACTACGGGCCAAAGAGATTCATCAGTTTAATCATTCATCTTTGCACTACAGGCCAAAGATATTCATCAAGTATCATCATTAAGGACTGAGGATGATGAAAAACATTTTTAAGAACTAATCCAGTGAGATAGAAGGACAAATATTAGGGATTCGTACAACAGTTTGTTCAAGATCAATAATAATTCATAACAACTGATTTTGAAGCAGAACTCAAAAATAACGACCAAAACATGGATACAATCAAAGATAGAAGCCAAAATAGATATTTTGGACAAAAAGAAGAAATTTAATTTTTCGATGAATAGTGCCGTATTCGTGAATAGTGCCATATACGTGAATAGTGTCGTACACGTGAATAGTAACTCCGACACCAAAAGATAGAAATTTCACAAAAACATCATCACGCTTCGTGAATAGTACTCGTGAATAGTAACTCATGAATAATAACTCATAAATAGTAACTCGTGAATAGTAACTCATGAATAGTAACTCCGACATGAAAAAGTTCCAAATTGATAAAAAGTTCAGAACAATATTTTGGCATAATGATATTGAAGAAGATAATATCATTTAAGAAGAAACAACATCCCTTACCTCAAAATAACCGTACTTTTGACTGAATTTCGGTATAGTGCTGACAGAAACTCGCACCGTATAGCAACACTCAAAGTATACTCACAAGAATATGCTTGATAATATAGAGAGAGAAAGAGAGAAAACTTGCTTCTGGTGTGATTTTCAATTCTAACTTAGCACTCTATTTATAGAAAAATGCTAGAACGCCAAAGGAGACTAAATTAATAAAATATTAATTTATTTATATAATTTTTCTTAGCCCACCATTTTGACCAAAGAAATCAGCCACAACACATGTTAAAGATGCCCACCAACCTTTGAAAAACGTTTTTCTTAAAAATAATAATTAAAACTTCCAAAAATCAATTATTTCGGAACTCCGGAACTTCAATAATTCACAATAAATAGTCCTTTTATCAGAAAATTCAAATCTCGCGAATTTTTATAGGAATTTCAATTCTCTATAACTTTGCAGAAGAAAATTTTTCGAAATTCCAAACAGAAATAATCCTAAATCCACAAACAGGTAATTTTACAGTCTATAATCAATTTTTCGGTCAAGAATTGTGTCCACCGACACACAAAACATGTGTTAAACATTTAATGCCACAAAAATACTCTTCTTCCTCATATACTCATATATCATACATTCATTGTAAAAATATCACTGTTAATATATTATTAAAATAATATATTTAAATAAATTATTTTATCAGAAAAAGATAAAATATTAATTGACAATAATTGTCACATTAAAAATTTTCTCCATCTATATCCACATAAAATGAATATTTTCTTTATCATAATAATCAATAATTAATTATTCCCAAATAATATTGCAGAATCACATTATTGACCAAACCTCTCCTTAAACAGAACTTTCTAGACATTGCCAATAATGTTATCTAATAATATTATTCAAATAATATGAATTATTAATCTGATAATGAAAAATACTGTGCAGTGACAATTATTGAAACAATAATAATATAAATATCAACTCAGCAATTATTGAATCAATAAAATAAAATAATGAACAGTAATTACTGTAACAATTATTGAGTAGTGCCTTCTTACGTAAGGATCAATAATTCAACAATACTGTGCAATACCGTGTGTTACTCTGCAACCACATATATTACTCTATTTTAACCACCAGGTAACCCAACAGTGTTAACGGTAACAATTTACGCCGTTATTTATAAAACTCAATCTTTGTCGTTTTCTTTCATCCAACCATTTTTCGTTTTGGGCCCACAAATGACTGCGCCGTCGTACGGAGATTCCCAACAATACGAATATTCCACGACCAAACGAATATTCCCCGAAAATAATGAATATTTTATAACCACTTGCTTATTTTGAAATATTTGTGCATTTTACCCATAACTTTTCACATTAATCAAATCAACCCTTACTATTTCAACATAATAAATAAAGGAAATTCCATTTATTAAAAAAAAATTCGGGGTCTTACAACCTTCACTCCTTATGAAATTTTGTCCTCGAAATTGACTTACGTATTTGGTGTTTTGAAAAGATGAGGATACCTCGCTTTGATTTTCGTTTCCAACTACCAGGTCATTTCTACAATAGCATGGTTCCTCCACAAAACTTTAACTTGTTGTATAACCTTTGTGCGTAGGACATGCTCCTTTCTATCCAAGATCTTGACTGGTACCTCCTCGTACGTTAAATCTTCTGTTATCTCATCTGGTTCTAACTCAATAATGTAGTTCGGGTCATCCACATATTTACGTAACATCGATACACGAAAAATGTTATGAACACGCGTCATACTTGGTATTAAAGCGAGTCTATAGGCCACAGTTCCTATTCGATCTAGGATTTCAAATGGACTAATAAATCGAAGGTTTTATCTTTCATCACCTCGCCGATTCTTTCTTTTGGAATAACGACTTCTTGCACCTTCTTCTTTATATTCATCAACTCCAAGTCTGTAGCTTGAGTAGCTTTAACTTTATTGATTAAAGTTGATTCTAATCGTATATTTGTTATCTTCACGCAGGTTCTAGGAATCTTTAGCTCTATCTCCATCTTCTGTAAGTCGTACGAAATGGGTATTTGTGTTAACAATATTGCACTCGTAACAACATATGATTTTCTACTCAACACGTCAGCTACGACGTTCGTTTTTTCCAGGATGGTATTGAATGGTATAGTTGTAATCTTTCAACAGCTCAAGCTAACGCCATTGCCGCATGTTGAGTTCTACATTCCTTGCTCCATTCGAATTTTGTATCTCTACGAGTCAGCTGAGTTAATGGAGTAGCGATTCTAGAAATCCTTCTACGAATCTCCGATAATAACTAATTAAGCCTAGAAAGCTACATATTTCAATTACTAACTTAGGTTACTCTCAACTGTGACTCATATCCCAATCTTGGATAGCACGTCACAATGACACTTATCAGTTTACTACCACATGAATATGGCGTCCCCTACGGAGAGTCTGGCTTCGGTACATTCCACAAAGGAAGTCACCAGATAAAGGCTCAGGTATCAAATTCTATAGTTGAATTTTTAACTCCTGAAGTTCAATAGGAGCCATTCGATATGAGATTTTAGAAATGGGATTTGTACCGAATTTAAAGTCGATACAAATTCAATATCACGCTCTGGAAGCAGGCCAAGAAATTCTTCAAGAAATTCACTAACAACAAAAATATCATTCAAATCTGACGTATTATTGTTCAAGTCCATAACATGGCTAAGAAAGCTTGACATCCATTTTTCAATAAACGAATGTCTTTATGGCTTGATATGAAAGTGTTTGAATTCAATGGTTTGGTTGCTTGAATTCGAATAACAGGTTGCTTAGGAATATGAAAACTAACAACCTTACGAAAGCAATCAATTTTGGCATGATGAGTGGTTAACCAATCAATTCCTAAAATCACATCAAAAGCAAGTATCTTTAAAGAGATAAGATCAACAGGTAATGTGATAGTGCCAACTTAGATCATGCAAGATTTATAAACTGTAGATGTAACGAAGGTTTCACCCAATGGAGTTTCAACAGATAAATCAAAATCTAATTTCTCCGGAGTCAAGTTTAAACGTTGAGCACAAGCAGGAGAGATAAAAGAATGGGTAGAACCGGTATCTAGTAAGGTATAAACTTCGCAAGAATTATAATTAACTAACCCGTGTTAAACTTCGTTCGGGTTCCTCATATTTTGACCGGTCACGACAAACGTTCTTCCAGGAACCGTTGACTTTAACTTTTCTGGGACATCTTTTTGAGTCACCATTCCCGCTGGACTGGGTTTCGCTACCGTACAATCTCAAGCGATATGACCTTCTTTTCCACAATTATAACATACCTTGGAAGGTTGTGAACAGTTTGGACTTATGTGTCCCTCTTCTCCGCATCTGTAGCATCTAACTGGCGGTCTTTCTCCTCCTCTAAAATTTGTTACTGGTGTTGGTGCTGTTGTCGACATCTTCCCGTCATCGTTAAATCTTCTCTTCTTAAAATTTCCACTTGAGTCACCTCTTCTATTATCATGGACATGATTACCACCGTAGTGGTTACCATTTCTTGCCTGATAATTTCTTTCACGATGGTTATCATTGTCCCGATGGCTGTTGCCACCAGTATGATTTTTATCGTGTTATTGGTCGCCCGGTTGAACAGACTCATTATCTCGCTCTAATAATTGAGCCATGTTCACAACATCTGAATATAGAGAAAATTTATGAGAAATGAGGTATTGACGAATTTCGAGTTTCAAACCTCTCAAAATTATTCGCGCTATACGTTCCTCATTCTTTACCAAATGAGGTGCAAACCTGGATAACTCTGCAAACTTCGCCTCTTACTGAGACACCGTCATGTTGTTCTGTTCAAGTCTAATAAACTCTACCTCTTTCATATGACGAATACTTTCAGGAAAGTACTTATCATTGAAAAGTTTCTGAAATCTTTCCCAAGACATGTTGAGTGCATATGGTTGGGTATGCTTCACAGATTCCCACCAGTAATCTGCTTCACCACGAAACATAAAGGTGGCGAATGGAACCTTTTATTCCTCCGTGCACCCCAAGACATCGAATATCTTGGTAATTTGCTTGACCCACGTTTCTGCCTTGATCGGATCTGGCTTTCCATGGAAATCTGATGGTCCCAACTCCTTGAACTGCTTAGCTGTGACTGACCGCACGTTGCCATCATTTCCACCCATATTTTGCACACGAGTCTCCCTCGTCTGATTTTGCATGAACTGCAAAAAGTTCCTAAACATTCCATCATTCATCGTTTGCTCGGTAACGTTGTTTACAGGAGGAGTATTGCCTTCCTGTTGAACGTTCTCCTGGTTTGTGACTAAAGGTTGTTCCACCGTCTCATAAACTCCATTGTTAACGTTCTCAGCAGCCATTCTTAAATACTGCCATAAAACAAGGGTTAATTAAACAAATTAACGTATCACATAATATCCCTATATTATGACCGACCAACAAATAAGCTTAGGTAGGACACACTAGTGAAGGATTTACTCATCTCTCCCCTCCTAGTTCTATTCCCCGATCTCCACCAGAGACCATATCCCTAAGCTCTGATACCAATTATGACGCCCCCAAAACAGGTCCATTCCATCCAATCCATTCTGAGTCGCCAAATACATGGTAAAGAAACAACTACAACTTCATTAATACAATTATCGTACAAAATTCGACAACACATAAACTGTGAGTTTAAATAAAAATATTGTCTTCTAGACAATATCCACACGCAAATAAGTCCTCATTACAATTATTCAAATACTATTTTATAGAAATAGTGAGGACTGCTAAAACATCTTCCTAGAACCATCACTCCATACCCCGACTCGATCATGCTATGTTCTCACCTCCTGAGAAGAAAAATGGAACAAAAAGGAAAGGGTGAGCTCAACTAGCCCAGTAAACAATATTATAACTAAGATAATATACAACAAATTATCGTTAGTCTTCAACAGGGAAAAATCGGATAAAATATAATAGACAACAAGTTTTAGATCAACAAATGCAGCAGAAACAACAATCCATTAGAAGAGTCACGTAGAGAATTAATTCTACTGTCTTCTAAGATTTAAAAGTCCATCATCAATATTTCATCCCTATAACAACAATCAATATACATCTTTAATCATCTTTGCACTACAGGCCAAAGATATTCATTTGTATCACCAGTTGGTCATGTTCATCTCAACACCTGTTCATCTTTGCACTACGGGCCAAAGAGATTCATCAGTTTAATCATTCATCTTTGCACTACAAGCCAAAGATATTCATCAAGTATCACCATTAAGGACTGAGGATGATGAAAAACATTTTTAAGAACGAATCCAGTGAGATAGAAGGACAAATATTAGGGATTCATACAACAGTTTATTCAAGATCAATAATAATTCATAACAACTGATTTTGAAGCAGAACTCAAAAATAACGATCAAAACATGGATACAATCAAAGATAGAAACCAAAATAGACATTTTGGACAAAAATAAGAAATTTCATTTTTCGATGAATAGTGCCGTATTCGTGAATAGTGCCATATACGTGAATAGTACCGTGCACGTGAATGGTAACTCCTACACCAAAAGATAGAAATTTCACAAAAACATCATCACGCTTCGTGAATAGTAACTCGTGAATAGTAACTCGTGAATAGTAACTCGTGAATAGTAACTCATGAATAGTAACTCCGACATGAAAAAGTTCCAAATTGATAAAAAGTTCAGAACAATATTTTGGCATAATGATATTGAAGAAGATAATATCATTTAAGAAGAAACAACATCCCTTACCTCAAAATAACCGTACTTCTGACTGAATTTCGGTATAGTGCTGATAGAAACTCGCACCGTATAGCAACACTCAAAGTATACTCACAAGAATTTGCTCGATAATATAGAGAGAGAAAGAGAGAAAACTTGCTTCTGGTGTGATTTTTAATTCTAACTTAGCCCTCTATTTATAGGAAAATGCTAGAACGCCAAAGGAGACTAAATTAATAAAATATTAATTTATTTATATAATTTTCCTTAGCCCACCATTTTGACCAAAGAAATAAGCTACAACACATGTTAAATGCCCACCAACCTTTGAAAAACGTTTTTCTTAAAAATAATAATTAAAACTTCCAAAAATCAATCATTTCGGAACTCCGGAACTTCAATAATTCACAATAAATAGCCCTTTTATCAGAAAATTCAAATCTCGCGAATTTTTATAGGAATTTCAATTCTCTACAACTTTGCAGAAGAAAATTTTTCCAAATTCCAAACAGAAATAATCTGAAATCCACAAACAGACGATTTTACAGTCCATAATCAATTTTTCGGTCAAAATTGTGTCCACCGACACACAAAATATGTGTTAAACATTTAATGCCAAAAAATACTATTCTTCCTCATATACTCATATATCCCACATTCATTTTAAAAATATCATTGTTAATATATTATTAAAATAATATATTTAAATGAATTATTTTATCAGAAAAAGATAAAATATTAATTGTCAACAATTGTCACATTAAAAATTTTCTCCATCTATATCCACATAAAATGAATATTTTCTTTATCATAATAATCAATAATTAATTATTCCCAAATAATATTACAGAATCACATTATTGACAACCAGGCAGTTCCCAGGAAAGAGGGGGCTTTCCAATAAGAATTTCTTCTTACTGGCGCGCAATTAGGTGACCAAACCTCTCCTTAGACAGAACTTTCTAGACATTGACAATAATGTTATCTAATAATATTATTCAAATAATATGAATTATTGATCTGATAATGGAAACTACTGTGCAGTGACAATTATTGAAACAATAATAATATAAATATCAACGCAGCAATTATTGAATCAATAAAATAAAATAATGAACAGTAATTACTGTAACAATTATTGAGTAGTGTCTTCTTACGTAAGGATCAATAATTCAACAATACTGTGCAATATCGTGTGCTACTGTGTAACCACACATATTACTGTATTTTAACCACCAGGTAACCCAACAGTGTTAACGGTAACAATTTACGCCATTATTTATAAAACTCAATCTTTGTCGTTTTCTTTCATCCAACCATTTTTCGTTATGGGCCCACAAATGACTGCGCCGTCGTACGGAGTTTTCCGACAATACGAATATTCCACGACCAAGCGAAAATTCCCCGACAATAATGAATATTTTATAACCACTTGCTTATTTTGAAATATTTGCGCATTTTACCCATAACTTTCCACATTAATCAAATCAACTCTTACTATTTCAACATAATAAATAAAGGAAATTCCATTTATTAAAAAAAATTTCGGGGTCTTACAAAAATAGTATGTAACATGAGGTACAACCTGTCCAAATTTCATAGGAAAGGGAGTTAAATTGAACAAGTTATGAAAATCGTAAGCATGCATGTTAGTAATAAAATCTGCAGAATTCTGGAAATTCTAGAATTTTTTCCAAGTATAAAACTAGTGCTTGCACGCTTTTCTATGCAGTTAGTTTGTGGTCTTAGCCTGCTAGTTTTATGAATGTTATATTTTTGTAAAATACCTTGATGGATGAAGTTTATTGTGTACAAGTATCATGGTCATATCATCTTTAGACTAGCGGGAATAAAAATCGAAGAGTCAATGAAAATCGTAGAGTAAACTCTGAAAATCGTAGGGTAAGTGAAAATCGTAGAGTAAACTCTAAAAATCGTAGAGTCTCTGAAAATCGTAGAGTAAACTCTGAAAATCGTAGAGTAAACTGTGAAAATCGTAGAGTCAATGAAAGTCGTAGAGTAAACTCTGAAAATCGTAGAGTGCAGATAGTAGAGTGACAATCGTAGAGTCAACACTGAAAATCGTAAAGTCGGTGAAAATCGTAGAGTGAACTCTAAAAATCGTAGAGTGCAGATAGTAGAGTGAAAATCATAGAGTGAACTTTGAAAATTATAGAGTAAAGTTTATATTACAACTACTATGCGTTGCTAATAGTTGATGTGCATGATTATACAATTGTGTAGGGCATGTGAAGTGCAGATAGCTGTAAGCTGTTAATCTGTTATTGGTAAACAACGATCAAGACAAGTTTCTTACCCTATTTTTCATTATGAATTTATTCAACTCTTATTCAGTTGATTGTAGTGAGGGTAAGTTTGGGCTTGTGATTAATTAATCATTCTTGCAAGCTCCTTTATTATAAAGTTCTATAACTTCAATTGTGATGTGAAACGTTATTGATGATTATTTAGTTCCTATTGCAACTGCTATACTTTAAAGTTCATATTCCCTTAATGAACTATATTCAAGCATGCTTTCTAGCTTTCGTCCCAGCTAGATGTTATTGATGCAAACATAGTATATTGTTTAAACAATTCAAATTCTTTGAAGCTATTTGATGTTTACCAATACAAATTGCTTTGGTGAGGTCCCGTATGAATACTAAGATGAACAACCCGGATAACGGGGTAACTGATGACGTGCATATAGTCCCATTTACGCTTATGCGTTTAAACTTTATACTTGTGCACAATGTAGGGTACGATAGGTTGATCACCTGGAGTACTTGCAGAGACCGTTTATAATCTATTTGATTGTTAAATCGTCTGCTGGTTTTTGATTAAACAAAGTAATGTTCAGGATATCTAACACCCCTTAGTATGTTATTGAGAATTCCAAAACTCTTATCTTGATATTCCAGTTTATCTCTTAATATTTATTTCAACTATTGAGAAATATTCATACTAATGCTTCTACTTCTGATGTATGTTCTCAAACTACTTTATATACTTGCTGGGTAATTTGTGCTCATTCTTGCTTAAACCTTTCTGTTAAGGCTGATAACGCTGAGGGCACGGGCAAGGACAAAGGAAAGTCTAAGATGAAATGATGAGAGTTATTTATGTAATAATTATATTTCCGCATATGATGTGATGTAGCGATAAACGCTAAGTTTAAGTTTAAGTTTATTAAAGGTTGTAAAGACTTGGGACTTTATTTTGAATAAGTATGTAATAGTTAATATTATTATTATTATTATTAGAGTTACTTAGATAGATGATGATGTATGTTATATCGTGAGCACCATGTCCTGTAATCGATGTTACATGGATTTGGGGGCGTCACAAGCTTCATAGGGAAGATGGATTTGCAAATGATCCACGGAGTCAAAAAAACTAGGTGGGAATATTTTTCCAGTTTACACGTGATCTCTATGATGTTCTTCTCAAGTACAGACATGTCCTTCTCATTTAATGTTTTTGAACATGTCTTTGAAGAAACGACTAAGATCCGTCAAAGCATCCCATATTGGTTTATCAAGCAGATCCCGAAATGCTATAGGAATAAGTCTCTCCATGAACATATGAAAGTCATGACTCTTCATCCCTTGTAATTTCCCACCCGTAACACACCTTGCAATGTTTGACGCATATCCATCTGGTAGTTTCAAAGACTTAACCCATGTGAACACTGAAAGTAGTATGCACACAAGCCAATCATGTTTGATGATAAATCATATACTTTGTAACAATCTTATTCATTTATTAATAAAAAGTATTAATTTATTAAAGGCTTTTAATTATCTTCATGGTGTTGCTTTATAAATTGTGATAAACCCATAGTTTTAAGCAATGCTTTTAGAATAATGATGATGATCATTCTAATGAGATCTAAATTCTTAGAAAGCTTAAAACTAAAATAGTTCCCAATCGTTGGATTACTAAATTGGGGATTAGTGAATCCAGATAGATTGGTACATACGTTGCTTGCTCATTGAATGAGGATGATTGATCTCATGATCATTTATGTGGAGACACTAAAGCAAGTATGTAGGTGCTTATTAGAGAATAATTTCACTGAACGTGGCTCGCTAAGGAATACCTAATGGAGTTTTACTTGCATGTCAATAGGAATTCCTGTAGTGATAGTAGTACAAGTGATCCTTGGACTTGAGATCATCATAGTATCTTGTGTATAATGAGTTATATTTTGACTTATTCCTTAAGACCCTTAGGGTATTTCAAAGGGTATGCTTGGGTATAATAAGTTGTACACGGAGATAATGTATGATCAATAAAGAATCTACCACTTCTAGTAAAAGAAGAGAAATGTCCCATGTGATTCGATAAATGACAACCCAGTAGTCCTTGGCCAAGGTAGAATAAAATTAGAAAGGAGTTTCTAATTTTCATTAATTGGTGTTGTGCATTTAAGAGTTGAAATACATATAATTAAATAAAATAAGACTTGACAGTAATTCCAAGTCTTATATTTAATTGGGACATTGTATGGTGGAAGGATTGAATTATACCGTAACTATTTACTCAAAGGTTCTTTTATGATTAATGTTGAAATTTATATTATCTGGAAAGTCGTTAATCGCTAGGGAGGCTTATCCCCGTTGTAGAATAAATATTATTTATTTAAATAAATTAATATTTTAATTTATTTATTTAAATAAGATTATAATTTTTCTAATTGATTTATTCACAACCGGTTTAATATGGAGAACCTAAAGGGTCACACCATAAAAGAAAGAATAATTATTTAAGAAGTTAATGACATAATCGTAATAATAAGTTAAGTATATTTAATTTAATCTATGGTGATAGAATAAATTAAATAACTTAATATTTATTATTTAATATTTTAGAAATATTAAATATAAATTAATAAGAGGAGTCTTATTATTATTATTATTATTATTATATTATTTAATTCCTAAAGGAGTTTGGGAATTAATTAATAAAAGTACTCTCATATATTCCTAATAAGATTAGGAGCCTAATTAATTAAAAAAGTTTAATTAATTAAAATAAAACATTATTCCTTAATTGTTAAGGAGGGTTGCTTACATCTATAAATAAGAGGAGTCTTATTATGGGTGTAGAGTTGTTGTTGACTTTTTGACAACAAACGTAATTCCAATAGTTGGGAGAATACGCTCTTTTTCTATGAGAGATAGAAAAAATTAGAGTTTTGCCAAACATCTATCTTCTTGAATCTTTCTTCTTCCTTGGTGGATCACCTCTAGATGCCAAACACTTGGGTGACTAATGTTGATCAAATGAAGGAACCAAACCCGGTGGATTCAAGTTGAACGCGAAAAGAATTTGGAGGTGAACTTGTACCCGAGGAAGCTCAAATCTTCAAGGGTATGATTCTTGTTATTTATCTTTTTGTTTAATTAATAATTGCGCATAAAGGATGATCCGGGTATATGATTTTTAAATTTTTAAAACTCTGATTTTCCACGTTTCTGCTTATTTTGTTCAATTTGATTGCGTTCATGGATATTACAAACCTAACAGTGGTATCAGAGCCAAACCTTTATGCGAATTATTAATTGCTTTAATTTGATATGTATATTGATATATGTTTAGAACAATTTAATTGGGCATAATTTATTGTATAAAATTTATTTTAAAATAAAAATAAAAATATCATCCGCGAATTGAATTTCCTGAATTTTGTGTGGATGATGATTTGGTTATTCCAAATGTTGAGGAGGGGATTCACGTGAACCAAAGGAAGAAATATGATCCAGGTGATATGATTTATGTGAATCAGTATTACATCTTTACTTATATATATATATATATATATATATATATATATATATATATATATATAGGGAATGATTCATAACATCTATTTGCTATGGATCAAAAATGAGCAAATACCATCTTTACCTTCCATTACATTTATGAACGGCTAAGATTAAAAATTCAATCTCGCCGTCCGCTAGTTATACTAGCGGACTGGAATAATATTTTCCATTTTCGATTATGCCCCCATCTTCTAGCGAATGTATATCAGCACTGAAAAGCCCCCATCTTCTAGCGCCATCTTCTAGTGGATGTATATCATCAATGAAAAGAAACTGGTGAGAAGAAAAATAATTTGAGCGATGTATATCATCAGTGAAAAGCCCCCATCTTCTAGCGGATGTATATCATCAGTGAAAAGAAACTGGTGAGAAGGAAAAGAAATTGGGCGAGCTGCGATGCGATTTCTCCCTGCGAATTAGGGTTGTGAACGTAAAAAGGAATTGGGAATTGGGGAATTATGGTTGCTGTAAATGAGAAAAAGAAATTGATGAAAAGGAATTGATCGAGGTTTTTAATTTTCGGGTGCTGATTGATCCTATAAACAGCAAATTCAGCGATAACAGAAATCAACTCTGTTTTTCTCTCTCTCCCTTTGTGCACACTCCTTCCTTCTTCTTGGATTCGTACATCTCCCATCATCCCACTCAAATCTTAGCTACTTTACTTTCCTTTTCTCCACCCATAGTTAAGTTCTTCCCTTCCCCTTTAAAACCCACCCAAAACTTTCACTCCCCTTTTCAAGTCATTGGATTTTCGGCCTTCAAATCTTCTCTCTCTCTCTCTTTCTTCTTTTAAGCCTACCTAGCTTTGCATTGTTAAAAGCCCTTCCCCTCCTTATATCATATGTGCTACTGTGGCACCATTTGTTCAGGTTCTAGTTTGGATCTATTCACCTGTTGCAAATCCAATAAGCAAAGTAACAATTGTTGTGCTGCTTTTTTGCTTCCTTCACTCGTCAACTTGGCTTAGTGGGGGTATAATTGTTCAGAAATAATTTTTATCCCGTCCGCTAGATTAACTAGCGGACGCCGGGTTGCATTTTTTAATCTGGACTCTTAATTATTACTATGAATGGTTTAGATGTTATTTGCTATTTTTTAATCCATAGCAAATAGATACTATGAATCATTCCCCTATATATATAATAGTTTCAATTTATATTATATATATAATAGTTAACAGATTACTTTGGTATATATATATATATATATATATATATATATATATTCTATATGATAGTTGTTCCGTGATTCGCGTGCCATAGTTATTATATATATTTATATATATAATATTCATATGAATTATATATATAAGTAATATTCTTAATGATTTTATAATTAAAATAAAAAGTTTATTTTAATTTTAAAATTGAATTTCATGCTAACTAGTTAGAGTTGGAATTGGATTCTATGATAACTAATTAGAGTTTGAATTGGATTCCATGATAACTAATTGGAATTGAAAACGGATTACATGTTTCTTTAAGTTTATTTAGATATGAAATAAGATTTCATATTATTCAAAATATATGAGTTTATTTGTGTATAGAAAAGAAAATATGTGTTTCCTTAAAATAAAAGAGTTTATTTTGGCTTGGAATTGGATTCCATAATTAATTAAAATAAATAAGTTTATTTTAATTAAATAAAATAATTTATTTAATTTAAAATTGGATAAATTAAAATAAAAGAGGTTTATTTTGATTTAAATTTAGATTAAAATAAAGGAGTTTATTTTGATTCAAAATTAGATTTTATGCTAAATAAATTTTCCCATTAAATGATATCAATATATATATATATATATATATATATATATATATATATATATATATATATATATATATATAATGTCTAGTATTCATGAGATGAATTTATTTATTGATGCATATGTAGATGTGTATGATAATAAATGAGATTGATTATGGACTATTGACCAATGTGATTGGATTTTATTTTAGTTGGATGCATGAATGTATGAGTTTTATTAAATGGGGTATGCGTACCTCGTCTTCTCTAATTTTTCTTAATGTAAATTCTATCTTCCTCCTATGTACTTCCCCTTGACTGCTGATCAAGGTTTCTATTTATTTTAAATAGTTTTGTAATGGGAATAGTTATAATTAAATTTTGAAGAATTGGAGATCAAGGAACAAAGAGCACTTGAAGACCCGTTTGTAATGGAGTCCGTGTTTAAATGTAATAGTTATATTTAAATATTAATTCTTGCACCCCTAGGGTTTGACTTTATGGTTCTAGTGAACCAAACTAGAATAAAAGTCCATAATCAATCCGGGTAGAATAATATATTCTATATGTGCATGCTTATACTATATATATATATATATTATATTATGCAAACATGTTTCACATGTTAATTAATATGACTCGTATTATATATATATATATATATATATATATATATATATATATATATATATATATATGTGTGTGTGTGTGTGTGTGTGTGTGTGTGCGTGCGCGCTAAACAAGATGAGACAAATTAATAACAAATCCCTCAAATTTTTTATATTAAGTCCTAAGCGTTCAAAGATATTTGGAATATCGAACGTCGCCTTCTAACATGATAAAAATAATAGAGTATTAATTAATTATTATAAGTTTGTTATGTCACCACACGGCTTATCTTAATTCTTTCAGATGTTAATTCTATCACATTTGATGCTTATAAAGAAAATTGAACAATGTTGTTTTGTTGTGTCACCACAAGGACAATATTTTTCTTTTTTGAATATATGGAGTGCTAGGTTGGACTACACTTGGATAATTTTGATTCGGATGTGCCACCACTTGATCAAAATAATCTAAGTGGAAAAATACAAGGAGTTGCATAGTTGATGTAATTGACAAGAGTTGTCTACCTATTTATTTATATATAGTTTATTGTGTCACCACAAGGCTATATACATTTGAAATGAGATCCTTATTCTCACTAGCAAATATTTAATTAGATTTTGTCGAACTATATAAATGAGGGTAATATAGTTTGAAGAAAATAGTGGGAGATACCAATTTAAAATAAGACCTAATTTATTTTGGTAATTAATAAAAGAATGTATGCTAAAATGTTGTTAATTATAAATTCATTTACAGAATTTTACATTGTCTAAATTACTATCACTGCGAAACATATTAGATGTTAATTTAACCGAACTGAATTAATGGATTGGTTAAGGAAATTGAGAATAGTTATCACGGCTGAAAAGCTATCTTATGTCCTTAATACACCTATCCCTGCAATGGTTGCAGAAAATGCCTCTAAGAAAGAGATTGCTACTTTTAGAAAGTGGTAATATGATGCACAGTTGGCTCAATGCATCATGTTCGCATCCATGTGTAACGAGCTTCAGCATCAGCATGAAACTCTGGATGCTCCTACTATACTCCTGCACATCAAGTAGTTGATTGTGAGGAAAGTAGGACTGATAGATATCAATTATCTAAGGAGCTCTTCCGATCTAGAATGACCAATGACACTACAGTACAAACAAAAGTCCTTAACATGATCAATTTGATTGAACAATAAGGACAACATATTTTGTCATGGATGGAGAGTTGAGCCAAGATTTGATCTTGCACTCACTCCCGGACTCATTTCACAATTGTTGTGAATTTTTGATATGAATAAGCTAGATATCAGCTTCGCTGAGTTGTTTAACATGTTGAAAAATGATGAGAGTTACTTTTCAACCAAGAAAGACCAAGTCTTACTGGTGTCAAAGGATCTTCTAAAAGAAGAACGATTCTAAGAAGGTAAATAGAAAAGGCAAAAATAAAGGATAATAAAAACAAAACTGATACGGATAGCAAAAGAGTTTGATTCCACTGCAATAAGCCAGGACACTGGAAAGAAACTACAAGAAGCATCTTGCAGAGGCTAACCAAAAGAAGCTTAGTGAAGTTTCAGTTACAAATATAATTTTGTTAATGATTTAAAATAAATTTTTCTTTAAGTCAAGATTCTACTTGGGTATTGGATACCGGCTTTGGTTATCATAAATATAGATTTATAAAGGAACCAAGCAGAAGTAGAAAGCTAAATAAAGATAAGTAATCCTATGTGTGGGAAATGAAGCAAAGGTTGCTACATTAGCCATAGAAACTTATAGTTTAGCAATGCCTACGGGTAAATCTATTAAGTCAATAAGTTGTAATTGTATTCCAGTTCTTGTTAGAAACATTATTTCTATTTTGTTGTTGGACAATGACATCTTTGGTATTATATTTAAGAACAATTTTTGTTCTATTTATAATAATAATGTTATGTATAGAACTGGAATATTACTTAATGGATTTTGTATACTTGACTTACGTGAAAAATTATTTTACAAATTGAATAAACTAGTATAAGAAAAGGAGATGATCATTCAAAGAGTTGAATGTTTTTATTTGATGAAATACAAGTATGAATTATTTGAAAGGTTCAAAGAATTCAAAAGTGAAACTAATTGAAAAGTATTAGAATTCTTCAATCGAATTGAAGAAGGGATACTTGTGCAATAAGTTTCTAGATCATCTTAAATGGTTTTCTCACAATGGACGCCTCCTGATATGCAATAATTAATTGATGTATCTGAAAGGAAAAATTGTACCTTGTTGGACATGATACGGTCCATAATGATTTTACCGATATTCCAATATCCCTCTGGGGTCATGCCCTAGAAATGGCTGTATATATACTAAAAGGTAACCTCAAAATCAAGCCCCAAGACTCCATAAAATTTATGGACATGGAGGATTCCTAATCTTAAGTATGTTAAGATAAGGGGTAGTCCAACTTATGTGAAAAAGGTTTCAAAGGATAAGCTTGGGACAAGATTTGACAAGTACAGATTTGTGGGACATCCTAAAGTAAGTTTAGGGTATATGTTCTATAATCCTACTTAGCAAAAGATGTTTGTTGCGAAACGCGCTACCTTCTAAGATAAAGGTGTTTATCATTAAAGGGGCTAGTGGGAGGATAATAGAATCTTGAAGAGTTCAAGAGCCACAAAACACTATATATAAGTCAAATAAGAGGAACTTATAGACAGACTTATTGTACCACAACCGAATCGTAAATCTGGAATAGTACGGAATATACCTAGGAGGTATGGATTCATCATAGATGATTATGATGAGGTACACTTCATAGAAGATGATGATCCAATTACATACGATGAGGTAAGAGTTGTAAACACTCAGAGAAATGGATTGAAACAAGCTTCTCAAATATGGAACATTCGTTTTGACGAGACAATCAAAAGAGTTGATTTTATCAAAAACAAGAATGAACCTAGTGTGTACAAAAAGGGTTAGTAGGAGCGTCGTGACATTCCTAGTATTATATGTTGATATACTACGGATAATGAATGACATACTAATGTTACAATCAGTAAAAATAAAGTTATCTAAACATTCCTCCATGAATGATTTGGGAAGAGTATCGTAAATTGGGGATATTAATCTATATTTATAGATTTAAGAGGATACTCGACTTAACCCAATGAACGTATATTCATTTGATGCTAAAGTTGTTTAGCATGGAAAACTCTAAGAGATGTCATATCTTGATTAGCCATGGAGTGTATCTCTCTTAATAGTTCCCATAGACTCCTAAAAAGAGAGATCGCATGAGTGACAATCATGTATACAATGAAATGTACGAGACCTGATGTTAATCAGTCATATCTTGGAGAAGTTCACTCTGAATCAGTGAAAAAAATCTTAAAGTACTTAACCGACACTAAGGATGTAATAATATCATGGTGGGTCTGAATTAAAACTAGATGGCTTAACAGACTCAAGTTTTTTAGACTAACCAAGATGACAACAAATCCACTTTAGGGTAAATCATTACCTTAAACAGTGGTGCAGTAAATTGGAAAGGTTCTAAACAATAAAGAGTTGATGGTTTAGTAATAAAGACAAAGTATGTAGCTGTAAATGAAGCTGCAAGTTAATTGTTTGGATGAAAAGTTCATGATAGAACTAGGAATAGTTCCTAAGTCTCATCTTAGATCTAAACATGTGTAGTGGCACTTTTATTTAATTATGGGAATCATTGAAAGATGGGAAATCATTATAGAGATAGTGAACTCTCAAGAACACCATTATATATCCATTAACTAAAGATTATCCAACAAAAGGATAATCGTCACTTAGAGAAAAAGGGTATGAGATACCATGACGATTGGCTTTAGTGCAAGTGGGAGATTGAAAGTAGTGTGCACACAAGCAAATCATGTTTGATGATAAAGCATATACTTTGTAATAATCTTATTTATTTATTAAAAAAATTATTAATTTATTAAAGACTTTTAATTATCTAAATGTTGATTCTTTATAATATGTGATAAACCCATAGTTTTAAGCAATGCTTTTAGAATAATGATGATGATCATTCTAATGAGATCTAAATTATTAGAAAGTTTAAAGCTAAAATAGTTCCCAATCGTTGAATTACTAAATTGGGGATTAGTGAATACGGATAGATTGGTACATACGTTGCTTGCTCATTGGATGATGATGATTGATCTCATGATCATTTGTGTGGAGACATTAAAATAAGTATGTAGGTGCTTATTAGAGAATAAGTTCACTGAACGTGGCTCGCTAATGAATACCTAATGGAGTTTTACTTGTCTGTCAATATGAATTCTTGTAGTGATAGTAGTACAAGTGATCCTTGGACTTGAGATCATCATAGTATCTTATGTATGATGAGTTATACTTTGACTTATTCCTTAAGGCCCTTAGGGTATTTCAAAGGGTATGCTTGAGTATAATAAGTTGTACATGGAGATAATGTATGATCAATAAAAAATCTACTGTGACACCCCCAAATCTGGGTTACCTGACCCCTGAGTTTGGTGTTCACGATCCACAATATAATAACATCTAACTACCCATTTAAATATAAATAAGAATACATAACTCATTAACATATGTTGTTAATACATAAGTCCCAAGTCCACTAACCTTAACATTACAAAAATACCCCTTAGATATACAAAAAGGGTTTACAATATAATACAACATAATAATACTATTGTTCATTATACTAGTCCAACTTCTTGCCTTTGCCTTTGTTTTTCTTCGATCCGCTGGCCTCTTCGAATCTAACTGAAATATTTTATATATAGCAAGGGTGAGCAACAAGTTTCCCCAGAAGTTAAGACATATAATAAATGTATACGAATCAATAAGAACGGACTATCTATTTTGATAGAATGAAACTAAAGTTCGGTGAACTTTGAAATAGCTGAACAAATCGTTAATTAATAATAAGTCTTCTCGTATTCTAGGCAACACAATAATCTAATAATGCAAGAGTAAAACGCTTTCAAAATTTCTGCGATATTCTAATGAATAATCAAGAATCAATTCTACGCAATTACAAAGTGGAATGTTTTCCAGATTTATGCTGAGTGATCCATTGGATCTTGAACTTCTTTTCTCGGGTATCTATCAAAGATTTACTTTGATACATACGCAGGAGTATCAGATAACAATAAAGATTAAATCATACCCCTCTGCATGTACTTAGAGCCGACCAACTCCTCTGTACCCTATATTATGCATAATACTTAGGTCGCGCGCAATGGTCGAATATACGACTTAAATATGTTCCCTTTATATAAAAGGTTGTTCTTCTCAGTCTCAGAATCAAGATTTGATTTAACAATGAAATTTAATGATTTCAATTTCTATTTACTTATTGATCTAACCGAAATAATTGGCATCAATCTATCAATAACAATTGAATTCTCTTCTCGAATCTATCAAGTTCTAACAAATGTTCGTCTAGCCAGAATAATTAGCTAAGACATTTCTCAACATAATTCGATAATAAACAGGAATTATCTGTACTGTCAATTCTATCTTCTACGAATATGAATATCCAACAACAGTTATTCTACAAATGTATATTCTCCGAATCAGTAATTCAATTTGAATTATTAATCATGCACTAACTGCGAATAATCAACAATAAATTTCCCGGACATGGTATAATTAGCAATAATTAACCATTATAATAATTGAATAAATATAACTTAAGGTTGAGTTAGGAAACTTGCCTTCTCCGCTGATTACAGCTACACAATAAACTTATCTGCGTTTGAAATACCTATAACCAATAATATCGGTCTCACAATTAGCACAAGAATTCATAACACTTAACACTGTAATTCACAGACAAACTTCTCCTAGGCACATTACCACATAGTCACATTAGTGTTTATAACCTATATAAACACTTAACAAGTCTAACTAGTTCGGTCTGGTTGAATTTCGGTCCATTCACGGTGTTCTGGTCACCCTATCCGACAATTAACACATTTATTGTCAATTAAATTCGGTTTCTAAGCTTCAATATTATTTTAGATAAGTCAAATATCATTTATAATATTTTTTGGAAGCTTTTAATAATTTATAAACAATTATTATAATTTATAATAATTTTTCAAACACTTAAATTATTTTTAAATGATTTAATTATTAAATAATTATATCATTATTAATATTTAATAATATAAAAACATTAATAACATACTTGTCAAAATATTAAAGTTATTATTAATAACTTAAAATATTTTTAAATCAACAATATTCCACTAAAATAATTTTTAAAATAATTAAAATCATTTTTAAAGCATCACCATTAATATCTAAATATTAATCAAATTAGTATCCAAATATTAAAAAGTCATTAATTATAACTTAAAATATTTTAAAATCATTTTCTCATTTTTAAATCAATAAAATCATTTTTAATTTATTTATTTAATATAATAATTAAATAAATCTAACATCATTAATATTAATTTCTTAATGAGAATTCTCCAAAAATATTGAAAATTATATTTTATAATTCAAAATATTTTCTAACACTTTATTCTTATTTAAAATGATTTTTAAATCAATAAAATCATTTTTATCTTATTTATTTAATTTAATAATTAAATAAATCTAATATCATTAATATTAATTTATTAATAAAAATTCTCCAAAAATATTAAAAGTTGTGTTTTATAACTCAAAATATTTTTAAATACATTATTCTTATTTAATATGATTTTTCATAATATTAAATCATTTTTCTCTAATTTATTTAATACAATAAGTAAATAAATTAAATACCTTTAATATTTAAATAATTATAAATATTAAAGAAAAATATTCCAATTGGTCAAAAATTATTTTTCATAATTTAAAATAAATTTTAAAACTATTTTTAATAATTTTTATAATTTATTTCTAATTTTAAATAATTTTCGGAATATTCAGAAATTAGAAAATAATAAAATCGCCGCTAAAGAGCTTTAGCGACACAAAGGGTCGTTGTTGGTGTTCTTGAGCCTCAAGAACACTGACAGCTTCATTATCAACCTGTCATGTTTGACCATAGTTTAATCTCGGTTCTTGCATGTTCTGTTCAACATAAAAGTCAGATCTTGTAGTGTGTATGTCACTATACAAGTTACAATACTTATTTTGGTCAAAAAACATCACCCCAAGGAGATCAAAGCCTCCGAATTTGATGTCAGACGATTTCTGGGTTTCCAGAAACCCAGACAGTGCGAGTAGGTACTTTCATGCTCGATTTATTCTATGTTCCAGTTATCAAATGGCTCGATTTTTGGTCCAAACATGCAGTAATCATGACAAGGAACACATAGGAATCAACATATCGTTTAAAAAACAACACACGTGCTAGATTAATCCTGGTCAAACCATGTCAGAATCATGGTTTAACCGATTTTTGTGTTTTTCAGAAATGGTTTCCATGTTCGACATGCCCAGTTTGAACGCCCACTATGTCCTACATGTTTGTTGTTTAAGATATCTAAAAGTATAGATCTACAGTACATATTACAGGCTAAATGTTAGTTACCAAAACATCAACAAACAATCATCAAAGATGTCAGGTTTTGGCCGTTTAAAAGTTGTCAGACCCTGTTCATGGCCTTTCTGGGTTACCCAGATTTGGCTCGGTCATGCCCGGTCAACGGGTTTTGACCAATTATATATTCAAATCCCGACATCCAATGACTCTGATTCCACTTAGAGCTTAAAGACCACATACCAGGCTACATGTAACAACTTTAAAACAACAAAAATAGTAAACGAGCAATGATATGTGGCCACTGACATTCCTTGTCAGACCACAAAGATTGCTCAAGAACAGATTTTGAAAAACATCATTTTAAGGCACTTTGATGCTATGGATTCATGATAGATCATTATATATCTTCATAAAACATCCATTAGAAATATTCTAAACACTTAAACACAAAAATTATCTAAGCATACAAGATCAAAAGCTAGCTAGGGTTTATACCTTCTTTCTTTAAATCTTTGATCTTAATCCTCCTTAGTTGTTCTTAGTGATCTAGGGACTGATATTGGGACTGAATTACATAAGATTTTCGTAGGTTTAGGAGAGAGAGAGAGTTGGTGAGATCAAAAGACTAAATGGCTAATGTTTATGGACTTTCTCTCTCTAAATCTCTTATATATTGTGCTATGTTGCTTTGGATCTGTGATTTTCGGCTGAGAGGCTGAGATGTTGTGTCTCCAAGTCAACATAGTTGTTCAACAACTAAAGCTCTTGGCAATTATACAAGTTACCAAATAAAAAAATGTAAAAAGGGCATTTTTGTCATTTATAAATTAATTTTAAGGGAAATCTTGATAATGTCTATACCCTTAGGGTTTAACCCTAAGGCTCTAACCCTTAGGTTTTACATTATTAGTTTCCATAATTTCCAATTAGGGTTTTAATTAGAAAAATAAATATTCTAAATTATAATTAGGGTTTGTAAAATAAAAATTAAGATAACTAAAATATAATTAGGGTTTTCTAATCATATTAAAGTTTAATAAACACATTAGGCTTGCCAATTAGGATTAGAGTTGCCTAATTAGGGTTTTAGGATTCTCGAATATGAAATTAGGGTTTTTAACCGTACAATTGGTTTTCTAAATCTGAGATTAGGGTTTTTAATCTCTTATTAGGGTTTATAAATTTTAGACCTTATCCGATCAATCATTGATCAAAATCTCTATACAGTACAAACACGTACTTATCAAAATAATTATTTTAATTCAATTTTCTATCGAATCCCTTTCCAGAAATTAGGGTTAGAGTTTCTAATCTTGTTAAGCACAACTCTACTCTAAATTTATTAGTCAATACACAAATTTACCTTCTCGAGACTCGTATCCCAGATACTTGTCACAAAAAAATGATAATTAATATTAATATTAATTAAAAAAAAAATTCGTAAAATTTTGATTATTCGAAATACATATAATTAAATAAAATAGGACTTGACAGTAATTCTATGTCTTATATTTAATTGGGACATTGTATGGTGGAAGGATTGAATTATACGGTAACTATTTACTCAAATGTTCTTTTATGATTAATGTTGAAATCTATATTATCTGGAAAGTCGTTAATCGCTAGGGAGGCTTATCCCTATTGTAGAATAAATATTATTTATTTAAATAAATTAATATTTTAATTTATTTATTTAAATAAGATTAGAATTGTTCTAATTGATTTATTCACAACCGGTTTAATATGGAGAACCTAAGGGGTCACACCATAAAAGGAAGAATAATTATTTAAGAAGTTAATGACATAATCGTAATAATAAGTTAAGTATATTTAATTTAATCTATGGTGATAGAATAAATTAAATAGCTTAATATTTATTATTTAATATTTTAGAAATATTAAATATAAATTAATAAGAGGAGTCTTATTATTATTATTATTATTATTATTACAATTATTTAATTCCTAAAGGAATTTGAGAATTAATTAATAAAAGTACTCTCATATATTCCTAATAAGATTAGGAGCCTAATTAATTAAAGGAGTTTAATTAATTAAAATAAACATTATTCCTTAATTATTAAGGAGGGTTGCCTACATCTATAAATAAGATGAGTCTTATTATGGGTGTAGAGTTGTTGTTGACTTTTTGACAACATACGTAATTTCAATAGTTGGGAGAGTACGCTCTTTTTCTATGAGAGAATGAGAAAACTAGAATTTTGCCAAACATCCATCTTCTTGAATCTTTCTTCTTCCTTTGTGGATCACCTCTAGAGGCCAAACACTTGAGTGGCTAACGTTGATCAAAGGAAGGAACCAAACCCGGTGGATTCAAGTTGAACGCCGAAAGAATTTGGAGGTGAACTTGTACCTGAGGGAGCTCGAATCTTCAAGGGTATGATTCTTGTTCTTTATCTTTTCGTTTAATAAATAATTGCGCATAAAGGATGATCCGGGTATATGGTTTGTAAAATTTTAAAACTCTGATTTTCTACGTTTTCGCTTATTTTGTGCAATTTGATTGCGTTCATGGATATTACAAACCTAACACACACATCTTCAACTTGCTTTTTGGATAATGTGTACCTTGCATGCGGTTTAACAAATCTTACCATTAGGAGATTCATAAAGTTCTATTCCAAGATGCTTACATATCTTTCATGTCCAAAAATGCCTTATCATTATCCTTTGTCTTCCCCGTAACATTCATCACGGTGTTAAACAGATTGTCGTACACATTCTTCTCAATATGCATCACATCTAGATTATGACGAATCAAATTTGTAGACCAGTAAAGCAGTTCCCAAAAGATGCTTCTCTGAACCTAGTTATGAGATTCGTCAAACCCATTGATTATGTTTGTGGCATAAATCTTACCAATTGGGATGGCTGACAATCTCATCACACGATCTCGCATCTCCGTTCCCGACAATCGCGGTGAAAACATATCATTGTCTACTTTCCCTTTCCTGAAGTGTTCTCTTTTTCTTCGAAACGGGTGATTTACCGGCAAAAACCGACGATGACAATCAAACCAGCAAGGCTTTCGACCTTTTGATAGATTGAAAGACTTTGTATGCTCCATACAATACGGACAAGCCAATTTCCCATGTGTTCTCCATCCAACTAACATACCATAAACTGGGAAGTCACTTATAGTCCACATAACCGTTGCCCTAAGGTTGAAATTTGTTTTCGTTGCAACATCCCAAGTCTGTACTCCATCCTCCCACAATACCTTTAACTCATCTATAAGAGGTCTCAAGTAAAAATCTAAGTTCTTTCCAGGACTCTTAGAACCAGGAACCACGAGTGAAAGAAACAAGTATGGCTGTTTCATGCACATCCAAGGAGGCAAGTTGTACGGAGTAATAATCATAGGCCAACAAGAGTACAGAATAACTGAGTGGCCAAATGGATTGAAACCATCGGTGGACAATCCAAGCCTCACATTTCTAGGTTCCAATGCAAACCCAGGATATGCTAAGTTAAAATCTTTCCAAGCCTGCCCATCTGCGAGATGATTTAGTTCTCCATCTTTAGATAGAGATTTCGCATGCCAACTCATATGTTCAGCTGTTCTTGAAGACATGTACAATCTTTTTAGCAGATGTGTTATTGGAAAATACTTTAGAATTTTAAATGGTATACTTGATTTTTTTGTAGTCACACCCTCTTTATTAGGCCTAAACTGATCATAACTGCAAAAGGTGCACCTTGTCATTTGTTCATTTTCCTTATAAAAAAACATGCAATCGTTGGGATATGCATCGATCTTTTGGTATCCAATACCTAACTTCTTCACCATTTTCTTACAAAAGTAATAGTTACCAGGTAATTTCTCACCGTCAGGCAACATACTCTTAGTGGCCTTCAAGGGCGACTCAAAACTCTCATGGCTCATGTTGTGATCAGCCTTGATGTTAAGTAATATCACCACGACAAATAATGTAGTGTGTTTGGTGCAACCATGCCACAAAGACTCGCTACCCTCGTCTAAAAACTTAAAGAAGTCTTTGGCATCAGAATTCATAGGTTGCTCTCTGCCTTGTTCCCAATCAAAATTTGGCCCTGTAATATCATGAACCAATTCATTCATACGATGAGTACTACTGCTAGAATTGTGTACTTCTATGATGCCACCATCTCTTCTCTGCCCATGTGCCCACCAGCATTCTTCGTAATTTTTCATGAACCCAGAAATAAGTAAATGATAGTTTACCACATCTATGTCCATATAATTTACATTCTTATACTTCAAACATGGACATCGTATCTGCGACTGACCATTCATACATTATGGGCGACTATACGCATAATCCAAAAACACTTGGTAACCAGCTCTAAATTCAGTTGTAGCACCTATCTGAGCACTTAACTTTCATCGTGCCATCCAACTACGGTCTGAATAGAGGTCCATGATACCACGGTACCTACTACAGACAACATTATAAATGTGAACATATGACTTGAGCATACTTGTAACCATATGACTTGAGCATACTTGTAAGCATATGATTAACATTTAAGCATACTTGTAAGCATATGACTTGAGCATACTTGTTACCATATGATTTAAGCATACTAGCTAGTAAGCATATAACTTGAGCATACTTGTAAGCATATGATTAACATTTAAGCATACTTGTAACCATATGACTTGAGCATACTTGTAATCATATGACTTGAGCATACTTGTAACCATATGATTAGCTCGTTAATATTATAAATATTCGCAACTAACCGACCAACAATATTATAAAACAATAACGAATGAATGCAAATTAAAGCAGTAAAAAGTTATATACTTGAGCATACTTGTAAGCTTATGAAAGTTTTATTATATTTATATTATATTATATTTTAATTTAATTATATACTTAATCATATTTAATATATATTATATGTCAAATATTAAATGTTATTAAATTTAGTATGAGAAACTAAGTAAATGCTACTTAGTTTAATAGTTATATTATATCATGTTATTTTATTTTAATTTGTTTTTATTGTTCATTGTAAGTGAATACGTAAGGTATTTCATTTCATGCTAGCTTTATATCAGAGTTTGCTAACTCATTTATACAACTTCTGAGTATCTTGGAGATTCATTCATATCAACTAGTGTGCTAAGGCGGCTAACATGTTTTGATGTGCATATATATATATATATATATATATTCATGTCTCAATATTCAGTGTATTTAAGCATATTATGGGATTCACAGATGGAAAGATGCCTTTCTGTCCGTCTTTGTAATCGATTGCTTGAATTGGTTTGTCTATTTGTATGACATGGGCCTCAAAATTTGGTCTATTTTTAATGTACCATATGTTGATTGATTTGGATGTATTATTTTCGATATGACACATCCCCTCAATTCAATCATCAATAGCTAGGTCATTACTCAAAGTTACATGCCCTTAGAGATAACAAATTTTGTTCGACAATAACTAATAAATATGAACAAACACTAAATGTAAGACCCCGACTTATTATAAATAAAATTAAATTTTCTCTATTTATTATTTTGAAATAGTAAGGGTTGAATTGATTAATGTGGTTAGTTATGGGTAAAATGCGCAAATATTTTAAATAAGCATGAGGTTATAAAATATTCATTGTTGTCAGAGAATATTCGTTTGGTCGTGGAATATTCTTGCTATGACGCCCTCAAAATTAGGTATACATCACCCATCTTGGGTCGCCAGTTACATGGTACAGAATTCAAATACAACTTACTAATACAACTGTCGTGTACAATATGACAAAACATAAACTGTGAGTTTGAATACAATTATTGTCTACTAGAGATTATACAAACTCAAAAGGAATCCTCATTACAATTATTATCACACTATTTCACATAATACTGAGGACTACTAATGCTATCCTCTGGACAATCTGTAATACCCAAAAAAATATATATAATAATTAAATAATAATAAAAAAATACTTTGTTTTAAAACATATTAATTGGACTGTCATTTATTTTGGGTCAAATAGTCATTTAATTTTTTTTGTGAGCTAATGTATTAACAAGTGTTGGGTAAATTAAATTAGAAAATTTGGGCCTTAATATTGATTCAACCCAATTAGAAGTTTATTAGAACAAGACCTCTTCATTAATAAACATCTATACCTAATTTTATTTTCCTTATACAACTTGAGGAGGAGAAAGAGAAGTCAAACCGCCGTTTATTGCTGTAAATCAAGACAAATCACTTGTTAATTTTGTTTATGTTTGTGAGAGAGATTGTATCAGGTTTGTTTTTTTTTTCTCTTTTTTTTACTGCTTTGGGTATGTACTCACTTATGAGATTAATATATAAATAGCTGTTGTACTTTGTAATGGTGAGAATTATATATATATCATGTTATATATTTAATGATGGAATGCAGGCCTGCAGCACTGTTGCAGGTGACGTTATATATATATATATATATATATATATATATATATATATATATATATATATATATATATATATATATATATATATATAATCTTTTAATAATCTTTTGGTATATTATATTTTAATACGTATTTGGCCATGAAAGTTATGAATCAGAATTGGTAAATTTAATTGAAAGTTGTGTAAATGAATTTGAATTAATTAATTTTGTCGACATAGTTATAAAAAGTTTTAATAATAAATTTAATAGTATTATGTTATTAATGATTGGATTGTAATAAAATCTTATTAAAATATTTAAATCGGACGGGAGGAATTTATAGAGTTATACTTAGTATATAAATTTTGGAGTATTAATAATTGATTTAAGGCTATGATTAAATGTACCTTGAATGAATTGCGAATTATTTTGGAGTTTATAAGTTGGATTATATTTAATTTGAAGTGAATATGTTTAGGTCGCGAATAATATTTCGTATTTGATATCGTTGGCAATTGAGGGTAAAATTTTGTGGAGTGTGCTATAAATGGTTTGGAAGTATCAGGTACGGATTCCGTACTCTTTCAGCGATACTTTTGTTAAATTTGATTTATTCGTTTTGTTTCTCGTTTTAAATTCTGTTATTATTTCACATAATTGTTTCTTGTGAAATTCATATTTTTGTTTCATTTTGGAGTTGATACACATGACTCGTATGTGTACTCTTTGAATTAGGATATCATGTTTAGTATTTATTTTTGATAATTGTAGAGCGGTACATGTTGCTACCTTCTTTTTGAGACCTTGTGACTATAATTTGGTTTGGTTCAACATGTACATATAGAACCTTTTTTTTGGTATTATGTCGCATGTGTTGTGACATGGTATTTTGTTAGAATATATCGTTGGGTATACCTGAGCTATGACCACCTGTGGGGGTACCACAGGCATGTCGTCTTGGCACGAGAGATATGACACTTTCCGTGGCGGTGTGATTAGTCCACGGCGTCTCCATTTTGGGCTCCGGAGTAAGTGGGCCATTTGGTGTTTTGTTGTGGGAGGCGTATGGGTTAACCCTAGTTTTCTATTCTGCGGATTGGTGATGTTGTGCCAAACACACCTATCCGATTTGCATACATTTGGATTCGCGGTCCAATGTGTGATTGCCTGTGTGGCATTGTTTCGATGTGCCTGTGTGTCATCATTTTGATTTGCCTGTGTGGCATTAGTTTGACTTGCCTGTGTGGCATTATTTTAACTTGTCTGTGTGGCAAGGTATATTTTTGAGCTCACTTGGTATGAAATAACCCCAGCCATTTGTTTCAACCTATTATTTTATTGTATTAGTTTTGTTTGTTTTTGTTCAGTTCAATTCATTGAGTTAGTTACTTCAGTTCGTTATTTCTTTATTCGTCTATTGGTTTCGTCAATTCTGTTGATTCAGATATATTTCATTCAGATCTTTGGAGATTATATTTTCTTTCGTATTTACACTTGAGGCTTTGTTCAGTATTTTGTCTCAGTTGTTTTCGTATATCAGTTGTTTATCTTTTGTATATCTGTATCCGTACTGGGCAATTGGCTCATGCTGTGTTTTTCTTCCGGCAGGTTTGCAGGGGTGTTTCAGGGCTAGTGTGATGAGAGAGTTGTCTTTGACCATCGATCTAGGTTGTTTCGATTTTTAAGTTTTGATTAATTTGACTCTAGTTGGAGAATTGTAATTAGTACTTCATTGATAGATATCATTATTACATATTTTGAAGTTGTTAGTGCTCTGTTCACTTATTTTGAGGTTTGTTGTGCTTTGCACGTGACATCCCTTTCCTTTTCGGGAAGGGGGTGTTACACCATCACTCCGTTCCCCGACTTGTCCCAGCTATATTCTCATTTTCTGAAGAGAACAGTGAAAGAAAGGGTGAGCTCAACTAGCCCAGTAAGAAATATTATGACTAAGATAATGCAGAATAGTTTATCGTTAGCCTTCAACAGTGTTAAACTTATAAAATATAATAAACATCAAGTTTAACTGCAGCGGAACAAGCAATCCATTAGAAGAGTCAAGTAGGGAATAAATCTACTATCTTCTATGATTTAAAAGGCTTTTCATCACATTTATCGCTGGGACTCAACTTAATAAATAATCCACATCATCGAATCACCCCTGAACTACGGCCAAGGATATTCTTTAGTATTACGAACCACGAATTATCCATGCACTACGACTTACGATAATCATGTTTTCATCAACGGTCCTGATCATGCCATAAAATAATTCATCTTTGCACTACGGCCAAAGAGAATCCATAGCCATAATCATACCAAAAACTGTCCATCAATGCACTACAGGCCAATGAGGACTTTTTCCACATCATTTGTAACATTACGGTTATGATAATACCGAATAATCCATGGTCATAATCATACCAAGTCCAATGACTTTCAACATAATATAAACATGAGGATGATGACAATGATATAAGAATTCAATAAAACAAGTTTAAGAATTAATTTATCTAGGAACTGATAACGTCCAAATTGTCAACATGATACTGCTTTATAGAGTAAAATTCAAGAATGCTCAGAAGAATATTTCCATGAAAAGATACTGGATGAAGCGCAAATATCAAGGATATTCCACTAATTTCATGGAGTATAGAAGTCAAAACTTTAACCAACTGAGTATAATAAAGAATGGAATAACAAAAGAAATCATCATGCATGCGGTACTTCGCATAGACAGGTTATTCCAACAGAATAATAATAACGGAACCAGGTCAAACGAAATTCGCACCGACAGGATATTCCAACAGAATAATAAATAACGGAACCAGGTCCGGCGTAAAACGCACAGACAGGATATTCAAACAGAATAATAAAGAATGGAATATTAGAAGAATTTCACCATGTATGCAGTACTTTGCATAGACAGATTATTCCAACATAATAATAAAGAATTGAATAACAGAAGAATTTCACCAAGTATAGGATAGCCCGCGTATACAGGTTATTCCAACAGAATAATAAAGAATGGAATAACAGAAGTTCTCTTCATGAATACAAAAGAATAATACCCCTTACAGGTACAACAAATAATATCCCCTTCCTTAGAAAGAAGAGTACTGGATATAGAAGTAGTGAAGTAGCAGAATACTTTTCTTCTTTCTCTCTATAGTTTCTCTCTCTAGAGTTTCAGTGAATTCGTAAGAAATAATGAATGAATGAGCTTCTATTTATAGAAAAATGGACTGCATAGTAACTAACTCATGAACGGTCCAGATTGATTTACTTTAATCTGACGGTCCATATTTAAAGAAAAATCTTTTAAATAAAATATAATATATTCTATTTATATAAAAAGATTTTTACTATACAAACACTATGCAGACACTATGCAAACACTATGCATAATAAAATATAATATATTCTATTTATAGAATAACTTTAATAAAGTATTATGTTTTATATAAAAAGATTTTACTATGCAAAATACTATGCATAATAGAATATAATATATTCTATTTATAGAATAACTTTAATAAAGTATTCTGTTTTATATAAAAAGATGTTTCTATTTTATTACATGAATAAAACAAAACTTCTAAATCAACAATAATTGAATCAAATAATGTGAGATACTATGCAGCAACTATTGTAGCAATAATTGAACAAAACTGAGTGACTTCACACATAAATATCAATAATCAATACCGTGTGTTATATGTAACAATGCGTATTACTGTACTTTTACTACCGAGTAGTTCAACAGTATCAACGGTAAAACTTTCACCGTTATTTTCAATAAAATATTTTTGTCGTTTTCTTAATCCGACAATAATTCCGTTGTGGGGTCCACCAATGATTTTGCCGTCGTACGAATATTTCCTTTTTAAAACGAATATTCCCCGACCAATCGAATATAATATGACAACTTGCATACTTTGCAAAATTTATAAATATTACCCACAACTATAACATTATCTCAAATTCACACCATAATATAAAAAAAAAATTATTTCGAGAAAATTAATTCTTTATTCATAAAATCTGGGGTTTCACACTTGCTGTCAGGGAATATTCGTACGACGGCGCAGCCTTGTGTGTGCCCCATAACAGAAAGCGATTGGATGAAGAAAATGACAAGTATAAGTTATTTATAAATAACGGCGTAGTTGTTACCGTTAACACTGTTGGAATACCCGGTGGTTAAAACACAGTAATACACGTTGTTGCACAGTAGCACACGATATTGCACCAATTATTGATTCTTACGTAAGAAGGCACTACTCAATAATTGTTACAGTAGTTACTGTTCAATATTTTATTGATTCAATAATTGTTGCGTTGATATTTTATATTACTGTTGTTTTAATAATTATCGCTACACAGTATTTTCCATTATCGAAGCAATAATTCATATTAGCTGAATAATATTATTAGAAAACATTATTGGCAATGTGTAGAAAGTTCTGTCTAAGGAGAGGTTTGGTCACCTAATTGCGCGCCAGTAAGGAGAAATTCTTATTGGAATGCCACATCTTTCATGGGAACGGCCTGGTTGCCAGTACTGTGATTCTGTAATATTATTTGTGAATAATTAATTATTGATTTATATGATGAGGAAAATATTGATTTTATGTGGTTATAGATGGAGAAATTTTTTAAAGTGACAATTGTTAAAAATTGATATTTTATCTTTTCTGATAAAATAATATTTTATTATATTATAAAATAATGATGATATTTTTACAATGAATGTGGGATATATGAGTATATGAGGAGAAAGAGTATTTTTGTTGCAAAAATTGTTTAAAACATGTTAAACATGTCTGTGGGCTCATTTCTTGACTGAAATTTGATTATAGTCTGTAAAATCGCCCGTTTATGGATTTCGGTCAATTTCTGTTTGGAATTTGGAAAAACTTTCTTCTGCAAAGTTGTAGAGAATTAAATTTCCTATAAAAAATTACGAGATTCGAATTTTCTGATAAAAGAACTATTTATTATGAATTATTGAAGTTCTGAAATTCCTGAATAATTGATTTTTGAAAGTTTTAAATATTTATTATTAGAAAAACATTTTTTTTTATTTTTTTTGGCTACACTAACATGTGCAAAGTGCTGAAGTTCAGAAGTCAGGTGGCATATGAAATTTAATTAATAATATTAATATTTTATTAAGTTTTCTACTTTGGCGTTCTAAGCATTTTTCTATAAATAGGGTGCTTAGGTTAGAATTGAAAATCACACCAGAAACTAAAGATTTCTCTCTCTTTCTCTCTCTATAATATCGAGCGTATTTTGTGAGTATTCTAGTACTTTGAGTATTACTATACGGTGCAAGTTCTTTCAGCACTATATCCAGTATTTCAAGTCAGAAGTACTATTCTTTCTGAGGTAAGGGATGTTATTTTATTCAAAAATGATATTATTTATTCAATATCATTATGCCGAAATATTGGTGAGAACTTTTTATCAAATTTGGAACTTTTTTATGTCGGGGTTACTATTCATGAGTTACTATTCACGAGTACTATTCACGAAGCATGATGATCTTTTTTTTTTTGTGAAATTTCTATCTTTCAGTGTCGGAGTTACTATTCACGTATACGGCACTATTCACAAATACGACACTATTTACCGAAAAATAAAATTTTCTTATTTTTGTCCAAAATATCTATTCTTGATACTAGCTTTGATTGTATCTATGTTTTGATCATTCTTGAATTTTACTCCACTATAATTATTTATGAGGTATTTTTGGACATGGAATAGCTGAAATACGAATCCTTAATATTTATTCTTTTGTTTCACTGGATTCGTTTTCTTTAAAATATTTTTCATCATCCTCAGTCCTAGATGATGATATAACTGAATATCTTTGGCCCATAGTGCAAAGATGAATAATTTTATGATGAATATCTTTGGCCTGTAGTGCAAAGACGAACAGGTGTTTAGATGAACATGACCAACTGATGAATATCTTTGGCCTGTAGTGCAAAGATGAATATTTGATTCCAGATATATATTGATTGATGTTACAGGGATAAAAGATAGACGATGAACTTTTATATTCATATATAGAAGATTGTAGATTTCATTCTCTACTTAACTCTTCTAATGAATTATTATTTCCGCTGCGAATATTGATTTAAAACTTGTTGTCTATTGTATTCTATTAAATTTTTCCCTGTTGAAGACTAACGATAAATTGTTCTGTATTATCTTAGTCATAATGTTCTTTACTGGGCTAGTTGAGCTCACCCTTTTCCTTTTTGTTCCATTTTTCTTCTCAGGAGGCGAGAATGTAGCGAGTACTAGTCTGGGTATGGAATGATGGTTCTAGAAGTTATTTTAGTAGTCCTCACCATTTTTGTAAAATAATGTATCAATAATTGAAATGAGGACTTATTTGAGTGTGGATATTGTCTAGATGACAATATTTGTATTTAAACTCACAGTTTTTATGTTGTATTAATAAATTTATAGTTGTTTCTGTACCATGTATTTGACGACTCAGAATGGGTGTTGTATACCTGTTTTGGGGGTGTCACACTAAATAATTTCCATAGTACATTAAATCTAAACCAATCTTTTAAGAATCGTCGCTTAAACAAATAATAATCTTTCCCAAACAAAAAAACTTGAAATTTTCAAAAGCCTACAACAATCTTTTAAGAATCGTCGCTCAAACAAAAAAATAAAGGTTGGAGACATAATACTATGCACTAAACCAAGTATTATAATGAACCACAAACTTGAGAGAGATATACCTGAACTATCCAGATTTGATCAAAACTAATAAGAGTTCTACTATGAGAAAGAAAATAAGCAAGAAACACAACTAATTATTGCTCTTGCAAGGCATTAACTGATACTCAGATTTATAAAAGTTAAAATCTAAAATTAGAACACCACAGTGAAAATCTACTAAAAGAACGCAATATACCAAAGGAATTGAAGTATATTAACAACTATGCTCGCGTAAATTAATGTCAATAAGTATAACTAAGCAGTTCAAAATAGAATTTCATTTCATTGAAATCAATACCAGAAGGCGGTGGGTGGCGGTAGAAACGGTAGCGATGGTGGCGGCGGTTGCAGCGGTGGCGTTCTCCCTCTTCTCCCTTTTCTTTTTCCATCTTTATTTTTCTCTTCTGCTTCAGCTACTGTCGAGCGTGGTCTGCCTGATAGATTAAAAGAATCAGCGACCATCAATAGCGACCGCATGCGGTCGCTAAATATTTAATGATGTGGAAGTATCAGTGACCGGATGCGGTCGCTGATTGTGAGAGGTCACAAAAAAAATAGGGCGCCAACATTTCCAGCCAATTTTTAGGCGGTAAAATTGAAATAGCGACCGCATTCGGTCGCTAAAAAAGACCAGCGACTACATTAAATTGTGGTCGCCACTATCGCTCGCTAATAATAGTATCTGCAACCGTATATACTGTCATTGATATTGTCAGTCACTGTTAGAGCATTTTCTTGTAGTGTATATTATTGTGTTAAACCTTCAACTAGCAAGCAAATTTGTATTGATTGAATTGGTCTATAATTTAATAACGTTCTAAAATTCTAGAACCACTGATAAGCTATTTCCAAACTAAACTTTCTTTAGTGCGGAAATTCTAAATCCAAACTGAGATGAACAACCCTAACATAGGAGAATTTGTACGTGTAACGTTTAGATGTTTGTGCACAATACATGGTACAAAGGGCTGATCCCCCTAAGTACGTTAAGAAGGGTATATATAGTCTAAATGACTGTTAAGGTTGGGTAATAATACCTAAGTACCGGGGACATAGTTCGTGGTCTTAAGATCCTCAGATATTAAAGTTTGAACTTGTTTTCTATTTTTGATTCGTAGAACAAGTTCACCATTGTTCAACATTCGTTGTTCACTCTCATGTTGTTATTATTGTTACTCTTTATATCAAGTGGGAAATTGTTTGCTCACTCTTGCAATTAACACTGTAGCTAAAGTTGAGAAAGTCGATGAGCCATCTACGAGCAAAGGAAAGGGCAAGATGTCCAAGTGTTGAAGATTTATGAGAATTTATTTAAGTGAATTGTGTTATAAGACTTAATTTATTTTGTGATGTTTTCCGTAGACTTATGTAATAATTTAAGGTTAGATTACCTGAGATTATTTTTGATAAGATGTAACCCTTTAATGGGAAGATTATTATTTAAGTTATTTAAATTATGTCTTTATCCTTTGTTAAGGGTAGTTAGATGTAATGGTTTTGGATAGTGAGCACCAAATCTTGTGGGAATGAAGTAACCGAATTTGGGGGTGTCACGGGTTGATGTCAAAGCTTTAGGTTATGAACTTTAGGTGGGGAAAAACCTTAGGAAATAACCTTTAAGAAGACAGAAAATATAGTGATATCAAACTCTTATCGAGTTCTAAGGAATGAATTGAGAAGATTCATTGAAGCTAAACAATAAAAGACATTATGTGTTATGTGTTAATAACTTATGTGCTCGCGAGTATCGAAGAATTTCTTAAAATTATTTTATTGTTAGGATGTCTAGCATTGGAGGATCCAGTCAAGCTAGGGAGGAGATACCTCAAATACCTAGAGATGAGGAACCCCGAGATGTTCACGTTGTGCGGGAATAGTTGATTCAGGATGACGACCCTGTGTCTGATCCCGAGGAGGATAGTTCTGAGGAGATAGAGGAAGATGATGAGGAAGAGGATCCTATGGAGTTTCCACCAAACTCCATATCAACTGAGATGTATGATGCACTGTACGACCATAACATAGAATTACTGGATAAGGTTGAGGAGCTGAAGGAGTTGGTTGAGATGCATCACACTACGATAGAGCAGAAGGATGCGGAGATTCAAGAACTCAACTCACGACTTGGAAACACGGAGTGGGACATAGTAAATACTAAGGGTTAGCATGAAGATCTGTTGGTGGTGAACGAGAAGATGAAGACTGATGTGGAGAAGTTAAAAGATGACTTGAAAGAGGAATCAGCTAAGCGTGCAATGGCAGAGGACGCTTGGATGAAGGCGACTCAACGTGCAGACCATGCTGAAGCTAAGGTCCAAATGAAGAAGGCCAAGATGAATGATGTGACACCCCCAAATCGGATTACTTCAATTCCCACATGATTTGGTGTTCACTATACAAACTTCATATGTCTATCTACCCATAATAAATGAAACCATAAAATAGATATAAATAAATCATCTCCTTAATGAGTTACAATCACCTGAAATAAATACATCAATCCAGGCCATACTAACTTTAAATCTCAAATGCGAAAACATAAACAAATAATAGTTTTACACAACATTGACATAAGTCTAAAACATAAATACATAATTACATAAACAACAAGTCTTCATCACTTGTTAATCTTACCCTTGCCTTTGCTAGTAGAAGGCTCGTCGGACCTTTCGTTCTTAACTGCAATGTTATTATTATGAAAGAGTGAGCACGATTGCCCACAAGTATAATAATGTAACAATAATATAATAACATGCGAGTGAATCAAAGACTTTTGGAATAAGGAACTCAACTTTTGAATCAAGAATGAATAACAAGAATCAAAAGAACTTCTGAGGGTCACAAGACCTTGAACTATGTACTAGGTTGTTAATTATTTAAACTTGAAACATTTAACAGTCATAAGACTATGAACTCTTCTACTCGTACTTAGGGGGATCAACCATTAGTACCATACCATGCACAATATCTTAACGCTAAAGCATAAGTAATCCCTTTTACAGGGTTGTTCATCTCAGTTTGACATTAGAGTCCGCACCAAAGGAAGTTTGGTTTGGATAAATTTAACAATAGGTCTGAATTTTAGAACGCTCATCAACTATGGACTATTCGAATCTTTAAGGGTTCGCTAGTCTTACAAGATTTCAAAATAACTGATACTCAATTGAATAACAATTCTAAAAAGTATATAATCAAATAAGTATTGTATGACTGAATTCATTCTTTAAAAGAGTTATAGCATCTAATATGAAATCTTGAACTTGAACAATTAAGAATAAGAACTTATTCGATATAGAATACAAGTCTAAGACTTGGTCAATGAATAATTTAGAATTTAAGGAACTTGCTTAACAACAATAATTTAGGAATAGAATACTTTCTTAATATAAAAATAAGGTTTAGAAACTTGCCTCTTGCACAAGCTACGATTAATTCACGTTCTTCATTAAATCCTACATATCAATACATTCACAATACCCATTAATCAATAGTTCAATATACCTATCGAACCCCACATTGGTCTTTGAATATATTATTGGACTTTTAAGTGTTGTCAACGTCGGGATTTTTATTTTTCCATTTTCGTTACTTGTTCTTTGGTGTTCTCATGTTAGGTGAGATTTGTTTGAAAAAACAAGTGAAAAAGGTCCGACATGTGTAATGTCAATGATGGACTGTTAAGAGTCGCCAATTGGTTTTTTATATGGTTGTAGCAACACAACCGAGAAAAGGTTTGCACATTGACCCAGTGATATGACACTGCTAAACGGGTCAGTGAAACCAAGATTCATTAGGGTCCGAGGACTTGATTATGCGGAGGGAAGGTGTTAGGCACCCCCTGACATCCGTGTTACCACGGTGATCGCCTTTTTTCAAGAAACTGTTATATGAATGTGTGTGTGTGTGTGTGAATCAATGTGAAATTATTTGGAAGTAGTGCGAGATCTTGTTCGCACCTATATACACAGGGTTTGAATTTGTATAAACATTCAGTTTTAAACAAGATATGGCAATGATGTTTTATAAAAGATGTTTTCAAACCCTTGTGCTCAATAGTTATTGAGACATTTTACACTCCCATTTTTTATTAAGTGTTCGGCTTGATTGTTTTTAATTTTTCAAGATGCGAAGCATCTTTGATAAAATAATGTACAAAATAGTGTCGAACTCCTCATGGGTATGAAAACCATATGAGGAAATTCAAACACCGTGAATAAATTTACAAGTTGCTTACAGCTATAAAATGTCCATCACGGGAACCGAATCTAGATCCAGTAGACTGAATCTATGATCACATGATTCCTAGGCTCACATGATGCCGCAATTGATAATAAAGCAATAAGCAAGTATATATATAAAAGCTGTAAATATATATATATATATATATATATATATATATATATATATATACAGACATGATCAACCACCATGAAGCACCTCCATAGGGGATTAGAAATGTAAATAAAGTTGTAAATGAAAGTAGTATGCAAACAAGCCAATCATGTTTGATGATAAAGCATATAATTTGTAACAATTTTATTCATTTATTAATAAAAAAGTATTAATTTATTAAAGGCTTTTAATTATCTACATGATGTTGTTTTATAATATGTGATAAACTCATAGTTTTAAGTAATGCTTTTAGAATAATGATGATGATCATTCTAATGAGATCTAAATTCTTAGAAAGCTTAAAACTAAAATAGTTCCCAATCGTTGGATTACTAAATTGGGGATTAGTGAATCCGGATAGATTGGTACATACGTTGCTTGCTCATTGGATGAGGATGATTGATCTCATGATCATTTGTGTTGAGACACTAAAGTAAGTATGTAGGTTCTTATTAGAGAATAAGTTCACTGAACGTGGCTCGCTAAGGAATACCTATTGGAGATTTACTTGTCTGTCAATAGGAATTCCTGTAGTGATAGTAGTACAAGTGATCCTTGGACTTGAGATCATCATAGTATCTTGTGTATGATGAGTTATACTTTGACTTATTCCTTAAGACCCTTAGGGCATATTAAAGGGTATGCTTGGGTATAATAAGTTGTATATGGAGATATTGTATGATCAATAAAGAATCTACCGCTTCTAGTAAAAGAAGAGAAATGTCCTATGTGATTCGATAAATGACAACCCAGTAGTCCTTGGCCAAGGCAGAATGAAATTAGGAAGGAGTTTCTAATTTGCATTATTTGGAGTTGTAAATTTAAGAGTCGAAATACATATAATTAAATAAAATAAGACTTGACAGTAATACCATGTCTTATATTTAATTGGGACATTATATGGTGGAAGGATTGTATTGTACGGTAACTATTTATTCAAATGTTCTTTTATGATTAATGTTGAAATCTATATTATCTGAAAAGTCGTTGATCACTAGGGAGGTTTATCCTTATTGTAGAATAAATATTATTCATTTAAACAAATTAATTATTTTATTTATTTATTTATATAAGATTAGAATTGTTCTAATTGATTTATTCACAACCGGTTTAATATGGAGAACCTAAATGGTCACACCATAAAAGTAAGAATAATTATTTAAGAAGTTAATGACATAATCGTAATAATATGTTAAATATATTTAATTTAATCTACGGTGATAGAATAAATTAAATAGCTTAATATTTATTATTTAACATTTTAGAAATAATAAATATAAATTAATAAGAGGAGTCTTATTAATATTATTACAATTATTATTATTTTAATTTCTAAAAGAGTTTAGGAATTAATTTAATATAAGTACTCTCATTTATTTCTAATAGGATTATGAGAGAAAATTAGTTAAAGTAGTTTAAATAATTATCCCTAATAAGATTAGGAAGCCCATTTAATTAAAAGAGTTTAATTAAATAAATAATACCTTATTTTTATTTAAATAGAGTTACCTGATATATTTATAAGGTGAGTCTTATATCAGATATCAAGATACGTAATTCCAATAGTTGGAGAGTACGTTCTTTTTCTATAGATGTAGAAATTAGGGTTTAGCCAAACACCCATCTTCTTGAATCTTTCTTCTTCCTTGGTGGATCACCTCTAGAGGCCAAACACTTGGGTGAGTAACATTGATCAAAGAAATGAACTAAACCCGGTGGATTCAAGTTGAACACGAAAAGAATTTGGAGGTGAACTTGTACCTGAGAAAACTCGAATCTTCAAGGGTATGATTCTTGTTCTTCATATTTTTGTTTAATTAATAATTGTGCATAAAGGGTGATCCGGTTATATGGTTTGTAAAATTTTAAAACTCTGATTTTTCACGTTTTCGCTTATTTTGTGCAATTTGATTGCGTTCATGAATATTACAAACCTAACAGTGGTATCAGAGCCAAACTTTTATGTAAATTATTAATTATTTTAATTTGATATGTATATTAATGTGTTTAGAATAATTTAATTGGGCATAATTTGTTGTATAAAATTTATTTTATAAAAGAAAAAAAAAAGCGAAAGCCGTTTTTTAAATTGGATATTCCGATTTTTTTTCGCTTTCCGTCATTCGCGTAATTGAAGGACCATTCCGTGATTTAGCTTAATTCACGTGATGTAATTTACATCATGTAAAGTGATCCTGCAAAAAAAAAAACGCGTTTTCCAATTTCATTTTTCCGTGACTTGTTATTCAAATGATTACATGAATGATGCGGACTGCTGGAAAAAAAAGGAAGATGAACCCAGGTGTTGGTGATATTATATATATATATATATATATATATATATATATATATATATATTTAGAGGCCGGATCCTGTCCGGACTCCCGGACAGGTTTAAAATCCGGACTTTTTTTTTATTTTATTTTTTGAAACAACTAAAAAAAATTTATGGAATTGAAATTTTTACATAATACAGTGTTTTGGGCGTGATTTGGATGCCTATAACAAAACATGTCTGTACAGTCTGGCCAGACTGTACATACATTGGTTGGTGTAGGTATTAAAAACACACCCAAAACACTGTATTATGGAAAAATTTCAGTTCCATAAATTTTTTTTTTTAGTTGTTCTACAAGAAAAAAAAAATTTGGGTCCGGATTTTCTCCCGTCCGGGAGGTCCGGACCTGATCCTATTTCTATATATATATATACTAGTTGGGTCCCGTGCCTCCGGCACTGTATGGATAATATGATTTATCTCAAATTTTGAACGACCAAAATAATTTATTGAGTGAGCGGGAAGTTTAAAGTCATTTGTATTTTATTAAATTATTATTAGATTATTAGATTGATAGATGTATTTTATTAGATAGATGTATGAACGGTTGGATTTATCTTAAACTTTGGACGGCCCAGATGATTTATTGAGTGAGGGGAAAATTCAAAATCATTTGTATTTTATTAGATAGATATATATAAATAGCTAAATGTTAGTTAAGTGTTAATAGGTAAATCTTCCATGATTAGTTTTAAATATATATATATATATATATATATATATATATATATATATATATATATATATATATATTATATAATATTTTTAATAATTTTATAATTAAAATAAAAGTTTATTTTATAATTAAAATAAAATTTTATTTCAATTTTAAAATAAAAGGTTTATTTTAATTTTAAAATTAGATTTCATGCTAACTAATTAGAGTTGAAATTGGATTCCATGATAACTAATTGGAGTTGAAATTGGATTCTATGTTTCCTAAAATAAAGGAGTTTATTTGTGAATAGGAAAGTGAATCCATGTTTTCTTAAATAAAGGAGTTTATTTAGATATGGAATAAGATTTCATATTATTCAAAATAAAGGAGTTTATTTGTGAACAATAAAGAGAATCCATGTTTCCTTTAATAAAGAAGTTTTTTTTACTTGGAATTGGATTCCATAATTAATTAAAATAAATGAGTTTATTTTGATTAATGATTTTGATTAATGATTTTGATTAAAATAAAATAGTTTATTTTATTCAAAATTGAATAAATTAAAATAAAAAAGGTTTATTTTGATTCAAAATTAGATTTTATACTAACTAAATTTGCCCATTAAATGATATCAATATATATATATTGAATGTTTGTTATTCATGAGATGAATGTTATTTATTGATGCATATGGTGATGTTTATGATAATAAATGGGATTGATTATGGACTATTGACCAATGTGATTGAATTTTATTTTAGTTGGATGCATGAATATATGAGTTTTATTAAATGGGGTCTGCTTACCTCGTCTTCTCTAATTTTTTCTTAATGTAAATTCTATCTCCCTCCTATGTACTTCCCCTTGACTGCTGATCAAGGTTTCTATTTATTTTAAATAGTTTAGTAATAGGAATAATTAGAATTATTTTGAAGAATTGGAGATCAAGGAACAAGGAGCGCGTGAAGACCTGCTTGTAATGGAGCCCGAGTTTAAATGTAATAGTTATGTTTAAATATTAATTCTTGCACCCCTAGGATTTGACCTTTTGGTTCACTTGATGACTCTAGTGAACCAAACTAGAATAAAAGTCCATAATCAATTCGAGTAGAATATAATATTCTATATGTGCATGTTTATACTATATATATTATATATTATGGAAACATGCTTCGCATGTTAATTAATATGACGCGTATTTTATATATATATGTGCATGTGCGCTAAATAAGATGAGACAAATTAATAACAAACCCCTCAAATAAATTATATTAAGTTGTAACGTTCAAAGATATTTGGAATATCGAACGTCGCCTTCTAGCATGATAGAAATAATAGAGTATTGAATATTTAATATGAGTTTGTTGTGCACACACAAGGCAAGTATTAAATATTTAAGATGTTGTTTTTATTACATATGATGTTTAAAAAGAATTGAACATAACTGCTTTGTTGTGCACACACAAGGGCTGTAATTTTCTCTTCATTTATATGGAAATATTAGGTCTGACTTAACTTAAATTATTTTAGTTCGGATGTGCACACACTTGACCATTATGATTTAAGAGGCAAAATATAAGGAGTTACATAGTTGATGTAATTGACAAGAGTTGTCTACCTATTTATTTATATATAGTTTGTTGTGCACACACAAGGCTATATACATTTGAAATGGGATCCTTATTCTCATTTACATATCTTTAATTAGATATTTCCGAACTATATATATTGAGGGTAATATAGTTTGAAGAAAATAGTGGGAGATACCAATTTAAAATAAGACCTAATTTATTTTAGTAATTAATAAAAGAATGTATGCTAAAATATTGTTAACTATAAATTCATTTATAGAATTTTACAATGTCTAAATTACTATCACTGCGAAGCATATTAGATGCTAAATTAATCGGACCGAATTAAACGGATTGGTTAAGGAAATTGAGAAAAGTTCTCACGGCTGAAAAGCTATCTTATGTCCTTAATACGCCTATCCCTGCAATGGTTGCAAACAATGCTTCTGAGGAAGAGATTACTACTTTTAGAAAGTGGCAAGATGATGCACAGTTGGCTCAATGCATCATACTCGCGTCCATGAGTAATGAGCTTCAGCGTCAGTATGAAACTATGGATGCTCCAACCATATTCCTGCACATCAAGTAGTTGATGGTGAGGAAAGTAGGACTTATAAATATCAAATATTTAAGGAGCTCTTCCGATCTAGAATGATCGATGAAACTACAGTACATATAAATGTCCTTAACATCATCAATTTGATTGATCAATTAGGAAAACTAGTTTTGTAATGGATGGAGAGTTGAGCCAAGATTTTATCTTACACTCACTCCCGAACTCCTTTCACAATTGTTGTGAATTTCTCATATGAACAAGCTAGATATCATCCTTGCTGATTTGCTTAACATGTTGAAAAATATTGAGAGTCACTTTCCAACCAAAAAGGATCATGTCTTACTGGTAGGGGCCAAAAGATCTTCTGAAAAGAAGAACGATTCAAAGAAGGTAAATAGAAGGGAAAAAATAAAGGATAATAAGAACAAAACTGATACGGATAGCAAAGGAGTTTGCTTCCACTCCAATAAGTCTGGACACTGGAAAGAAACTACGAGAAACATCTTGCAAAGGCTAACCAGAAGAAGCTTAGTGAAGTTTCGGTTATAAATATAATTTTGTTCATGATTTAAAATAAAATTTTCTTTAAGTCAAGGTTCTACTTGGGTATTGGATACCGACTTTGATTATCATAAATATAGATTTATGAAGGGACCAAGCAGAAGTAGAATGCTAAACAAAGATAATTAATCCTATGAGTGAGAAATGAAGCAAAGGTTGCTCCATTAGCCATAGAAACTTATAGTTTAGTATTGCCTACGGGCAAATCTATTAAGTCAATAAGTTGTTATTGTATTCCAGTTCTTGTTAGAAACATTATTTCTATTTTATTATTGGACAATGAAATCTTTGGTATTATATTTAAGAACAGTTGTTGTTCTATTTATAATAATAATATTTTGTATAGAACTGGAATATTACTTAATAAATTTTGTATACTTGACTTACGTGAAAATAATTTTGCAAATTGAACAAACTAGTATAAGAAAATGAGATGATCATTCAAAGAGTTGAATGTGTGTATTTACTAAAATACAAGTGTGAATTGTTTGAAAGGTTCAAAGAATTCAGAAGTGATTCAAATTGGAAAAGTATTAAGATTCTTTGATTAGATCAAGGAATAAATACTTGTGCAATAAATTTCTAGATCATCTCAAATGGTTTTCTCATAATGGATGCCTCCCGATACATAATAATTGATTGATGTATCTAAAAGGAAAAATTGTACCTTATTGGATATGGTGCAATCCACAATAAGTTTACCGACATTCCAGTATCCTTCTGGAGTCATGCCCTAGAAATGGTTGCATATCTACGAAAATGGTAACCTCAAAATCCGACCCCAAGACTCTATAAAAGTTATGGACATAAAGGATTCCTAATCTTAAGTATGTTAAGATAAGGGGTTGTCCAACTTATGTGAAAAGGTTTCAAAGGATAAGCTTGGGACAAGATTTGACAAGTAAAGATTTGTGGGACATCCTAAAGTAAGTTTAGGGTATATGTTCTATAATCCTACTTAGCAAAAGGTGTTTGTTACGAAACATTCTACCTTCTAAGATAAAGATGTTTATCATTGAAGGGGCTAGTGGGAGGATAATAGATCTTGAAGAGTTTAAGAACCAGAAAATACTATAAGTCAAATAAGAGGAACCTGTAGATAGACCTATTGTACCACAACCGAATCGTGAATCTGGAATAGTACCGAAGATACCTGAGAGGTATGGATTCATTATGGATGATGATGATGAGGTACGAATCATAGAAGATAATGATCCAGTTACATACAATGAGTTAAGAGTTGTAGACACTCAGAGAAATGGATTGAAGCAATCTTCTCAAAAATGGAACATTCATTTTGATGAAACAAATCAAAAGAGTTTGATTTTATCACAAATAAGAATGAACCTAATGTGTACAAAAGGATCAGTGGGAACGTTGTGACATTCCTAATATTATATGTTGATATACTACAGATAAGGAATGACATACCAATTCTACAATCAGTAAAGATAAAGTTGTCTAAACATTCCTCCATGAATGTTTTTGGAAGAGTATCTTAATTTGGGATACAAATATATATAGATAGATTAAAGAGGATGCTCGACATAACCCAAGGAACGTATATTCATTTGATGCTAAAGTCGTTTAGCATGTCAAACTCCAAAAGATGTCTCATGTTGATGAGCAATGGAGTGTATCTCTCTTAATAGTCCCTATAGACTCCTGAAAAGAGAGATCGCATGAGTGACAATCATGTATACAATGAAATATACGAGACCTGATGTTGATCGGTCATATTCTAGAGAAGATCACTGTCAGACAGTGAAAAACATCTTAAAGTACTTAACCGACACTAAGGATGTGATTAAAATTTATGGTGTGTCTAAATTAAAACTAGAGGTGCTTAACAGACTCAAGTTTTTCAGACAGACCAAGACGACATAAAATCCACTTTAAGGTAAAGCATTACCTTGAACGGTGGTGCAGTGAATTGGAAAGGTTTCAAATAACAAAGAGTTGCTGGTTTAGTGATAAAGACAAAGTATATAGCTGTAAATGAAGCTGCAAGTTGATTGTTTAGATGAAAAGTTCATTACAAAACTAGAAATAGTTCCCAAGTCTCATCTTGGATCTAAACATGTGTTGTGGCACTTTCATTTGATTATAGGAATCATTGAGAGATGGGAAATCACTATAGAGATAGTGAACTCTCAAGAACAAAATTACATATCCATTAACTAAAACTTATCCAACAGCAGGATAATCGTCACTTAGAGAAGAAGGGTATGAGTTACCATGACGATTGGCTTTAGTGCAAGTGGGAGATTGAAAGTAGTATGCACACAAGCCAATCATGTTTGATGATAAAGCATATACTTTGTAACAATCTTATTTATTTATTAATAAAAAGTATTAATTTATTAAAGGCTTTTAATTATCTACATGATGTTGTTTTATAATATGTGATAAACCCATAGTTTTAAGCAATGCTTTTAGAATAATGATGATGATCATTCTAATGAGATCTAAATTCTTAGAAAGCTTAAAACTAAAATAGTTCCCAATCGTTGGATTACTAAATTGGGGATTAGTGAATCCGGATAGATTGGTACATACGTTGCTTGCTCATTGGATGAGGATGATTGATCTCATGATCATTTGTGTTGAGACACTAAAGTAATTATGTAAGTGCTTATTAGAGAATAAATTCACTGAACATGGCTCGCTAAGGAACACATGTTGTTTTACTTGCCTGTCAATAGGAATTCCTGTATGATAGTAGTACAAGTGATCTTTGGACTTGAGATCATCATAGTGTCTTGTGTATGATGAGTTATACTTTGACTTATTCCTTAAGACCCTTAGGGTATATAAAAGGGTATGCTTGGGTATAATAAGTTGTACATGGAGATAATGTATGATCAATAAAGAATCTACCGCTTCTAGTAAAAGAAGAGAAATGTCCTATGTGATTCGATAAATGACAACCCAGTAGTCCTTGGCCAAGGCAGAATGAAATTAGGAAGGAGTTTCTAATTTGCATTATTTGGAGTTGTGTATTTAAGAGTCGAAATACATATAATTAAATAAAATAAGACTTGACAGTAATTCCATGTCTTATATTTAATTGGGACATTGTATGGTGGAAGGATTGTATTGTACGGTAACTATTTATTCAAAGGTTCTTTTATGATTAATGTTGAAATCTATATTATCTGAAAAGTTGTTGATCGCTAGGGAGGCTTATCCTTATTGTAGAATAAATATTATTTATTTAAACAAATTAATTATTTAATTTATTTATTTAAATAAGATTAGAATTGTTCTAATTGATTTATTCACAATCGGTTTAATATGGAGAACCTAAAGGGTCACACCATAAAAGGAAGAATAATTATTTAAGAAATTAATGGCATAATCGTAATAATATGGTTAGTATATTTAATTTAATCTATGGTGATAGAATACATTAAATAACTTAATATTTATTATTTAATATTTTAGTAATATTAAATATAAATTAATAAGAGGAGTCTTATTAATATTATTACAATTATTATTATTTTAATTTCTAAAAGAGTTTAGGAATTAATTTAATATAAGTACTCTCATTTATTCCTAATAGGATTAGGAGAGAAAATTAGTTAAAGAAGTTTAATTAATTATCCCTAATAAGATTAGGGAGCCCATTTAATTAAAAGAGTTTAATTAAATAAATAATACCTTATTTTTAATTAAATAGGGTTACCTGATATCTTTATAAGGTGAGTCTTATATCAGATATCAAGATACGTAATTCCAATAGTTGGAGAGTACGTTCTTTTTCTATAGAGATAGAAAACTAGGGTTTAGCCAAACACCCATCTTCTTGAATCTATCTTCTTCCTTGGCGGATCACCTCTAGAGGCCAAACACTTGGGTGGCTAACGTTGATCAAAGGAAGGAACCAAACCCGGTGGATTCAAGTTGAACGTGAAAAGAATTTGGAGGTGAACTTGTACCTGAGGAAGCTTGAATCTTCAAGGGTATGATTCTTGTTCTTCATATTTTTGTTTAATTAATAATTGTGTATAAAGGGTGATCCGAGTATATGATTTGTAAAATTTTAAAACTCTTGTTTATCACGTTTCCGCTTATTTTGTGCAATTTTATTGTGTTCATAAATATTACAAACCTTACAGTAAAAACAATCCACCACCATGAAGTAAACTCCAGGCGGGACGAAAAATAAAGAAAGTTGTAAAGACGGTCAACCGCCACGAAGTAAACTCTAGGCGGGACTAAACGTAAAAATATATATATATATATATATATATATATATATATATATATATATATATATAAATATACAAATTGAAATAAAACCACGGACCGAAGTCCGGGTAAACAACCACAACACGACTCTCAATGTGAAGAATGGTGTGTGCAAAGATGAAGAGAAAGGCGTTGAAGTGTGTGAGAAGGCTTACAGTGGACTGCCAAAGAAGACTTCTATATATTTAAAGGGATGAACACTCGGCTCTTGTCAGTACAAAAAGTAGCTATATATGAGCTCACAAGTGTTTAAAATGAGAAAGCACTCAGTATAGGGTGAGTACAAAAACAAATTTGACAGGGCTTCCTCACCGTTTCTTTTTTTAAAATGGCCACCCCAAGCCCTCTATTTATAGAGGGGGAGCCGCATGTGTACCTGCGGCTGGCCGGGTTGCCCCGGGCTTTGCGGGTCCCGCCATCTCAAGTACGTGCAAGAATGCACTGTAATGTCCGTTCGAACTTTTAGAAATGCAATTCGGGCATCCGACTGAGGTATGTAAGACCTATTTCGAACCGCTGTTGTTGAGAGTTACGCAATGACATGAGATTAGAGGTTGTAAGAAGTCAGGAAGATGGGACCATGCCCTCTGGTGTTCAAGCTTCAAATTTTATCCGTTACCCTGCCTAATAGTCACTCGTGATTGGACCTCCTTGGCTCTTATGGGACATTGCTATGTAGAAATGTATGTATGAAATGTGGAGACGACACGATGTGGCGTCAAAGTGGCAAGATGATGACTTTGCCCTTCACCGGGGTTATCACAGGTTTGGGCTGATAAAGCAGACGTTGCTCAGGGTTACCTTTAAGATTAGACTACTGCAAGTGTTGAAGGTTCTCAGTATCATCTCTGAGGTGTGCCTATCTTCCTGGTGTTATCTCCGGGTCTTGTACTAAGTGCCTCGGTGTGAGCGCCAATGTTGAAGCTGATTGCATACATTTGAAACAAGCACTTCCGGGGTTATCTCTGGAACTGCATTCCTTGGGGTTATCTCCAAGGTTGGTAACTGCTAATCTCAGTGTTGGGACTGAGACTTAATATCTCGGGGTTATCTCCGAGATGAATCGGCCTTCTCTGGTGGAATTTCTGGTATTGGAATTGTATGCCTCGGGGTTATCTCTAAGGTTGGAACTGATACTCCCGGTGGGTGTTCTGGGGTTGAGATTGAACTTCTGGTAGTATCCGGACTGGATATGAGCTGTCCTCCAGGGTTATCTCTGAAAGATGAATCTGCCCTCCTGCAATGTCAGTAACAGGTGTGCAAAAAATTTGGAGTTTCTACAGATGCCCCTCTTTATCATATTCATGCATTGCAAAGGCATGGATAGGATAAAGAATCCTAGACACTTGAAATGCAACAAGATAAACATGATGCTATGTGAAACAACATGATGCAGATGTATGATACAGGGATGTTGGGTTGTTGCCCAACATGCTGAGGATGATTTCTGGCTCCCTGTTGCTTTTACCGGGGATTGGCAACGATGACCAGATCAGATATGTGATCCAAATCTTTTAGGATGTTGACGTTGGGGTTATCACCAAAGTTGTTAATCCTTGATACAAACTTGATTCCAAAGATGTGCCTCTCGTGTACAAGAGATCTGTGGGAATAACGCTCTGTCTGTTTGAGGATGTGTATAACATATTCCATCATTGATCCTCCTCGATGATGCTGATCTTCCCTAGTTTGTATCGTCAGGACATATCAATGTTCTGTTGGATTTACTGCCAACAATACGTGTTGTGAGGGCTACCTGACCTTCGCTGACACGTATGTCACCGGATAAAAACCCCTGTTGGGTATGCTGCCAAGGCTGCTTGACCTTTATTGACGTGTGAATCAATGGATAAAAATGCATTGTAACCCCCACCGGGGTTCTGTTTAATCTTCATTGACGTGTGTATCAACGACTGAAACCATCGGATGGCTTTCGACGCTTCGTTGGATTTACTTGCCAACAGTTACAAGGATGTCAAGGCTGCTTAACCTTCGTTGATATGTGTATCAACAGATAATATTGCGTGATACCCTCGCCGGGATATGTACTTTGACATATGCAACCGTGTGATGCCCCCGCCAAGGTCATGAGAATGCGTGATTCCCCCGCCGGGGATATGCTTGAAAATTAGGGTGACGACCCTGAATTGGCGGCATTAGACATGCGTAAGGTATTGCCTAGTGTGATTTATAATAGCTAAGATCATAGGCATATTGTTCCCTGTGCTCGGGTGAATACTAATGAGTGATGTGAAGACCCATGGCTTGATCTGACAAAAACCAGGATTGTAAGCAATTCTGCTCAATCGCGTAGCATTTTTTATTCTTGATTTGGCTTTTTCAGCTTATGAGAACTAGACCAAGACGGAGGGGTGGGACCCATGTATGGGTGCTATAGGTACACATGTAACAACTGCAGATGGACCTGCGGCCAGCCGTGGATGGCTATTAATGCTGCTTGTTACATTCTCAAGTCATTTCATGTTGCACCGCGAAGGAAATCTGAGAGCTCTTCTTCAGATCTGCTGAGTTTGGACGTCTTTCTGCAAATTCTATCACCGTACAAGTGTTCTACACTGTCCTGGTAACGTATGCGTGTCTTCTTTTCCAGTTTTTATCCGTTGGAAAATGACTTATCACATAAAATGCATCTAAACACATAGTAGTGAATATGCATGCTCAAATGACTTGATAAAAAATATTCAACATAGTAAATGTTACTATTAAACCATGCTGAACAAAATGATGTGAAAAAAGTTAACTTTTGAAACAGTCAAATTGGCACCTTTTTCTGCTATTTCTTATCCTATTTGAGGACAAATGAAGAAAAGGTAAAAATGCAAAGTAATCCTGGTAATTAAACTACCCTTATGAATTGATGACTTTAACTTTTAATGCATATAGTATGTATATGATTGTGGGCAGGTGTGCTACTGAATGGCCACCTAGTCATGCCTATGTGCATGTAGATAGTTCTATTTTCAAAGAGGACTATGGCAAAAAATTTCAAAATGTAGGCATTGAATAGTCATGCATTTTTAACTCTACTGTAGATGTATTTTAAAGTAATGCATGCATGCATGTAGTCATAAAATGCCTTTTGAAAAGAAAGCTCCAGGTTAGAAATTACCACACCCTTTCTGAGGTTTTTTGGAGACTTTTTTCCAGATATTATGGATCCGAATCAGCCGAATAGTCCCCACAGGACCACTTCTGGTGTACGGAGGAGGGCTTCTGAAGTGCCTCGACCCCGTTCTGTTAGATAGCCTAGTCGGTTAGTGGAGGCGGTGATACGTCCAGTCCAGGTTGATGTGTCAGAGGTCGAGGAGGAGGATGTTCCAGTTGCGGACCCCGCTCTTGCTGCACATGTTCCCCGTAGGGACCTCCCAAGTATTCAGGTGGCAAACCCAGAGCTCTTGGGTGATTTGAGTTGACATCCCTCGATGTATTTGTATGCCAACGAGGTATGCCGTTAGATCTTATTCTTCCTTCTTTCCTATTGATGAGGAGTAAACGATTTTTATGTTGATCTGAATTTCATGTAGGTTCCCGGATTTACACATCCTCGAAGAAACTGGTTCAGCATTCACTCCATGTACCAAGCTCTGCACCCTTACTATAGAGCGATTGTGCATGACTGGGGATTTGGGGCGTTTTTTTCCATCATTCCCTGTCGTTGTCCCTGGGGTTACCTTCGGGCATTGTCTGAGCGCTAGTTTCACCAGACTCAGTCACTCCATTTGTTGGACTGTGAGGTGATGATGATGCTGATGGATTAACAGTTTATCACAGGTATGGAGTTAAGAGGGGCACTAATGCCTTGCATGGCGGATATTACCACTACTGCCGTCAGATCCTTGCTGGGAGTTCCGGCGAAGGCGCTCAAGGGTAGGACTATCCGTATGGGTCCTTTGAGAATAGATGCTATGAGTGGGCTGCTGAGCGAGCCTATGCCAGATGATGTCAGAGTCAGGGATCGCATTCTTTTGCAATTGTTCCTGATGATCATTAGGGGTTGCTTCATAGCCGATAGCTCTTCTACGGTGTCGTTCGCTTTGATCAGCGCCATGCGACATGTGGACTATATAGGAGAGTATGACTGGGGTTCCTAAACTTTGCCTATTTCCTCAGGGGCATGCATATGCGTTCGCAGGGCTTGACCGAGGCTTGGTTAGGATTCTACCCATTTCTACTAGTGAGTATTTCTCTTGTAGTTTCCCATATATAGGTTAAGAGTGTTTACTGACCGCAGATGTTTACCTTTGTGTTAGCAGTTTTGGGCCTATGAGAGGTTTCCATGTTTGCGTCCTGTGAGTGTGTTAGGTTTAGATACCTATCCACGAGGACGGTGATGACATCATTCCATACTGGCGGAGGTCCCTGTAGCTGAGGGTTTTACTCATTGCCGCCTATAGCTGGAGTTATTGACAGTTGATGTCATCACATGGATTCCCTATTCCAGGGAGTACTTGGCCATGGGATTTGAGGATGGGTACCCGACTGGTGTCGAGTACGTGATTTCTACCCGTAGGGTTCCTCTCTTTACTGATGGAGGATGTGAGCTCTATTTAGGAGAGCGTGTTATTAGGAGCACTACAGAAGAGATTCGTATGCCGATCTTGCCTCCTACCAGGCGTTATTGGCATGTGTCGCAGTCACCCATCATTGATATCCCATTATTGGGGGTTGACAGTTTTGCATTATCAGAGGGTCCCTGCACTCAGGAGATATTCCAGCATTGGTGGTCCCTTCGTACTATTGGAGCCCAGACCCACGCCACTCAGTTTATGGGGGATATGGTTCCAGGATCTGTGATGATGATAGATTGGTTAGCCTGTGTCCGAGATCTGACTCATTTGACACAGATTGACAGTTTGACCTAGCGAATGGACCGTGAACATTTCTTTATCCCGCATTTGGGCAGAGATCCGGCAGAGGCAGATTTACTTGATCCTCCCCGCTCAGGTGCTGGCCCCTCAGATGATACATTTGGTTTTGCCGGTGCAGATCCTTCTTTATATAGGCCCGACATCCCTGTTGATAGAGATCCAGTGACTCAGGAGGAGTTACATCAGGTGGACAGGATTGATGATGTAGATATTTACACCATTGTCTTCTTCTAATGTGTATTCTCGTTATCTTTTTTGATAGGCCTCTGTTAAATATTGGGTGGCTGTTCCCTATTCTTGCTATATCTTTTGATAGGCCTCTGTTAGTAGTAGGGCGTCTATGCCCCATTTCCCTGTATTTTTAGCTGTACAGAGATGATGTATTAGATGATGATATACTTACGAATGTATGTACATTTTTCTATTCTCTATATCATATTGCCATCTATTATCTGTAATGTATGTATCATGTTATGCATATGTATGTATGTCCAGAGATATTCAGCATTGACCCTTGGATGGTCTTATGATACAGCCCACACAGATGTCTTCTTCGACAGTCAGCCGCATAGATCATACCCCACCATTATTGGTGGCATCACATCTTAGATCATGATATGATAGTATGTCACCATCAGACAAGGTGACTGTAGATCAGCTGTTGCAGCATACTATGACCCTCTTGATATTTCAGGTTCCCGTAGAATTTATGGAGGGCATGCTGGATCACTGGGTACTGGAGAGGCAGGTTTTCTGGTTTGGGACCCAGGAGTTGACTCCGACTCTAGAGGAGTATACACATTTGACAATGCTGCCACTTGATAGACCTTGCGTGCATATGGCTATTGGGGACATGAGTCGACAGTTCATGACCCTCACTAGATTAAGGCGTAGGGTTGTACACGATGAGATATCATCTGGCCACGTGATAACCTAGCGTTTTTTGTTTGACAGATTTGGCCCTGATGACAGCTATGCTCGTCATTCTGGGGATTTCACCATACCAGTGGATCAGTGGCATTTGGACAGAGTGGATGCATTCTTGATGTGCATAGTGGCGTATGTGTACATGCCACGCTATATGGATGAGCTAGATATCGGTGTTATCATGGCAATGAGAGCTCTCAGGGAGGGTCATACCATCATTCTGATGATTGTGGAAGATACACTGAGGTCGGCCACGTTTTTCAGCACTTACCCTGTAGGGGTGTTCACAGGCAGTTCGGTCATGTTGTACGTGTGGTTTACGTCACACTTGAGACCGATTGGGACCTTCCACCGACACGGGTATTGCTTCACCCATGATATTGCTATGTCTTACTCCTTTCAGCCATCGGAGTGTACAAACGCTATGTCTTGGTCTATGTTCTTGGCGGATATCAGAGATCCGTTTGGTATTCTGTCGTGCACATGGCTTAGCTCACCCTACAACTTCATTACTCATACTCCGGGCATGGACTATCTCCATCTGGCTAGTTTGAGGGGCATGACTACCTATTATCCGCTGGCCGTGATGTCGCAGTTTGACTAGTTCCAAGATTTCTATACTTTTGAGGGGGCGTTAGGTCAGCGTTTAGCTTCTCGTCATCTATCAGTAGAGGACCGATCCCGGGTGTATGCATGTTGGGATCAGCATGAGATAATTTCTTTCTCTATTAGCCATCTGGGGTGTTCTCCAGAGTATTCTGCATGGATGGATATAGAGATTTCATCGACTGCGACAGTATCCACAGTATCGGGTAGTGATTCAGACGATGGAGAGCCCATGGAGGACATTGATTCCCACATCGATGAGGAACCACTTACTGGGTTTCCAACATCTCTTTTAGATTCTCCCAGTACTAGCACTGTTGTGATCCATCATTCAGCACAATACTTTGAGCAGAGTCTTCATCTGACGACCTTCGAGAGAGATCAAGCTAGAGCCTTGATGTTGATTGCTATTGATGGGAGAGACACAACTCTGTTAGAGAGAGACGAGGCATTAGCTCGTAGAGATGCCGATGTTGTTGTGCCGGATGAGGCCAGATCAGCCATAGATGCTGTGATAGTTGAGAGGGATAATGCCATATCTTCCCGGGACGTAGACGTTATAGATGGTACTACAGTGAGGTCTCTTACCACTGGCATGATTGCAGAGATGAGCACGTACATTGATGAACATAGAGTCACCATGCAGATGGCTGTAGATCTGTTAGCTCGTGTGGATACCCTTGTATAGGAGACCACAACGTTACCTCATTTTGTTGAGAGGGATGCCATGTTGGGCTTGATAGCTTGCATATACACCGATTTGTAGATGAGCTTGTATTTTCCTGTACAGACTAGCTTAGCCATTTTGTCATGTACAATTTTCATTGTGTATATCAAACATCATTATATATGTATCAGGGAAATATATTTTTGATCACTTCCCTTTTAGATATGTCTAGATACTTGCTGTAAGACCCTAACTTTTTGAATAAAGATTAAATTTTCTCGAAATATATTTTTGAATATTATGGTGTGGATTTGATATAATGTTATAGTTGTGGGTAATATTTACAAATTTTGCAAAGTACGCAAGTTGTTATATAATAATCGATTGGTCGGGGAATATTCGTTTTAACAGGGAATATTCGTACAACGGCACAATCATTGGTGGACCCCCCCACAATGGAATTATTGTCGGATTGAGAAAACAACAAAAATACTTTATGAAAATAACGACGGAAGTTTTACCGTTAATTGTTGAACTACTCGGTAGTAAAAGTATAGTAATATGCATGGTTTCATATTAGCACATGGTATTGATTATTGATGCTTATGTGAGAAGTCACTCAGTTATACTCAATTATTGCTACAGTAATTGATGCATCATATCTCTCATATTATTGATTCGATTATTGTCATAGTATCATCTGCATAATATGTTATTTTATTAAATCAATAATTGAGACAAAAAAGTTATTCATATTATTAAATTGCAATATTTACAATGTCTGAAAGTTCTGTCAAGGAGAGGTTTGGTCACCTAATTGCGCTAATAGGGATAAATCCTTATTGGAAAGCCCCCTCTTTCCTGGGAACGACCTGATTGATAAATATTGTGAGTTATAATATTAATGATGAATGTTATTAAAATTGAAGTTGTGTTCGGAGTTGAATTTGGAGACGCGGACGTGATATTTGAGTCCGGAACGATGAAATTAGTAAAAATAGTCTATAAACACAAAATTTTCCAGAATTCACTATTTTGTCAAAAAGTCAACAGTTGACTTTTTCGGGAAAAATCAAACTTCGAAATTTCAAAATTTATATTTTTGATAAAAATGGTTTCATTGTGTTTGAATTATTTGTGTTAGTGAAAATCGACAATTATTTCGATAATAATTGATGTCTGGAGGTTATATTGACCAATCAGGTATTTAACCGAAAAAATGAGCAATGATTGCTATTATTTCACATTATTATAACTATTTGTTCACATGTGTATACTATTGTTTCACATTCTTGTTACTATTAGGGGAGTTGTTGCAAGATTGATAATACTTGCATGACTAAGTTAAAAATGGAGGTATAGATGGAGGTATTATACTGTAATTTGTATTTTCACATGTCTAGAACTATTGATTCACATAATTTACTATTGAATCACATTATTTACTATTAGGGGAGGTGGTGCAAGTTTGATAATACTTCCATGACTAAATTACAAATAAAGGAAAAGTTAGAGGTATTGTATTGAAATTTTTCGAGCCCCAAAACGTGCAATTATCGAAACTATTTTTTATATAAATAGAAGCTCATTCTTCCTTTATTTCTCACCAATTCACAACAGCTTTAGAACGATTATTATAGAGAGAAATTATAGAAAGAAGAAGAAAAGTCTGCTACCTCATTATTCCAGTATCCAGTTTTTCTAAAGGTAGGGAGTATTATTTCTTTCTTATCCACGAAGAGAACTTCTATTATTCCATTCTTTATTATTCTGTTGGAATAACCTGTATACGCGGGCTAGCCTATACTTGGTGAAATTCTTCTGTTGTTCCATTCTTTATCATTCTGTTGGAACATCATGTCTATGCATTCTACACCAAACCTGGTTCCGTCTTTATTATGCTGTTGGAATATCCTGTCTGTGCGTTTTACGTCGGACCTGATTCCATCTTTATTATTATGTTGGAATATCCTATCTGTGCGTTCTACGCCGGACCTGATTCCGTCTTTATTATTCTGTTGGAATATCCTGTCTGTGCGTTTTACGCTGGACCTGATTCTGTCTTTATTATTCTGTTGGAATATCATGTCTGTGCGTTTTACGCCGGACCTGATTCCGTTATTTATTATTTTGTTGGAATAACCTGCATGTACGGTCTATCGCATGCCAGGTGATTTCTTTTGTTATTCCATTCCTTATTATACTCAGTTGGTTAAAGTTTTGACTTCTATACTCCATGAAATTAGTGGAATATCCTTGATATTTGCGTTTCATCCAGTATCTTTTCATGGAAATATTCTTCTGAGCATTCTTGAATTTTACTCTACAAAGTAGTATCATGTTGACAATTTGGACGTTATTAGTTCCTGGATAAAATAATTCTTGAACGTGTTTTATTGAATTCTTATATCATTGTCATCATCCTCATGTTTATATTTTGTTGAAAGTCATCTGTGGCCTATAGTGCATAGATGGACTTGGTATGATTATGACCATGGATTATTCGGTGTAATCATGACCGTAATGTTACAAATGATGTGGTAAAAGTCCTCATTGGCCCGTAGTGCATTGATGGACAGTTGTTGGCATGATCATGACCATTATTGAATACACAAATATTCTTGGCCCGTAGTGCATGGATAATTGTGGTCGTGATACTAAAGAATATCCTTGGCCGTAGTGCAGGGGTGATTCGATGATGTGGATTATTTATTAAGCTGAGTCCCAGCGATAAAAGTGATAAAAAACATTTTAAATAATAAAAGATAGTAGATTTTATTCTCTACTTGACTCTTTTAATGGATTGCTTGTTCCGATGCAGTTAAACTTGATGGTTGTTATATTGTATCAGTTTAACACTTTTGAAGGGTAACGATAATATATTCTGCAATATCTTAGTCATAATATTTCCTACTGGGCTAGTTGAGCTCACCCTTTAATTTTATTGTTCTCTTCAGGAAATGAGAACGTAGCAGAGACTAGTCGAGGAACGGAGTGACGGACCAGATGATAGCATTAGTAGTCCTCACTATTTAGTGAAATAGTGGAAAATAAATGTAATAATATTGAATTTGAGTTTGAATATTGTCTAGACGACAATATTTGTATTAAAACTCACAGCTTATGTTTTGTCGTACTTTACACGACAGTTGTATAATTAAGTTGTATTTGTATTCTGTACCATGTATTTGACTACTCAGAATAGGTGATGTATACCTATTTTGGGGGCATCACAGTTGGTATCAAAGCTTAGGGATATGATCCCTGGCTAAGATGTGAGAATAAAACTATGAGGGGAGAGACAGGAAATTCCTTTGCTACTATGACCTACCAAAGTTTATTTGGTATTTAATTGGTCAGTCAGACTGTAGGGATAATATGTTTCATGTCAATTAACCCTTGTTTTGTGGCAGTATTTAAAAATGGCATTCGAGAATGTTGAGAAAATCAATGGAGCACATGAGACCGTTGAGTCTCCACATATCAATAACCAGGACAATGTGCATCTTGAAGGCGACAATCCTCATGCAAACAACAACACTGACCAAATGATGAACGATGGAATGTTTCGAGGCTTCATGAAATTCATGTAACATCAGGCGAGAGTGGCTCCTGTCCAAAATATAGGTGGAAACACTGGCAACTCTCGGACGGTCACTGCCAAACAGTTCAAGGAGCTAGGACCACCGGAGTTTATTTTAGAGCCAAAACCACTTAAGGTAGAAGCATGGATAAAGCAGATAACTAAGATATTTGATGTCTTGGGATGCTCCGAGGAACAAAAGGTTCCCTTCGCCACCTTTATGTTGCGTGAAGAGACAGATTACTGGTGGGAATCTGTAAAACATACCCAGCGTGACGCACTCAAGATGTCTTGAGAAAAGTTCCAAGAGTTGTTCAACGACAAGTACTTTCCCGAAAGTATTCGTCACATGAAGGAGGTGGAGTTTATCAAGTTGGAACAAAACAATATGATCGTGTCGTAATACGAGGCTAAATTTGCGGAGTTATCCTGGTTTGCATCCCATTTGGTTGATAATGAGGAGCGAATGACCCGAATGTTTTTAAGAGGTTTGAAACCGGAGATACGACAATATCTTATTTCTCATAAACTGTGTTTGTATTTAGATGTTGTAAATAGGGCTTAGTTGTTGGAGCGCGATAACGAGTCAACGCAACCAAGAGAAAGCAGCCGGCAGAATGAAAATACCAGTGGTAACAGTCATCGAAGCGGTGACAACAAACGTGGAGGGAATCAACATGCCAGAAATAGTAACCACTTCGGTGGTAATCATAGCCAAGACAATAAAAATGGACATTTCAAGAAAAAGAGATTCAACAATGATGGAAAGACGTCAGCACCAGCACCCGTTGTTAAGGAAGGAGAATGACCACCTATCATATGCTTCAAATGTGGAAGGGAGGGACACATCAGTCTAAACTTCGCGATGCCGTCCAAAGCATGTTATAATTATGGAAGAGAAGGTTACTTAGCTCAATTTTGTCATTCACCGAAGACAAATTCAGCTAGGATGAAGGCACCAAAGGCCGTCCCAGAAAAGTCAAAGCCGGTAGTGCAAGGGAGAGTGTTTATTGTGACCTCCCAGAAAGCAAGGAACCCGAACGAGGTTATCACGGGTAAACTTATCATAAACTATAGTGAAGTCTATACCTTATTTGATACCGGTTCTACCCATTCTTTTATTTCTCCTACTTACGCTCAACGTTTAAATTTGACTCCGGAGAAATTAGACTTTGACTTATCTATTGAAAATTCATTAGGAGAAACCTTCATTACATCCACTGTTTATAAGTCTTATTTGATTCAAATCGGTAACCGCACGTTACCTGTCGATCTGATCTCCTTAGAAATACTTGCATTTGACGTGATTCTAGGGATTGATTGGTTAAATACTCATCATGCTAAAATTGATTGTTTTCGTAAGGCTGTTAGCTTTCATATTCCTAATAAACCTATTATGCGAATTCAAGCGACTAAACCATTAAAATCAATCAATGTCATTTCAAGCCATAAAGCTATTCGTTTATTGAAAAATGGATGTCAATCTTTCTTAGCTCATGTCACGGATTTAAACAAAAATACGTCAGATTTGAAGGATATTTCTATTGTTAATAAATTTCCTGACGTATTCCCTGAAGAACTTCCTGGCCTACCCCCGGAGCGTGAAGTTGAATTTTGTATCGACCTTGAACCCGGTACAAAACCCATTTCCAAAGCCCCATATCGAATGGCTCTTATTGAACTTCTGGAGTTAAAGACACAATTGCAGGAATTGTTAGACATTGGTTTCATTCATCCTAGTACGTCTCCTTGGGGTGCTCCTGTTCTATTCGTGAAGAAGAAAGATGGGAGTATGCGACTTTGTATTGATTATCGGGAGTTGAATCATGTCATCATCAAAAATACGTACCCATTGCCACGTATTGATGATCTGCTTGATCAGTTACAATGAGCACAATTTTTTTCAGAGGTCGATCTTCGTTCTGGATATCATCAGCTGAAGGTTAAAACTGAGGATATTCCAAAGACTGCCTTCAGAACTCGGTACGGGCATTATGAATTCTTAGTCATGTCTTTTGGATTGACTAATTCTCCTGCTTCCTTCATGGATATGATGAACCGAGTATTCAAGGAATATTTGGATCATTTTTTGGTCTTCTTTATTGATGACACCCTTATTTATTCCAAAAGCCGTGAAGATTATGAGAAACACTTGAGGCTGATACTCCAAAAGCTTCGTGAATATAAACTTTATGCCAAGTTAAAGAAATGCTAGTTCTGACTTGAGGAAGTAGCATTCCTTGGGCACATACTATCAAGTCATGGAATATCCGTTGACCCGACAAAGATTGAAGCTATTCAAAGCTGGGAGCAACCCAAATCAGTGACCGAAGTACGTAGCTTTCTCGGTTTAGCTGGTTATTATCGGAGATTCGTGGAAGGATTTTCTCGAATCGCTACTCCATTAACTCAGCTGACTCGGAAAGATACAAAGTTCGGTTGGAGCGAGGAATGTGAGAAGAGTTTTTAAGAACTCAAAAGGAGACTCATTTCAGCACCTGTTTTGACAATACCATCTGGTTCGGAGGGATTTGTCATCTATACTGATGCTTCGGGCAAAGAGTTAGGATGTGTTCTCATGCAACATGGGAAAGTCATAGCCTATGCTTCAAGATAACTCAAAGAATATGAGAGGAATTATCCTACTCATGATCTAGAATTGGCAGCTGTTGTCTTTGCACTTAAAATTTGGAGGCATTACTTGTATGGAGAGAAAGTGGAGATCTTTACGGATCATAAAAGCCTCAAATATTTCTTCACTCAAAAGGAACTCAACATGCGACAACGACAATGGCTTGAACTGTTGAAAGATTATGATCATACCATCCAATACCATCCTAGATAAGCGAATGTGGTAGCTGACACATTGAGTAGAAGATCATATGCAGGTACAAGTGCAATATTCACAACACAAAAGCCCATTTTGTGTGACTTACAAAGGATGGAGATAGAGTTAAAAACTCCAGAGACCCATGTGATGATGGCGAATATACGAGTAGAACCGACTTTAATTGATAAAGTTAAAGTTGCTCAAGTTACAGATCCGGAGCTGATGCGTATGAGGAAGAAAGTGCAAGAAGGTGCTATGCCGGAAGCAAGAATCGATGATGAAGGAATACTTTGAGTCAACTCCAGACATTGTGTTCCTAACGACCCTGATTTATAGTATAAAATCAAGATGGAGGAGCACAACACACCGTTTGCAATCCATCATGGGAGTATTAAAATGTATCGTGATCTTCGTCATACATTTTGGTGGAGCAATATGAAGAGAGAGATAGCGCTATTTATCTCAAGGTGTCTAATTTGTCAATGAGTTAAAGCGGAGCATCAAGCACCAAAAGGTCCATTGCAACCACTTGAAATTCCAAAATGGAAGTGGGAGCACATTACCATGGATTTCGTTACCAGTCTTCACAAAGTTTCTCAAGGCATAAATGATATTTTGGTCATTGTTGATAGATTGACCAAGTCTGCTCATTTCTTACCGATAGGAGAAACTTCTATACTTAAACGTCTTGCTCGTATTTACATAAACGAGGTTGTAAGATTGCATGGTATGCCAGTATCTATAGTTTCTGATAGAGACCCAAGATTCACTTCAAGATTTTGGGTTAGTTTGCAAAAAGCTATGGGCATCGATTTACGATTTAACTCGGCATATCATCCTTAGACGGACGGGCAATCGGGGAGGACAATTCAAACTCTTGAAGATCTATTAAGACTCTGTGTCTTTGACTTCAAGGGAAGTTGGGACAAGTTCTTACCGTTGATGGAGTTTTCCTACAACAACAGTTATCAAGCAAGAATTGGCATGGCTCCATTCGAGGCGTTGTATAGAAGAAAGTGTCGTTCTCCAGTATGCTGGGATGAGGTGGGTGAAGCAACGTTGTTGGGACCAGAGTTGGTACGTATGACTAAGGAAAAGATTAAAATGATTCGACAACGTATAAAAACCTCACATGATCGACAAAAGAGTTATGCTGATCTTCATCGAAAGGATGTAGAATTCGATATTGAAGATCATGTGTTGTTACATGTTGGTCCATGAAAAGGAGTTAGAAGATTTGGAAAGAGAGGAAATCTCAATCCTCGATTCATCGGCCCATTTTTAATCCTCGATCGAGTAAGAACTGTGGCCTATAGACATGCGTTACCCCCAAGTATGTCTCGTGTTCATAACGTTTTTCACATATCCATGTTATGTAAATATGTGAAAGACCCGAACCACATTATTGAGTTAGAACCGGACGAAATAGAGGAAGATTTAACATATGAAGAGGTTCTTGTTAAAATCATGGATAAGAAGGAACATATTCTACGCTCCAACGTTATACCTCAAGTTAAAGTTTTGTGGAGAAACCACGATGTTGAGGAAATGGCCTAGGAGTTAGAATCTGAAATGAAATCAAAGTATCCTCACCTTTTCTACATACCAGGTACGCACCCTAATTTTGAGGACGAAATTTCATAAGAAGGAGAGGTTGTAAGACCCCAACTTTTTGAATAAAGATTAAATTTTCTCGAAATATATTTTTGAATATTATGGTGTGGATTTGATATAATGTTATAGTTGTGGGTAATATTTACAAATTTTGCAAAGTACGCAAGTTGTTATATAATATTCAATTGGTCGGGGAATATTCGTTTTAACAGGGAATATTCGTACAATGACACAATCATTTGTGGACCCCCCACAACGGAATTATTATCGGATTGAGAAAACGATAAAAATACTTTATGAAAATAACGACGGAAGTTTTACCGTTAACTGTTGAACTACTCGGTAGTAAAAGTACAGTAATACGCGTGGTTGCATAGTAGCACACAGTATTGATTATTGATGCTTACGTGAGAAGTCACTCAATTATACTCAATTATTGCTACAGTAATTGTTGCATCATATCTCTCATATTATTGATTCGATTATTGTCATAGTATCATCTGCATAATATGTTATTTTATTAAATCAATAATTGAGATGATAAAGTTATTCATATTATTAAATTACAATATTTACAATGTCTTGAAGTTCTGTCAAGGAGAGGTTTGGTCACCTAATTGCGCACCAATAGGGAGAAATCCTTATTGGAAAGCCCCCTCTTTCCTGGGAATGTCCGGTTGATAAATATTGTGAGTTATAATATTAATGATGAATGTTATTGAAATTAAAGTTTTGTTCGGAGTTGAATTTGGAGACGCGGACGTGATATTTGAGTCAAGAATGATGAAATTAGTAAAAATAGTCTATAAACACAAAATTTTTCGGAATTCACTATTTGGTCAAAAAGTCAACAGTTGACTTTTTTGGGAAAAGTCAAACTTCAAAATTTCAAAATTTATATTTTTGATAAAAATAGTTTCATTGTGTTGGAATTATTTGTGTTAGTGATTATCGACAATTATTTCGATAATAATTGATGTCTGAAGGTTATATTGACCAATCGGGTATTTAACCGGATAAATGAGCAATTGATTGCTATTATTTCACATGATTATAACTATTTGTGCACATGTGTATACTATTGTTTAACATTCTTGTTACTATTAGGGGAGTTGGTGCAAGATTGATAATACTTGCATGACTAAGTTAAAAATGGAGGTATAGATGTAGGTACTATACTGTAATTCGTATTTTCACATGTCTAGAACTATTGATTCACATAATTTACTATTGAATCACATTATTTACTATTAAAGGAGGTGGTGCAAGTTTGATAATACTTTCATGACTAAATTAAAAATAAAAAAAAGTTGGAGGTATTGTACTGAAATTTTTCGAGCCCCAAACCGTGCAATTACCAAAACTATATTTTTCTATAAATAGAAACTCATTCTTCCTTCATTTCTCACCAATTCACAAAAGATTTAGAGCGATTATTATAGAGAGAAATTATAGAAATAAGAAGAGAAGTCTGCTACCTCATTATTCCAGTATCCAGTTTTTCTAAAGGTAGGGAGTATTATTTCTTTCTTATCCATGTAGAGAACTTCTGTTATTCCATTCTTTATTATTCTGTTGGAATAACCTGTATACGCGGGCTACCCTATACTTGGTGAAATTCTTCTGTTGTTCAATTCTTTATCATTCTGTTGGAACATCCTGTCTGTGCGGTCTACGCCAGACCTGGTTCCGTCTTTATTATTCTGTTGGAATATCCTGTCTGTGCGTTCTACGCCGGACCTGATTCCGTCTTTATTATTCTGTTGGAATATCCTGTCTGTGCGTTTTACGCTGGACCTGATTCCGTCTTTATTATTCTGTTGGAATATCATGTCTGTGCGTTTTACGCCGGACCTGATTCTGTTATATATTATTCTGTTGGAATAGCCTGCATGTGCGGTCTATCGCATGCCAGGTGATTTCTTTTGTTATTCCATTCCTTATTATACTCAGTTGGTTAAAGTTTTGACTTCTATACTCCATGAAATTAGTGGAATATCCTTGATATTTGCACTTCATCCAGTATCTTTTCATAGAAATATTCTTCTGAGCATTCTTGAATTTTACTCTACAAAGCAGTATCATGTTGACAATTTGGACGTTATTAGTTCCTGGATAAAATAATTCTTGAACTTGTTTTATTGAATTCTTATATCATTGTCATCATCCTCATGTTTATATTTTGTTTAAAGTCATCTGTGGCCTATAGTGCATAGATGGACTTGGTATGATTATGACCAGGGATTATTCGGTGTAATCATGACCGTAATATTACAAATGATGTGGTAAAAGTCCTCATTGGTCCGTAGTGCATTGATGGACAGTTGTTGGCATGATCATGACCATTATTGAATACACAAATATTCTTGGCCCGTAGTGCATGGATAATTGTGGTCGTGATACTAAAGAATATCATTGGCCGTAGTGCAGGGATGATTCGATGATGTGGATTATTTATTAAGCTGAGTCCCAGCGATAAAAGTGATGAAAAACCTTTTAAATAATAAAAGATAGTAGATTTTATTCTCTACTTGACTCTTTTAATGGATTGCTTGTTCCACTGCAGTTAAACTTGATGGTTGTTATATTGTATCAGTTTAACACTATTGAAGGCTAACGATAATATATTCTGCAATATCTTAGTCATAATATTTCCGATTGGGCTAGTTGAGCTCACCCTTTTACTTTTATTGTTCTCTTCAGGAAATGAGAACGTAGCAGGGACTAGTCGGGGAACGGAGTGACGGACCAGATGATAGCATTAGTAGTCCTCACTATTCAGTGAAATAGTGGAAAATAAATGTTATAATATTGAATTTAAGTTTGAATATTATCTAGACGACAATATTTGTATTAAAACTCACAGCTTATGTTTTGTCCTACTTTACACGATAATTGTATAATTAAGTTGTATTTGTATTCTGTACCATGTATTTGACGACTCAGAACAGGTGATGTATACCTATTTTGGGGGCGTCACACTTGCTTGATATTTTACCTGCTTCTTCAAGGCTTGTAATCTTGATGTATTCTGAATTCCTCCTTGATGGACGGACACTGAGTTGTCACTCGATAGTTCAGAATAGATCATTGATCTGTGTGTATCCCTACCATCTTTGGTGTCTTGGGACTTGTTTCTGTATGGAAATATGGAGAGGAGTGTGACTTTCCTCTCTGAGATTGACCGCACCACAGATGGTCGCTGGTACTCCTATTTAGGAGGAGTCTAGTTAATTCCATCTCTTATGGATTGGTGTTGCTCTTTGAGGCATAACCGCAGCTTAGATGGTCATACCAAATCTCCTATTTAGGAGGAGTTCAGGTAATTTCATCCCTTTGGTTTGAAGCCGAATGAAATGTGATGGATTGAAGTTTGATCCCAGTTCCAGATGACAAGTATTTGTGTTTTGGTAGGGGGTGAGACCGAACCATAAATGGTTGCCTACGTACTCCTATTGAAGAGGAGATCAGGTCTGCGTAGTTCGAACTTGGTGTAAGTGTAAGACCCCGAATTTTATGAAATAAAAGTATTCAATTTTTCTTATAATTACAATTCAGTAAATGGTTAAATTGATAAAAAGTTAAAGTTAAGGGTGATATATGAATTTTTTTCAAAAATACGCAAGTGGTTATAAAATATTCATTGTTGTCGGGGAATATTCGTTTGGTCGTGGAATATTCTTTCTGTTGGGGAATATTCGTACGACGGCGCAACCATTTGTGGGCTACATAACAGAATAACTGTCGGATGAAGAAAAAGACAAATTTAAGTTTTTATAAATAACGGCGTAGTGGTTACCGTTAACACTGTTGGAATACCCGGTGGGTAAAGTAAAGTAATACGCGTTGTTGCACAGTAGCACACGGAATTGCAAAGTATTTTTGAATTATTGATTCTTACGTAAGAAGGCACTACTCAATAATTGTTATAGTAATTACTGTTCAGTATTTTATTGATTCAATAATTGCTGCGTTGATATTTTATATTACTGTTGTTTTAATAATTGTCACTACACAATATTTTCCATTATCAGAGCAATAATTCATATTATCTGAATAATATTATTAGATAACATTATTGGCAATGTCTAGAAAGTTCTGTCTAAGGAGAGGTTTGGTCACCTAATTGCGCGCCAGTAAGGAGAAATTCTTATTGGAAAGCCCCCTCTTTCCTGGGAACTGCCTGGTTGCTATTATTGTGATTCTGTAATATTATTTGTGAATAATTAATTATTGATTTATATGATGAGGAAAATATTCATTTTATGTGGATATAGATGGAGAAAATTTTTTAAAGTGACAATTGTTGAAAATCGACATTTTATCTTTTCTGATAAAATAATATTTTATTATATTATTATAATATAATAATGATGATATTTTTACAATGAATGTGGGATATATGAGTATACGAGGAGGAGGAGTATTTTTGTCGCAAAAGTTGTTTAAAACATGTTAAACATGTCTGTGGACCCATTTCTTGACTGAAATTTGATTGTAGCCTGTAAAATTGTCCGTATGTGGATTTCGGTCAATTTCTGTTTGGAATTTGGAAAATTTTTCTTCTGCAAAGTTGTAGAGAATTGAATTTCCTATAAAAAAACGCGAGATTCGAATTTTCTGATAAAAGGGCTATTTATTATGAATTATTGAAGTTCCGAAGTTCCGAAATAATTAATTTTTTAAGTTTTAATTATTTTTAATAAGAAAAACATTTTTTACATTTTTGGGACTCATTTAACATTTGTTAGGATGGCTGATTTCAGATGCTAGGTGTGCTTAGGTTAGAATTGAAAATCACACCAGAAACTGATGTTTTCTCTCTATTTCTCTCTCTATTATATCGAGCATATTTTGTGAGTATTTTAGTACTTCGAGTATTGCTATACGGTGCAATTTCTTTCAGCACTATATCCAGTATTCCAGTCAGAAGTAATATTCTTTCTGAGGTAATAGAGGTTATTTTCTTCTAAAATGATATTATTTCTTCAATATCATTATGTCAGAATGTTGGTTGGAAATTTTTATCAAATTTGGAACTTTTTCATGTCGGGGTTACTATTCATGAGTTACTATTCACGAGTTACTATTCATGAGTTACTATTCATAAGTTACTATTCACGAGTACTATTCACGAAACGTGATGATGTTTTTTGTGAAATTTCTATATTTTGGTGTCGGAGTTACTATTCACGTATATGGCACTATTCACGAATACGACACTATTCACCGAGAAATGAAATTTCTTCTTTTTGTCCAAAATATCTATTCTGGATACTAGCTTTGATTGTATCCATGTTTTGATCATTCTTGAATTTTACCCCACTCTGGTTATTTATGATGTATTTTTGAATAAGAATTGTTTAAAGTACGAATCCTTAATATTTGTTCTTTTGCTTCACTGGATTCATTCTCTTTAAAATATTTTTCATCATCCTTAGCCCTAAATGATGATATAACTGAATATCTTTGGCCTGTAGTGAAAGATGAATGATTTCTGATGAAAATCTTTGGCCCGTAGTGCAAAGATGAACAGGTGTTTAGATTAACATGACCAGCTGATGAATATATTTGGTCTGTAGTGCAAAGATGACTTGTTGATGAATATCTTTGGCCTGCAGTGCAAAGATGACTTATTGATGTATATCTTTGGTCGTAGTGAAAAGATGAATTTATTAGTAGGATTATGAACATAAACTGTGATTTGGTATAACCATAATCTTTGATGTTTCAGGTGATGAAAATTATTTTTGTCCTGGATGAGGAAAGGAATTTAGAACTATAATTATGATTATGAGTTATATACGTGATTGTGGACAGAAATTGTTGATTGATGTTACAGGGATAAAACATTGTTGGTGGACTTTTAACATGGAGAAGATAATAGATTTTATGGTCTATTTGACTCTTCTAATGGATTACTCGTTCCGCTGCAACTATGGTTGAATTTTTTTTTTCATCTACCATATGTTCTAAATCTTTGATTTATTATTGATGAAGGCTATTGATAATTTAATTATCTTTAGTCATGATATTCTTTACTGAGCTAGTTGTGCTCACCCTTTTGCTTCACTATTTCTTTCAGGTAATAAACGTGTAGCTGGGTCGAGCGGGGGATAACAAGGGAATAGAACGGTGGTCTATAGATGTTGAGGGTGAGGTAAATTTAACTTGGAAGGGTGTTTTGCCACTATCATACAAGATGTCTAATGACATACAACCTCGTGTCATCATAAGACAGGGTTGTGCTCATACACTTGCTGAGTATATCTACCAGCATTACCTATATGATCTTGGAGTCTAATTGAAATATAACTCTCAATTAGAGAAAGTAGAGATAATGATATGTCAAGAGAAAACTCACCATTGGGAAGAATATGATAGTAATCTTCTCGTTTTTATTTGGGGTCTATTGGGTCATACAAGGATAATTCTGTGGCCATATGATATCTATCATAACCTAGAAGCATGGCCTCCCATGTACGAATGTTTCCTTGACCACTTCCCAAAGATTCTAATTTCTAAAATAGTTTTCGACTATACCTTTATGTAAGGTGTCATTATGAGGTGCTGTCCACGGTTGGGACATGAGTCACAGTTGATATATATTTGTATCCAAACTCACAGCATATGTGTTATTGTATTTTGCACGACAATTGTTGTAATAAAGTTGTAATTGTTTTTTATACCATGTATTTTGCGACTCAGAATGGTTTGGATGGAATGGACCTATTTTGGGGTCGTTACAGTAAGAGGTTCAACGTTGTATGTGGCAGAAATAGTGTAGTAATGTTTTTATTGTTTTTGTTTTTGTAAGGAGAATGGTGTAGGAATGTTTTTGTTGTTTTTTATTTTATTGCAACCAGGCTATATAAAATGGTTGCCTACGTACTCCTATTGAAGAGGAGATCAGGTCGACGTAGTTAGCCCCTCAGGACGATTCGTAGTTGAAGAACTTGATCCCATGTGCAGGTCAAATTGCGGGGAAAAAGAAAGTTTGATCCTAAGTTCAGGATAAACTGCAAGTGTGAAAAGTTTGATCCCATGTGTGGGGACAAACTGTAAGTCTGAAAGGTTCAATCCCTAGTGGGATAACCGAAGTTATATGAACGCAATGAAGCTAGGCTGTTGGCTTGAAGAGTATATTTCCCTGAGGGGAAAAGTGTGGAAAAGAGTTGTATGTGATGAAGGGTTAAAGAGCCAAAATGACTGGTGATCTGATGATCCAACACCAGGATGTTTGCTTGATGGTAACTTTAGATATAGTACCGTTTCACGATGTTCGAGTTGACGAGTTGTGGAAATTCATTGCCATCCATTTCCTGCAATCTGAGAGCGCCTCCTGTCAATACCTCCTTGACAACAAACGGGCCTTCCTAATTATGGGCGAATTTTCCTTTGGACTGATCTTGGTTGTCAAGGATCTTCTTTAAAACCAAGTCATGTTACATAAACTACCGTAGCCGGACTTTTCTGTTGTAGGATCTGGCTATCCTTTGTTGATATAACTGACCATGGAAGATATCCGCGGTTCACCTTTTGTCTATCAGAGACAATTGGTGATACATGTCTTGTACCCATTAGTCTTTATCCAGCTGAGCGTCTATCAACACTCTAAAGGATTCCATTTTAACTTCAATGCGGAGCACTTCTACCATCCCATAAGTTAATACGTAGGGGGTTGCCCCAGTGGAAGTACGTATTGATGTTCTGTAGGCTAACAGAGTAAGAGGCAATAAGTCAAACCATTCTCTGTGGTTGGCAGACATCTTTTGCATGATCTTCTTGATGTTTTTGTTAGCCGCTTCAATAGCACCATTCATCTTTGGACGGTAGATGACGGAGTTAAGATGTTTGATATGGAATTTATTGCATAGCTCCTCCATCATTTAGTTGTTGAGGTTCTTAACATTTTCTGACACAATTACCTCTGGTTGTCCATATCGACAAATGACATTGTTTTTGATGAAAGCAATGATGACTTCTTTAGTAACCCTGGGGAAGAAGGCTGCTTCTACCCACTTGGTGAAGTAGTCGATCATGGTGAAGATAAAGCGATGCCCATTACTGGCTTTGGGATCGATGGGTCCGATCACGTCCATTCCCCACATTGAGAAGGGCCAAGGTGAACTCATATTGTGGAGCTCCCTCAGAGGGACGTTGATGGCATTTCCATGAATTTGGCATTGATAGCACATCTTGACGTGATGATCACAGTCAGCTTTGAGGGTAAGCCAGTAATGTTCTATCCTGAGGATCTTCTGAACAAGTAGGGGGCCGCTCATGTATGGGCCACATATACCACCATGGACCTCATCCATGAGCCTCTAAGCTTGGTCCTGGTCCTAGTCCAAACATCTGAGGAGACCTAGTCCTGCATCTCTTTTGTAGAGTGCATCTCCGCTCAGGTAGAATTTTATAGCAAGTCGATGGATCTGCCTTTTCTCAGTCGGGCTCACCTCGTCGAGTATAGATCCATCTCATAGGTACTCCGTGATATGCAGATACCAAGGGTGCTGGATGGGAGGTAGCTCATCCGATACTTCTCCAAGATAGTTCCCATAGACTGGTGCCTTGTGCAGGGCAAATGTGATGCTTGGTATGTGTTCCTTGCCCGACATGTGAATCAAGGAGGCCAAAGTTGCTAAAGCATTTGCTAAGTCATTCCTATTATGAAGAATGTGTAGAAAAGAGATTTCTTCGAACTCCAAAGCCATATGTAAAACTTGCTGATGGTAAGGCAGCAAATGTAGCTCTTTGGTTTGATAGATTCCCATGGATTGTCTGATTACCAACTCAGAATCCCCAAAGATAGTTAACCGCTTGATGCCCATTGAACGGGAAAGTTTTAGCTCCATGAGATAACCTTCATACTCAACTATGTTGTTGGTGCTGACAAACTGCAATTTAACTGCGATGTGATACTGCTCCCCCGTATCGGATACTATAACTGCTCCAGATCCAGAACCTTCTATATTAACAGCTCTATCAAAATACATTTTCCATGTATGGCATGTATCGTATTGATGATGTTGCTGAATTTCCATTACCCCTTCATCTGGGAAGTAGGTTTCCAAGGGTTTGAAATCCCCTGAAGGTGCGGCAGCCAGTTGATCCACAATTCCTTGACATGTGATAAACTTTTACGTCACGTAGACGATGTCAAATTATTATAGGATCAACTGCCATCTGAACAGTCGGCAATTTAACATGGGTTTATTGAACACGTACTTGAGTGGATCCACACGGGATATGAGATGGGTTGTGTGACCATGGAGGTAATGTTGTAACCTCATGGAAGCCCATGCTAAAGCACAACAAGTCTTCTCAATCAGAGTGTACTTGTGTTCACTGCTGCTGAATCTTTTGCTGAGGTAATAGATAGCTCGTTCATGGCCTCTATCGTCTTTCTATCCCAGCATACAACCCATGGCATTGTCACTTATAGACAGGTACATGAACAGGGGAACATCATCCCTGGGTGGTACCAAAATAGGAGCTTTGACTAGTTGCTCTTTAATTATGAGGAAGACCTTCTGGCACTCGTCGTTCCATTTTATGGAGGAGTTATTCCTTAACAATTTGAAGATAGGCTCACAGGTTGCTGTAAGTTGAGAAATAAACCTACTAATGAAGTTGATTCTTCCCAAAAATCTCTGTATTTCCTTCTCTGTCTGAGGAATGGGCATTTCCGTCATGGCCTAGATTTTGGTAGGGTCCAGCTCAATCCCTTTGTGGCTGATTAGGAATCCTATCAACTTGCCTGATTTAACGCCAAAGGGGCACTTGGCTGGATTCAACTTCAAGTTGTACTTACGCAACCTGTTGAATAGCTTTATGAGATGGTCTAAATGGTCTTCTTCCCTTCGGGACTTGATAATGATGTCATCCAAATAGATCTCTATCTCCTTATGCATTAAGTCATGGAAAAGAGCCATCATAGCTCGTTGATAGGTGGCTCCGGCATTAATGAGGTCGAATGACAACCGTCTATAGCAAAAAGTTCCCCAAGGCATGATGAAAATATTTTTCTCACGATCTTCCTCAGCAACCATAATCTGGTGGTATCTTGCGAAGCAATCCGTAAAGGAGTACATGCCGTATTGAACAGTATTGTCAATGAGAATGTCGATAAATGGCACGGGAAAGCTATCTTTAAGGCAAGCTTTGTTCAGATCCTGGTAATCCACGCAAACTCGCACTTTTCCTCCAGGCTTAGGCACGAGAACTATGTGAAATTAGTATGCATACAATCCAATCATGTATGATGATAAAGCAAATACTTTGTAATCAATCTTATTTATTTATTAATAAAAGAATTATTTATTAAAGGAATTTAATTATCTACATGGTGCTATTTTAATAATATGTGATAAACCCATAGTTTTAAGAAATTCTTTTCGAATCATGATAAGATCATGCTAATGAGATCTAAATTCTTAGATAGCTTAAAACTAAAATGTTCTCAATCGATGGATTACAAAAAAATGGGATTAGTGAATCCGGATAGATTGATACATACGTTGCTTGCTCATTGGATGAGAATGATTGATTTCATGATCATTTGTGTGGAGACACTAAAGCAAGTATGTAGGTGCTTATTGGAGAATAAGTTCATTGAACGTGACTCGCTAAGGAATACCTAATGGAGTTTTACTTGTCTGTCAATAAGAATTCCTGTAGTGATAGTAGTACAAATGATCCTTAGACTTGAGATCATCATAGTATCTTATATATAATAAATTACACTTTGACTTATTCCTTAAGACTCTCTGAGTATATCAAAGGGTATGCTTGGGTGTAATAAATTATATATGGAGATAATGAATGATTAATAAAGAATCTACCACTTTTAGTAAAAGAAGAGAAATGTCCTATGTGATTCGATAAATAACCATATCAAGGATCTTGCATGTCCAGGAAAATCTTCAAGTGATTCGTTATTATATATATATATATATATATATATATATATAATTTATATAATGGTAATATATATATATATATATATATATATATATATAATTTTAATAATTTTATATGATCCTAAAGCATTCGCAATAGTACTGTATGATTACGTCTTATATCAGGAGTATGATTACTTATACTTTTATATTATATATATATATATATATATATATATATATATATATATATATATATATGGGTATGTATTTAGAATAATTTATTGGACATAATTTTGTTGTATAAAATTAATAGAGCATTAAATATTTAATATGAGTTTGTTGTGTTACCACAAGGTAAGTATTAAGTATTTAAGATGTTAATTTATCACATTTGATGCTTATAAAGAAAATTGAACAATATTGTTTTGTTGTGTCACCACAAGGATAATATTTTTCTTTTTTTGAATATATGGAAGTGCTAGGTTGGACTTAACTTAGATAATTTTAATTCGGATGTGCCACCACTTGATCAAAATAATCTAAAAGGCAAAACATAAGGAGTTACATGATGATGTAATTGACAAGTAGTTGTCTACCTATTTATTTATATATAGTTTATTGTGTCACCACAAGGCTATATATATTTGAAATGGGATCTTTATTCTCACTAGAATATCTTTAATTAGATATTGCCGAACTATATTGATGAGGGTAATATAGTTTGAAGGAAATAATGAGAGATACCAATATAAAATAAGACCTAATTTATTTTGGTAATTAATTAAATGAATGTTTGCTAAAATATTGTCTTTTTAAATGCAGAATTTTGAAAATGTCACATTCGCTAATTTCACTGCGTAGCATACTTGATACTAACAAACTGACCGAACCGAATTACACGGACTGGTTAAGGAATCTGAGAATTGTTCTCATTGTTGAAAAGATTTCTTATGTCCTAAATTTGCCCGTACCTACAATAGTTGAAGAGACAGCCTCTGAGGAAGAGATTGCTACTTTTAAACAGTGGCAAGATGATGCATCTGTGACTCAATGCATCATGCTCGTAACCATGAGTAACGAGCTTCAGCGTCAGTATGAAACCATGGATGCTTCTACTATGCTACTGCACCTGGAAGAGTTGTATGGTGAGCAAAGTAGGACTACTAGATATGAAGTATCTAAGGAGCTCTACTAATCTCGGATGACTGAGGGTACTACTGTTGAGACTCATGTCTTAAAGATGATCAATCTGATTGAACGTCTTGGACAACTTGGGTTCGTCATGGATGGGGAGTTGAGTCAAGATTTGATCTTACAGTCACTCCTTGACACCTGCTCACAATTTGTTGTGAATTTTCACATGAATAAGTTGGACGTCAGCTTGCCTGAGTTACTTAACATGTTGAAAACTGCTGATGGTCACTACCCATCCAAGAAGAACCATGTCTTACTAGTGGATGATTCTTCTAAGAAAAGGAAGAGGCCCAAGGTATCTTCTGAAAAGAAGAAATCCAAGAAGGCTAAGGGAAAGGCGAAAATGAAGGATCAAAAGAAACCTGATCCAGCTAGCAAAGGAATTTTCTTTCATTGCAATAAGCCGGGTCACTGGAAGAGGAACTACAAGGATTAACTTGCGGAACAAAAGAAGAAGAAGCTTGTTGCTTCGAATTTTAATCAAGGTTTGTTTATGATTGAAATTAATTTTTCTGAAAGTCAATCTTCTACTTGGGTATTGGATACCGACTGTGATTCTCACATATGTAATAATATGCAGGGACTGGTCAGAAGTAGAAAGCTGAGCAAGGATGAGGTTGTCCTACGAGTGGAAAATGGAGCAAAGGTTGTTGCATTAGTTGTAGGAAATTATTGTTTAGCACTGCCTATGGGCAAGTTCATCAATTTAAATAATTGTTATTTTGTTCCAAATATCATTAGAAACATTATTTCTATCTCTGTATTGGATATGGATGGTTTTAACTTTATAACAAGGAACAATAATTGTTCTATTTATAATGATAATGTTTTATATGGTGTAGGTAATTTACGAAATGGACTTTATATACTTGACTTGCATGAAAATATACTTCAAATTGAACAAACTAAGAAAAGGAAAAGAGATGATGTTAATTATACCTTCATGTGGAACTGTAGACTCGGTTATATTAATGAAACAAGATTATCCAAGTTGCATAAAGATGGGTTCCTAGAGCTATCAGATTATTAATCATATCCAACTTGTGAATCCTGTCTCATGTGCAAAATGACTAAATCTCTTTTTAGTGGAAAGGGAGAAAGAGTTACAGAGTTGTTAGCGTTGGTACACACAGATGTATGTGAACCTATGACAACGACTGCACGATGAGGGTATTCTTATTTTATTACATTCACTGACGATCACTCATGATTTGGATATGTGTATTTAATGAAATACAAATCTGAATCATTTGAAAAGTTCAAAGAGTTCAAAAGTAAATTAGAGAAGCAAACTGGTAAGAGTATTAAGATTTTTTGATCTGATCGAGGAGGAGAATACTTAAGTGGTGAGTTTCTCAATTGTCTCAAAGAAAATGGTATAATCTTACAATGGACTCCACCAGGGATGCCACAGATGAATGGTGTATCTGAAAGGAGAAATTGAACATTGTTGGACATGGTTCGATCCATGATGAGCTTTACCGACCTTCCAGTTTCCTTTTGGGGATATGCCCCAGAATCGGCTGCATACCTACTTAACAAGGTACCTACAAAATCCATCCCCAAGACCCCATATGAGTTATGGACATGGAGGAAACCAAATCTTAAGCATGTTAAGACTTGGGGTTGTCCAGCTTATGTCAAAAAGTTTGAAAACGATAAGCTACAGACTAGATTTGATAAATGTAGATTTATGGGATACCCTAAAGAAACATCGGGGTATTATTTCTATCATCCAAATGATCAAAAGGTGTTTGTTACGAAACATGCTGCTTTCTTGGAAAAGGAGTTTATCCTTAAAGGGGTCAGTGGGAGTAAGATATATCTTGAAGAGGTTCAAGAACCACAAAATACTACAGATCAAAGTGAGGTACCTAACCAAGTAGAGATTCCTTCTGTACCACACCCTATTCGTAAATCTGGAAGAGTACCAAAGATACCTGATAGGTATGGACTTGTCATAGAGGATAACGATGAGGTACGCATCATAGATGATGATGATCCATTGAATTACGATCATGCTATGAGAAATAAAGACTCAAAGAAGTAGCAAGAAGCCATGAAATCCGAGATGGACTCCATGTATGAGAACCAAGTATGGACTTTGGTTGCACCACCTGAAGGCATTAAGCCTATTGGGTGTAAATGGGTCTTTAAAAGAAAGACTAGAGCAGACGGAAAGGGAGAGACCTATAAGGCCCGACTGGTCGCAAAAGGTTCCAAACAAAGACAAGGAGTTGACTATGACGAAACCTTTTCAGCAGTAACAATGCTCAAGTCCATTTGGATTTTGCTTGCGATTGCAGCTTACCATGACTATGAAATCTGGCAGATGGATGTGAGAATGGCCTTCCTCAATGGGAAACTTGAGGAGGATTTGTATATAACACAGCTAGAGGGATTTGTTTCAAAGGTTGGAACAAATCAAGTCTATAAGATACAATGATCCATTTATGGATTGAAGCAAGCTTCTCGTAGGTGAAACATCCATTTTGATGAGACAATCAAAGAGTTTGATTTTATCAAAAATGAGGATGAACCATGTGTGTACAAGAAGGTTAGTGGGAGTGCTGTTTCATTCCTCGTATTATATGTTGATGATATGTTACTGATAGGGAATGATATTCCTATGCTACTATCAATTAAAATTTGGTTATCCAAACACTTCTCCGTGAAGGACTTGGGAGAAACATCCTATATTTTGGGGATAAAGATCTATAGAGATAGATCTAAAAGGATGCATGGCTTATCCCAAGGAACGTATATTGACTTGATGCTAAAGAGGTTTAGCATTGAAGATTCCAAAAGAGGTCTCATGCCGATGAGCCATAGAATAAATCTCTCTAAGAAACAGGCCCCAAAGACACCTGAGGAGAGAGATCGTATGAGTAAGATTCCTTATGCTTCAGCAATATGATCTATTATGTACGGTATGATATGTACTAGACCAGATGTCGCTCATGCACTTAGTGTAACAAATAGATATCAGTCGAATCCAGGAGAAAAACACTAGAAGGTAGTGAAAAATATCCTAAAGTACTTAAGAAAAACTAATGATGTATTTCTTGTCTACGGTGGGTCTGAATTAAAACTAGAGGGCTTCACAGAATCAAGTTTTCAAACGGACCAAGATGACAGTAAATCCGTTTTGGGGTATGTGTTTACCTTAAACAGTGGCGCAGTGAGTTGGAAGAGTTCCAAATAGCAACAGTTGTTGATTCAGTGACAGAGGCAGAGTACATAGCTGCAAGTGAAGCTGCAAAGGAAGCTGTTTGGATGAAGAAGTTCATTACCTAACTTTTTGTGGTTCCTAGCATTACACGACCAATACCTTTATTCTATGACAACACCGGAGCTGTTGTGCAGGCTAAGGAACCCAGGCCTCATCAGAAATCCAAACACGTGTTGCGGCGGTTTCATTTGATCAGAGAGATCATTGAAAGAGGAGACGTCACCCTTGAGCGTGTTGACTCTCAAGACAATATTGCAGATCCATTTACTAAAGTGTTAACATAATAGCAGTACGATCATCACTTAAAGAAGATGGGTATGAGATACCACGACGATTGGCTTTGGTGCAAGTGGGAGATTGAAAGTAGTATGTATACAAGCCAATCATGTATGATGATAAAGCATATACATTGTAATCAATCTTATTTATTTATTATTAAAAGAATTATTTATTAAAGGAATTTAATTATCCACATGATGTTGTTTTAATAATATGTGATAATCCCATAGTTTTAAGCAATGCTTTTAGAATCATGAATAGATCATGCTAATGAGATCTAAATTGTTAGATAGCTTAAAACTAAAATGTTCTCAATCGATGGATTACTAAAAAGGGGATTAGTGAATCCGGATAGATTGATACATACGTTGCTTGCTCATTGGATGAGAATGATTGATCTCATGATCATTTGTGTGGAGACACTAAAGCAAGTATGTAGGTGCTTATTGAAGAATAAGTTCACTAAACGTGACTCGCAAAGGAATACCTAATGGAGTTTTACTTGTCTGTCAATAGGAATTCCTGTAGTGATAGTAGTACAAATGATCCTTAGACTTGAGATCATCTTAGTATCTTATATATAATGAATTACACTTTGACTTATTCCTTAAGACTCTTAGAGTATATCAAAGGGTATGCTGGGGTGTAATAAGTTATGGAGATAATGAATGATCAATAAAGAATCTACCACTTCTAGTAAAAGAAGATAAATGTCCTATGTGATTAGATAAATAACCATATCAAGGATCTTGCATGTCCAGGAAAATCTTCAAGTGATTCGTTATTATATATATATATAAATATATATATATATATATATAATATAATGGTAATATATATATATATATATATAATTTTATTAATTTTATAATTAAAATAAAGAGTTTATTTTAATCTTGGAATTGGATTTCATGCAACATAAAATTGCCCATTAAATGATATTCATATATATATATATATATATATATATATATATATATATATATATATATATATATATATATATATATATATAATGATTTTATTTATTGATACATATGATGATATGTATGATAATAAATGAGATTGATTATGGACTATTGACCAATGTGATTGGATTTATTTTGGTTGGATGTTTGAATGAATGGGTTTTATTAAATGGGGTCTGCGTACCTCGTCTTTTCTGATTTTCTTCTTGATGTAAATTCTATTTCTCTCCTATGTACTTCCCCTTGAGTGCTGATCAATGTTTCTATTTAAATTAAATAGTTCATGTAATATGATTAGTTACAATTTTTTCAAAAAACCGGAGATCAAGGAGAAAGGAGCGCTCGAAGACCCGTTTGTAATGGAGCCCGGGTTTAAATGTAATAGTTATATTTAAATGTTTATTCTTACACCCCTAGGGTTTGACCTTTTGGTTCACTTGGTGGCTCTACTGAACCAAACTAGAATAAAAGTCCATAATCAATCCGGATAGAATATAGTATTCTATATGTGCATGTTAGTATTATATATATTTTATATTATGCAAATATTCTTCGCATGTTTAATAATATGACGCGTATTTTATATATATATATATTTGAATGCACGCTAAAAAAGATGAGACTAAATAGTAACAAATCCCTCAAAGTTTTTATATATTAAGTCTTAAGCGTTCAAAGATATTTAGAATATCGAACATCGCCTTCTAGCATGATAAAATTAATAGAGTATTAAATATTTAATATAAGTTTATTGTGTCACCACAAGGTGGAATGAAATTAAAAAGTAGTTTCTAATTTGCATTCATTAGGAGTTTTGCATTTGGGAATCGAAATACATATAAATAAATAAAATAAGACTTGACAGTAATTCCATGTCTTATATTTAATTGGGACATTGTATGGTAGAAGGATTGAATTGTATGATAACTATTTACTCAAAGGTTCTTTTATGATTAATGTTGAAATCTATATTATCTGGAAAGTCGTTCATCGCTAGGGAGGCTTATCCTTATTATAAAATAAATATTACTTATTTAAATAAATTAATAGTATAATTTATTTATTTAAATAAGATTAGAATTGTTCTAATTGATTTATTCATAACTGGTTTAATACCTAAATGGTCACACCATAAAAGGAAGAATAATTATTTAAGAAGTTAATGGCATAATCGTAATAATATGTTAAATATATTTAATTTAATCTATGGTGATAGAATAAATTAAATAGCTTAATATTTATTATTTAATATTTTAGAAATATTAAATATAAATTAATAAGAGGAGTCTTATTAATATTATTACAATTATTATTATTTTAATTTCTAAAAGAGTTTAGGAATTAATTTAATATAAGTACTCTCATTTATTCCTAATAGGATTAAGAGAGAAAATTAGTTAAAGGAGTTTAATTAATTATCCCTAATAAGATTAGGGAGCCCAATTAATTAAAGGAGTTTAATTAAATAAATAATACCTTATTTTAATTAAATAGGGTTATCTGATATCTTTATAAGAGGAGTCTTATATCAGATATCAAAAGATATGTGATTCCAATAGTTGGAGAGTACGCCCCCTTTTTCTATAGAGATAGGGAAAACTAGGGTTTGAGCCCATACACCCTTCTTCTTGAAAATTGTTCTTCCTTGGTGGATCTCCTCTAAAGGTCATACACTTGGGTGGCTAACATTGATCAAATGAAGGAATCTACCCGTAGATTTAAGGAGATCGCGGAGAAGTAGGAGGTAAACTCGTACCTGTGGAAGCTCGTATCCACAAGGGTGTGATTCCATAACTTCTTGTTCTTCGTTTTAATTAATAATATGCATAAAGGATGATCCGAGTAATTGGTTTGTGAAAAATTTTAAAATCTGATTTTACTTTGCTTTCGCTAATTTTGCAATTTGGTTGCTACCTTGATTTTCACAAAACCTTACACTATGTTGGATATCCACTCAGGATATGTGGACACCATGATAATACCAGCTTTAAATTGTTTCACAATTTATTATTTCACCTTTAAACTCCACTCAGGTTTCAATCGCCTGAGCTTCTGCTTGACTGGCTTGAATCCTTCTTTAATGGGAAGGCGATGAAGAACAATGTCAGTGGACAAACCCACCATGTCTTCGTGAGACCATGCAAAAACATCCTGGAATTGGATTTTGATCGGGTAATAGGCCTGATTGCTTCCTTGCAAAAGACTTGTGTAGTTTAGTTTTTAGGGAATGTGTAAATTTTTACATGTTATTTATCCATTCTAGGAATATTATCCTGCAAGGTGGATGTTAGCTGTTTATAATACAGGATAACATGTTAATTTAAATATGTATGTACACATGTTTCTTCATATTTCTCATTACATGGAGATGAATATGGAATGAAATTACAAGTAATTGATTTTACAAGTAATTTGAAATGAGAAAGCATGAAGAGACTTTCTTTCGAGTTTGGTTTATCAGAGGCTGACCTATCTTAGCTTACTCTCGCAGCTTTTTGGCATGAAGGTTCCCAAATCATCGCAATTTACTCGACGGGAAGTTAATCCGGTCTTTCAACTGGAACGAAATTGGGTGGTGCCTTTCCTGAGCCTCGTTGGAATTAGTCTTCCTACGAGTCCAGTAATCAAACATCAACAGGATAACCCCCTGATGGAGGAACCACACAACATACATTCACAGTTGGGAGCCCTTCCATAGCAACCGGTTGCCATGATAACTGTGCAACAACCCCTTTTTGTACCGTTGATAAACTTATTGGAAGGCAGAGATGAAACATAAATTTACCAAGCCGTAAGAACTTGTACCGGCTTTTATTTTAATATGAGGACCCCATCATAGTCAACATGTTGTCAGTTTATACCAATAAATTGAATTTTTAATATTAAATAATATCCAACCGGGACAAGCTCATACGGCTGTAAAAAAAAAAAAAAAGAAACCAAGGACAAAATAATATAGCAACAAACAATATAAAACTTTTTTTTTTTTACAGCCGTATGAGCCTGTACCGGCCGGTAGAAATTTTTTTTTTCTAACAGCCGTAAGAGTTTGAAGTGGTACATTTTTTTTTATTTTTTCGGCCGGATGAGCTTGTCCCGGTTTGTATTTTTTTTTTTAACAGCCGTAATAAAGTTTGAAGTGGTACATTTTTTTTTTCCGGCCGGTACAGGCTCATACGGCTAGTACCTTTTTTTAAAATTTTTTTTTTCTTTCCTGGCCGTAAGAAGCTCATACGGCTGGTATTAAAAAAATAAAAAAAATTATGTTATTCAAGCAACTCGCTGCTAAACAGACTCGAACTCGCAACCTCAAACTCCAACCACACGTCATATGACCACCCGAGCACCACGAGCCTAGCTGTCAATATTAGCCAAGGAATTGTCTTTACATTAAAACTTTATCATCCCCCAAACCGGTACAGGCTCATACGGCTAGTACCTTTTTTTTAAATTTTTTTTTCTTTCCCAGCCGGTACAGGCTCATACGGCTGGTATTAAAAAATTAAAAAAAAAATCCGGCCGGTATAGCTTGTCACGGCTGGTATTAAAAAAATAAAAAAAATTATGTTATTCAAGCAACTCGCTGCTAAACAGACTCGAACTCGCAACCTCAAACTCCAAACACACGTCATATGACCACCCAATCTCAGCCTTCCAATAAGTTGATCAACGATACAAAAAGAGGGTGTTGCACAGTACTCACAGCAACCGTGAGAAGCTCTGCCGGTTTCTATTTAAATAAGAGGGACCCACATTTTACCATATTGTCAGTCTAGTTAAATAAAATGAATATTTAATATTAAAATATTTCGACCGGTACAAGTTATACCGGCCTATTCTTTTTCTTTTACGCATTGCACATAATATTAAAATATTAAAATATTTAAAAATATTCCGGCCGGTACAAGTTGTACCGGCCTACTCTTTTTTTTTTAACACATTCATGTTTTCTCACTTTTTAATCAAATATAAAGATATTGCACAAAATTTATTTTAACTTACAAATATAATGTTAAAAATAAATATTAGTAATATAAAAATAAATATAATTATATTATAAATAAATAAATATATAAATATAAATATTATTTTTAATATTAATATATTAAAAATAAATATAATAAATATATAATTATGCAAGATATATAATTATATTATTAATAATTATGCAAGATGTAATAAAGATGTAAATATTATTAATATAAAAATAAATATAATTATATCAAAAAATATATCAATTATCAAAAATGTATCAAATGTATCAAAAATATCAAAAATGTATTAAATGTATCAAAAATATATCAAATGTATCAAAAATATATCAAATGTATCAAATATATCAAAAACATATCAATGATAAAAAAATGTATCAAAAATATATCAAATATATCAGAAATATATCAAATATATCAAAAATGTATCAAATATATCAAAAATATATCAATTATCAAAAATATATCAAAAATATATCAAAAATTGTATCAAATGTATCAAAAATATATCAATTATCAAAAATATCAAATATATCAAAAATGTATCAAATGTATCAAATATATCAAATATATCAAAAATGTAAAAAATGTATCAAAAATATATAAAAATATATCAAATGTATCAAAAATATCAAAAATATATCAATTATCAAAAATATATCAAATGTATCAAAAATGTATCAAATATATCAAAAATATATCAAATGTATCAAAAATATATCAAAAATGTATCAAATGTATCAAATATATTAAAAATAAATCAATTATCAAAAATGTATCAAAAATATATCTAAAATATATCAAATGTATCAAAAATATATCAAATATATCAAAAATATATCAAATGTATCAAAAATATATCAAAAATGTATCAAATGTATCAAATATATCAAAAAATGTATCAAATATATCAAAAATGTATAAAATGTATCAAAAATATATAAAAATGTATCAAAAATATCAAAAAAATATATCAATTATCAAAAATGTATCAAATGTATCAAAAATATCAAAAATATATCAAATGTATCAAAAATATATAAAATGTATCAAATATATCAAATGTATCAAATATATCAAAAACATATCAATTATCAAAAATGTATCAAAAATATATAAAAAATATATCAAAAATACATCAATCATCAAAAATGTATCAAATGTATCAAATATATCAAAAATATATCAAATGTATCAAAAATATATCAAAAATATATCAAATGTATCAAATATATCAAAAATGTATCAAATGTATCAAAAATATATCAAATGTATCAAATGTATCAAATATATCAAAAATATATCAATTATCAAAAATGTATCAAAAATACATCAAAAATGTATCAAAAATGTATCAAAAATATATCAATTATCAAAAATGTATCAAATGTATCAAATATATCAAAAATGTATCAAATGTATCAAAAATGTATCAAATGTATCAAATATATCAAAAATGTATCAAATGTATCAAAAATATATCAAAAATATATCAAATGTATCAAAAATATCAAAAATATATCAAAAATTCTTTATTTTTTATAAAATATTTTTATAACAAATAGCAAATAAAAATAGCAAATATTTTATATTCTTTATTTATTATAAAATATTTTATATTCTTTATTTGTTATAAAATATTTTTATAAAAAAATAGCAAATATTTTATATTCTTTATTTGTTATAAAATATTTTATATTCTTTATTTTTTATAAAATATTTTTATAAAAATAGCAAATAAAAAATTATAAAAATATATTTTTATAAAATAGGATATTTTTTTTATTTGAATTATAATTCTTTATTTGTTATTAAATGAAAGAGTTATAAAAAATAACAAATATTTTATTTGGAATAGCAAATAAAGAACTTTTGTGCAAGCCGTAAGAGGTTGTGCCGGTTTGGAATTAATTTTTTTTTTTAACAGCCGTAAGAGGTTAAAACAAAACCGGAAGAATACCTTTTTTTAAATTTTTTTTTTTCTTTCCGGCCGGTACAGGCTCATACGGCTGGTATTAAAAAATTAAAAAAAAAATCCGGCCGGTATAGCTTGTCACGGCTGGTATTAAAAAAATAAAAAAAATTATGTTATTCAAGCAACTCGCTGCTAAACAGACTCGAACTCGCAACCTCAAACTCCAAACACACGTCATATGACCACCCGAGCACCACGGGCCTAGCTGTTAATATCAGCCAAGGAATTCTCTTTACATTAAAACTTCACCATCCCCCAAAAATCTAAATTGTTGCATTATTATTATTATAGTACGATTTATTATTATTAACAAGTCTATATAATACATATGGGGGTTTGATATTTAGAAATAAGTTAATATCTATATTTATTAAGCAATGATTATTAGAAATGATTTTATATATTAAGCAATGATTTTATTATTAAGAAATGATTTTATACAATAATAAAACTAGTGAAGTATAATAATAATGTCACACTATCGAATTTATAAAAGTAGTGAAGTATTATTATAATAATAATAATGTGATTATCAATATTATAAGTACAGATTATACCAATACTAGTACTGCATAAATATATCAAAAGAAATAGTACATATTACATGTTCATTTTCATAAAAAAAAAAAAAACATAGAATGATTAATACAACCGACGCCTATTTTTTTGGCTCAGGAATCCCTAGCACTCGATAGTGGTTTCGCTTATCGTGGTCGGTTTCAAAGCCACAAATTGCACATTTTCGATGAGTTTTAGATGGAATGATTTTCTCGAGTGCACTCTTGAATCTAGATTGTTTTTTGCGGCCCTTTGTTTGAGAAATATTAGGCGGCAAAAACTCTTCTTCTTCTTCCACCTCTGCATCTTCATCGTCATTATCGTATCCCATATCATGATTTGGATCTCCAACTGTGCAATCAATGTCGTCATCTGCCAGTTCAGTAATATTCTCATCCGGATCATACTGGTCAACCAACTCTTTTCCTCGTGCATTCAGTTTAAGAACAGTTTTGTAACCTCGGACTGAGCAAGCCGCTTTGCTCGCTAACTCCTGGTAATCAGCCATCAAATGATTGTAGCGCATTGCTTGATTTTGTTCGAAGTCAGCAGGTGTGGAGTTAAAGAGTAAGTCTTCACCATTGCTTTTGTTCGTGTCTCTTGTCCACCGATGAAGGATCATGTCGGTCGGTATTTGTGAAATACTCTTTGCTATGAAATATCTCAAGATGTGCCTGCATAATTCACCAGAGTGAGAAAACATTTGGCAGTTACATGTCACCGATCCAAGTTGTCGATTGTTGACAACTTCTTTATATCTTCCACCACTTTCAGTTGCATCTGCATTATACACTGTATAAACCTTAGTATCAGTGTCATACATCTCACTAAGTTTATGAACATTGTATTTCATGGAATCGACGAATTGACGTTGGAAACGTCTAAACATCTCTTTTGTGTACACTTGTGCAGCATGAACTTCTAAAGATGAACCGAGTACCATAATCCTTTTACGATGTTTTGTTATGTAGTCGGTCTTCCTCTCCCTGATAAACTGTCTTTCTACAGCCTTTTGACTCTGCAGTACAAAACATAGCATACCTGTTGATGCATTAACATACTCATCAAAAAAGGCATTCATGCTCTCGCTTCTTCCAGTGGTAGTCATTCCTGCGGCAAAATATCTCTTTGTATATGCTGGAATCCATTTCTGTCGTACATCATACAAACTTCCAAGCCATTCATTAGTATACAATTCATAGGAACTTATCAGAATATGCCAACGCTCTTCAAATTCCTCGATGGACAATGAGTTATACACACAGTTGTTAAAATCATTTTTGAACGATGGGTGCGCATAATAAACATGATGCAATTTTTTAGGAAATTTATTGCTAATATGCCAAGAACACAATAAATGATGACTAGTTGGAAGTACCGTAGCAATAGCATTACTCATGGCTCTGTCTTGATCAGTGATGATGGTTGTAGGTGCCTTGTAGTCCATGGCTTCAAGCCATGTCTGTAAAACCCAAACGAAAGTATCCTCTGTTTCGTCTCGTAACAGTGCAAATCCAAACAATATAGACTGATAATGGTGGTTGACCCCGGCAAATGGAACAAACGGCATGCCATACTTATTTGTCCGGTATGTACTATCAAATGTCACAACGTCTCCGAACTGTTGATACATAAACCTTGATCGGGCGTCAACCCACAAAATACAAGCTATGCGGTTGTTTTCACTCGAAAAAAAAATCTGCTGGCACATCCGGATGCTATGTTTTTTAATCATTCTATGTTTTTTTTTATGAAAATGAACATGTAATATGTACTATTTCTTTTGATATATTTATGCAGTACTAGTATTGGTATAATCTGTACTTATAATATTGATAATCACATTATTATTATTATAATAATACTTCACTACTTTTATAAATTCGATAGTGTGACATTATTATTATACTTCACTAGTTTTATTATTGTATAAAATCATTTCTTAATAATAAAATCATTGCTTAATATATAAAATCATTTCTAATAATCATTGCTTAATAAATATAGATATTAACTTATTTCTAAATATCAAACCCCCATATGTATTATATAGACTTGTTAATAATAATAAATCATACTATAATAATAATAATGCAACAATTTAGATTTTTGGGGGATGGTGAAGTTTTAATGTAAAGAGAATTCCTTGGCTGATATTAATAGCTAGGCCCGTGGTGCTCGGGTGGTCATATGACGTGTGTTTGGAGTTTGAGGTTGCGAGTTCGAGTCTGTTTAGCAGCGAGTTGCTTGAATAACATAATTTTTTTTATTTTTTTAATACCAGCCGTGACAAGCTATACCAGCCGGATTTTTTTTTTAATTTTTTAATACCAGCCGTATGAGCCTGTACCGGCTGGGAAAGAAAAAAAAATTTTAAAAAAAGGTACCAGCCGTATGAGCCTGTACCGGTTTGGGGGATGGTAAAGTTTTAATGTAAAGACAATTCCTTGGCTGATATTGACAGCTAGGCCCGTGGTGCTCGGGTGGTCATATGACGTGTGGTTGGAGTTTGAGGTTACGAGTTCGAGTCTGTTTAGCAGCGAGTTGCTTGAATAACATAATTTTTTTTATTTTTTTAATACCAGCCGTATGAGCTTCTTACGGCCGGGAAAGAAAAAAAAATTTTAAAAAAAGGTACCAGCCGTATGAGCCTGTACCGGCCGGGAAAAAAAAAATGTACCACTTCAAACTTTATTACGGCTGTTAAAAAAAAAATACAAACCGGGACAAGCTCATCCGGCCGGAAAAATAAAAAAAAAATGTACCACTTCAAACTCTTACGCCTGTTAGAAAAAAAAAATTCTACCGGCCGGTACAGGCTCATACGGCTGTAAAAAAATAAAATAAAATAAAATAAAAAAGTTTTATATTGTTTGTTGCTATATTATTTTGTCCTTGATTTTTTTTTTTTTTTTTACAGCCGTATGAGCTTGTCCCGGTTGGATATTATTTAATATTAAAAATTCAATTTATTGGTATAAACTGACAACATGTTGACTATGGTGGGGTCCTCATATTAAAATAAAAGCCGGTACAAGTTCTTACGGCTTGGTAAATTTATGTTTCATCTCAGCCTTCCAATAAGTTTATCAACGGTACAAAAAGGGGTTGTTGCACAGTTCTCATGGCAACCGGTTGCTATGGAAGGGCTCCCATATATATATATATAATGATTTTATTTATTGATACATATGATGATATGTATGATAATAAATGAGATTGATTATGGACTATTGACCAATGTGATTGGATTTATTTTGGTTGGATGTTTGAATGAATGGGTTTTATTAAATGGGGTCTGCGTACCTCGTCTTTTCTGATTTTCTTCTTGATGTAAATTCTATTTCTCTCCTATGTACTTCCCCTTGAGTGCTGATCAATGTTTCTATTTAAATTAAATAGTTCATGTAATATGATTAGTTAGAATTTTTCAAAAAACCGGAGATCAAGGAGAAAGGAGCGCTCGAAGACCCGTTTGTAATGAAGCCCGGGTTTAAATGTAATAGTTATATTTAAATGTTTATTCTTACACCCCTAGGGTTTGACCTTTTGGTTCACTTGGTGGCTCTACTGAACCAAACTAGAATAAAAGTCCATAATCAATCCGGATAGAATATAGTATTCTATATGTGCATGCTAGTATTATATATATTTTATATTATGCAAATATTCTTCGCATGTTTAATAATATGACGCGTATTTTATATATATATTTGCATGCACGCTAAAAAAGATGAGACTAAATAGTAACAAATCCCTCAAAGTTTTTATATATTAAGTCTTAAGCGTTCAAAGATATTTAGAATATCGAACATCGCCTTCTAGCATGATAAAATTAATAGATTATTAAATATTTAATATAAGTTTATTGTGTCACCACAAGGTGGAATGAAATTAGAAAGTAGTTTCTAATTTGCATTCATTAGGAGTTTTGCATTTGGGAATCGAAATACATATAAATAAATAAAATAAGACTTGACAGTAATTCCATGTCTTATATTTAATTGGGACATTGTATGGTAGAAGGATTGAATTGTATGGTAACTATTTACTCAAATGTTCTTTTATGATTAATGTTGAAATCTATATTGTAAGACCCCAAATAATTAATAAATGAAATTTAATTTCCTCTAATTATTATTTTGAAATAGTAAGGGTTGATGTGATTAATGTGGATAGTTATGGGTAAAATACGCAAATATTTCAAAATAATATAAAATATTCATTATTGTCGGGGAATATTCGTTTGGTCGTGGAATATTCGTACAGTCGGGGAATATTAGTACGACGGCGCAGCCATGTGTGGGCCCCATAACGGAAAGTGATTGGAGGAAGAAAACGACAAATATAAGTTGTTTAAAAATAACGGCGTAGTTGTTACCGTTTACACTGTTAGAATACCCGGTGGTTAAAACACAGTAATACGCGTTGTTGCACAGTAGCACACGGTATTGCACCAATTATTAACTCTTACGTAAGAAGGCACTACTCAATAATGGTTATAGTAATTACTGTTCATTATTTTATTTTATTGATTCAATAATTGCTGCGTTGATATTTTATATTATTGTTGTTTCAATAATTGTCATTACACAGTATTTGTCATTATCGAATCAATAATTCATATTATCTGAATAATATTATTAGATAACATTATTGGCATTGTCTAGAAAGTTCTGTCTAAGGAGAGGTTTGGTCACCTAATTGCGCGCCAGTAAGAAGAAATTCTTATTGGAAAGCCCCCTCTTTCCTGGGAACGGCCTGGTTGTCAGTATTGTGATTCTGTAATATTATTTGTGAATAATTAAATTATTGATTTATATGATGAGGAAAATATTGATTTTATGAGGATATAGATGGAGAAAATTTTTAACGTGACAATTGTTGAAAATTAATATTTTATCTTTTTATGATAAAATAATTCATTTAAATATATTATTATATTTTAATAATATAATAATGATGGTATTTTTACGATGAATGTGGGATATATGAGTATATGTGGAGGAGGAGTAGTTTTGTTACCAAAAATATTTAAAACATGTTAAATATGTCGGTGGACCCCATTTCTTGACTGAAATTTGATTATAGCCTGTAAAATCGCTCGTTTGTGAATTTTGGTAAATTTCTGTTTGGAATTTGGAAAAACTTCCTTCTGCAAAGTTGTGCTGAATTGAATATCCTATAAAAACTCGCGAGATTCGAATTTTCTGACAAAAGGGCTATTTATTATGAATTATTGAAGTTCTGAAGCTCCGAAATAATTGATTTTTGGAAGTTCTAATTATTTATTTTATAAAAAACGTTTTTTGTACTTCTTCTAGAAGGGAGCATGTGGTTTGTATTCAAATTTGCAGATTCTAAATGGGCGTAGAAAATTTTTATATATATTATTATTATAATAAATTTTCTGCTTTGGTGTTCTAAGCAATTCCCTATAAATAGGTGCTTAGGTTAGAATTGAAAATCACACCAGAAACTGAAGTTTTCTCTCTCTATATTATCGAGCGTATTCTTGTGAGTATTTTGTGTATACTTTGAGTATTGCTATACGGTGAAAGTTCAAGTCATAGCCTATATCCGGTGTTTCAACTAGAAGTACTGATCTTCCGAGGTAAAGGATGTTATTTTCTTGTCAAATGATATTATTTCTTCAATATCATTATGCTGAAATATTGGTTGGAAGTTTTTATCAAATTTGAAAATTTTTCATGTCGGGGTTACTATTCACGAGTTACTATTCATGAGTTACTATTCACGAGTTAGTATTCACGAGTACTATTCACGAAGCGTGAAAAGGTTTTTTTGTGAAATTACTATCTTTTGGTGTCGGAGTTATTATTCACGTATACGACACTATTAACGTATACGATACTACTCACGAATACGGCACTATTCATCAAAAAAATGAAATTTCTTCTTTTTGTCCAAAATATCTATTTTGGATACTAGCTTTGATTGTATCCATGTTTTGATCATTCTTGAATTTTACACCACTATGATTATTTTTGAGGTATTTTTGGTCGTGAATAAAACAAAGTACGAGTCCTTAATCCTTAATCCTTGTCATTTTGTTTCACTGGATTCGTTTCTTTAAAAATATTTTTCATCATCCTCACTCTTAAATGATGATATTATTGAATATCTTTGGCCTGTAGTGCAAAGATGAATGATTTATGATGAATATTTTTTGCCTGTAGTGCAAAGATGAATGATTACTGATGAATGTCCTTGGCCTGTAGTGCAAGGATGAATATATGATTCCAGATATATATTGATTGGTGTTACAGGGATAAAAATATTGATGATGGACTGTTAAATTCATAGATATTAGTAGATTTCATTCTCTACGTAACTCTTCTATGAATTAATATTTTTCGCTGCGAATATTGATTTAACATTTGTTGTCTATTGTATTCTATCAGATTTTTCCCTGTTGAAGACTAACGATGATTTGTTGTATATTATCTTAGTCATAATATTCTTTACTGGGCTAGTTGAGCTCACCCTTTTTCCTTTTTGTTCCATTTTTCTTCTCAGGAGGCGAGAATATAGCGAGTACGAGTCGGGGTATGGAATGAAGGTTCTAGGGAGAGTTGTTTAGTAGTCCTCACCATTTTTGTAATATAATGTAACAATAATTATGATGGGGATTTATTTGTATGTGGATATTGTCTAGATGACAATATCTGTATTTAAACTCATAGTTTACATGTTGTAATAATAAAGTTGTAGTTGTTTCTGTACCATGTATTGACAACTCAGAATGGGTGATGTATACCTATTTTGGGGGTGTCACAGTTGGTATCAGAGCTTAGGGATATGATCTCTGGTGGAGATCGGGGAATAGAACTAGGAGGGGAGAGATGAGTAATTCCTTCGCTAGTGTGTCCTACCTAAGCTTATTTGTTAGTTGGTCAGTATTTAGGGATATTATGTGATATGTGATTTGCTTAATTAACCCTTGTTTTATGGAAGTATTTAAGAATGGCAACCGAGAATGTTAACAGTGGAGTTAATGAGACCGTGGAGATACCTGTACTTACCAACGAGGAGAACGTGCAACGGGCTGGCAATGTTCCTCCTGTGAACAACACCACTGATCAGACGATGAACGACGCAATGTTTAGAAGCTTTTTGCAGTTCATGCAAAATCAGACGAGGGAGACTCGTGTTCAAAATACAGGAGGAAATGATAGCAATTCATGAGTTGTCACAGCCAAGCAGTTCAAAGAGTTGGGACCCCCAGAATTTAAAGGAAAGCCAGATCCGATCGTGGCGGAAATGTGGGTCAAGCAAATTACCAAGATATTCGATGTCTTGGGATGCACGGAGGAGCAGATGGTTCCGTTCGCCACCTATATGTTCCGTGGCGAGGCAGACTACTGGTGGGAGTCTGTGAAGCGTACCCATCCAGCCGCACTCAGCATGTCTTGGGAGACGTTTCAAAAACTATTTAATGACAAATACTTTCCTGAAAGTGTTCGTCATATGAAGGAAGTGGAGTTCATCAGATTAGAACAAAATAACATGACGGTGTCTCAGTACGAGGCAAAGTTTGCAGAGTTATCCAGGTTTGCACCTCATTTGGTGGAGAATGAGGAACGTATGACGCGGATGTTTCTGAGAGGTTTGAAACCCGGCATACGACAATATCTCATCTCTCATAAATTTTCTCTCTATTCAGATGTTGTTAACAGGGCTCAATTGTTGGAGCGAGATAACGAGTACGGTCAACCGAGGTACCACAATCAGGATCATACTGGAGATAGCAGTCAGCAAAACAACAATAACCAGTGGAGAAAGAAAAAGACGGACAAAAATGGTAACCACTCTGGTGGTAATTATAGCCACGAAAATAGAAGAAGCGAGTCAAGAGGAGATTTTAAAAAGAGGAGATTCAACAATGACAATGTGAAAATGGCAGCACCAGCAGCAACTGGTTCCAAGGGAAGGGAACGACCACCGGTCGTATGCTACAAATGCGGAAAAGAGGGACATATCAGTCCAAACTGCCCACAACAGTTCAAGTTATGCTGTAATTGTGGAAAGGAAGGACATATCGCTCGAGATTGTACGGTAGCGAAACCAATTCCAGCGGGGACGATGACTCAAAAGACTGTCCCAGAAAAGTCAAAGTCAACGGTTCCTGGAAGAGCGTTTGTTGTGACTGGTCAAAATGCGAGGAACCCAAATGAGGTGATCACGGGTAAGCTATTTATAAATTCTTGCGAAGTTTATACCTTACTTGATACCGGTGCTACCAATTCATTTATCTCTCGTGCTTGTGCTCAACGTTTAAACTTGACTCCGGAGAAATTATACTTTGACCTATCTGTGGAAACTCCGTTGGGAGAAACTTTCATCACATCCACTGTTTATAACTCTTGTTTGATTCAAGTTGGCACCATCACCTTACCTGTTGACCTTATCTCTTTAAAGATACTTGCTTTTGATGTGATTTTAGGGATTGATTGGTTAACAACTCATCATGCCAAAATTGATTGTTTTCGTAAGGTTGTTAGTTTTCATATTCCTAATCAACCTGTTGTTCGAATTCAGGCAACTAAACCATTAAAATCAATCACTGTCATATCTAATCATAAAGCTATTCGTTTATTGAAAAACGGATGTCAAGCTTTCTTAGCCCATGTTATGGATTTAAATAAAGACACGTCAAAATTGAATGATATTCCTGTTGTTATTGACTTTCCTGACGTATTTCCTGAAGAACTTCCCGGTCTACCCCCAGAACGAGAAGTTGAATTCTTTATTGATCTTGAACCTGGTACAAAGCCCATTTCTAAAACCCCATATCGAATGGCTCCTATTGAACTTCAGGAGTTAAAGATCCAACTACAGGAATTGTTGGACATCGGTTTCATTCGTCCTAGTACATCTCCTTGGGGTGCTCCTGTTTTATTCGTAAAGAAGAAAGACGGGAGTATGCGACTTTGTATTGACTATCGGGAATTGAACCATGTCACTATCAAGAATAGGTATCCTCTACCTCGTATTGATGACTTGTTTGACCAGTTGCAAGGAGCACAATTCTTTTCAAAAATCGATCTTCGTTCTGGATATCATCAGCTGAAAATTAGAACTGAGGATATTCCAAAGACTGCCTTCAGAACTCGGTATGGGCATTATGAATTTTTAGTCATGTCTTTCGGATTGACTAATGCTCCTGCGGCTTTCATGGATATGATGAACCGAGTATTCAAATATTATTTGGACCAATTTGTTGTTGTCTTTATTGATGACATCCTCATATATTCCAAAAGCCGTGAAGATCATGAGCACCATTTGAAGCTGGTACTCCAAAGGCTTCGTGAAAACAAGCTATATGCCAAGTTAAAGAAATGCGAGTTCTGGCTTAAGGAAGTAGCATTTCTTGGGCATGTGGTGTCAAAACATGGAGTATCTGTTGACCCGGCGAAGATTGAAGCAATACAGAGTTGGGAGCAACCGAAGACGGTGACTGAAGTTCGTAGCTTTCTTGGCTTAGCTGGTTATTATCGGAGATTCGTGGAAGGGTTTTCTCGAATCGCTACTCCATTAACCCAGCTAACTCGGAAGGATACAAAATTCGTTTGGAGCGAAGAATGCGAGAAGAGTTTCCAAGAGCTTAAGAGGAGACTTATTTCGGCACCTGTTCTAACAATACCATCTGGTACGGATGGATTTGTTATCTATAGCGATGCTTCGGGTAAAGGGTTAGGATGTGTTCTCATGCAACATGGGAAAGTCATAGCCTATGCCTCGCGACAACTTAAAGAGTATGAGAGGAATTATCCTACTCATGATTTAGAGTTGGCAGCAGTCGTTTTCGCGCTAAAGATATGGAGGCACTATCTATATGGGGAGAAAGTGGAGATATATTCAGACCATAAAAGCCTTAAATATTTCTTCACTCAAAAAGAACTCAACATGCGGCAGCGACGTTGGCTCGAGCTATTAAAAGACTATGACCACACTATTCAATACCATCCTGGAAAAGCAAACGTGGTAGCTGACGCGTTGAGTAGAAGGTCATATGCAGGAACAAGTGCGATGATGTCAAGTATACACATAGAGCCAACTTTAATAGAAAAAGTTAAGGTTGCTCAAGCCACCGATCCGGAGTTGATGCATATGAAGAAGAAAATAAAAGAAGGTGCTATTCCAGAAGCGAGAATCGATGAAGAGGGAATACTTCGAGTCCACTCCAGACTTTGTGTTCCTAACGACTCTGATTTAAAGTATAAGATCATGATGGAGGCACACAATACACCATTTGCAATCCATCCTGGAAGTACCAAAATGTATCGTGATCTTCGACATACATTTTGGTGGAACAATATGAAGAGAGAGATTGCAAAGTTTATCTCAACATGTTTACCTTGTCAACGTGTAAAGGCGGAGCATCAAGTGCCTAAGGGACCATTGCAACCACTTGAGATTCCGAAATGGAAGTGGGAACATATTACTATGGATTTCGTTACGGGTCTTCCCACGGTTTCTCAAGGCATCAATGCTATTTGGGTTATTGTTGATAGATTAACCAAGTCTGCTCATTTCTTGCCGATACGGGAGACTTATTCCCTTGAACGTCTTGCTCAAATGTATGTAAATGAGATTGTGAGATTGCATGGCATGCCAGTATCCATAGTTTCGGATCGTGACCCAAAATTCACTTCAAGATTTTGGGTTAGCTTGCAAAAAGCTATGGGCACGGATTTGCGATTCAGTTCGGCATACCATCCTCAAACGGACGGACAATCAGAGAGGACTATTCAAACTCTTGAAGATCTATTAAGACTCTGTGTCCTAGATTTCAAGGGCAGTTGGGATAAGTATTTACCATTGGTGGAATTCTCGTACAACAACAGTTATCAAGCAAGTATAGGTGTAGCTCCATTTGAAGCATTATATGGACGAAAGTGTAGCTCTCCAATATGTTGGGATGAGGTGGGTGAAGCAACATTGTTGGGACCCGAGTTAGTACGTATGACTACCGAAAAGATCCAAATGATTCGACAACGTATACAAACGGCACAAGATCGACAAAAGAGTTATGCGGATCTTCATCGAAAGGACGTAGAATTTAGTGTTGGGGATCATGTATTGTTACGTGTTGCTCCATGGAAGGGAGTTACAAGATTCGGGAAGAGAGGAAAGCTCAATCCACGATTTATTGGTCCATTTCAAATTCTTGACCGAGTAGGAAATGTAGCCTATAGACTCGCGTTACCTCCAAGTATGTCTCGTGTTCATAATGTGTTTCACATATCTGTACTTCGTAAATATGTGAAAGACCCGAACCACGTTATTGAGTTAGAACCAGATGAGATAGCCGAAGACTTAACGTACGAAGAGGTACCTGTCAAGATCTTGGATAGGAAGGAGCATGTCCTACACACAAAGGTCATACCACAAGTTAAAGTTTTGTGGAGGAATCATGCTATAGAGAAAATGACCTGGGAGTTGGAAACGGAAATGAAAACGAGGTATCCTCATCTTTTTGAAACACCAGGTACGTATGTCAATTTCGAGGACGAAATTTCATAAGGAGGGGAGGTTGTAAGACCCCAAATAATTAATAAATGAAATTTAATTTCCTCTAATTATTATTTTGAAATAGTAAGGGTTGATATGATTAATGTGGATAGTTATGGGTAAAATACGCAAATATTTCAAAATAATATAAAATATTCATTATTGTCGGGGAATATTCGTTTGGTCGTGGAATATTCGTACTGTCGGGGAATATTCGTACGACGGCGCAGCCATGTGTGGGCCCCATAACGAAAAGAGATTGGAGGAAGAAAACGACAAATATAAGTTGTTTAAAAATAACGGCGTAGTTGTTACCGTTTACACTGTTAGAATACCCGGTGGTTAAAACACAGTAATACGCGTTGTTGCACAGTAGCACACGGTATTGCACCAATTATTAACTCTTACGTAAGAAGGCACTACTCAATAATGGTTACAGTAATTACTGTTCATTATTTTATTTTATTGATTCAATAATTGCTGCGTTGATATTTTATATTATTGTTGTTTCAATAATTGTCATTACACAGTATTTGTCATTATCGAATCAATAATTCATATTATCTGAATAATATTATTAGATAACATTATTGGAAATGTCTAGAAAGTTCTGTCTAAGGAGAGGTTTGGTCACCTAATTGCGCGCCAGTAAGAAGAAATTCTTATTGGAAAGCCCCCTCTTTCTTGGGAACGGCCTGGTTGTCAGTATTGTGATTCTGTAATATTATTTGTGAATAATTAAATTATTTATTTATATGATGAGGAAAATATTGATTTTATGTGGATATAGATGGAGAAATTTTTTAATGTGACAATTGTTGAAAATTAATATTTTATCTTTTTATGATAAAATAATTCATTTAAATATATTATTATATTTTAATAATATAATAATGATGGTATTTTTACGATGAATGTGGGATATATGAGTATATGTGGAGGAGGAGTAGTTTTGTTACCAAAAATATTTAAAACATGTTAAATATGTCGGTGGACCCCATTTCTTGACTGAAATTTGATTATAGCCTGTAAAATCGCTCGTTTGTGAATTTTGGTCAATTACTGTTTGGAATTTGGAAAAACTTCCTTCTGCAAAGTTGTGCAGAATTGAATTTCCTATAAAAACTCGCGAGATTCGAATTTTCTGACAAAAGGGCTATTTAATATGAATTATTGAAGTTCTGAAGCTCCGAAATAATTGATTTTTGGAAGTTTTAATTATTTATTTTATAAAAAACGTTATTTGTACTTCTTCTAGAAGGGAGCATGTGGTTTGTATTCAAATTTGCAGATTCTAAATGGGCGTAGAAAATTTTTATATATATTATTATTATAATAAATTTTCTGCTTTGGTGTTCTAAGCAATTCCCTATAAATAGGTGCTTAGGTTAAAATTGAAAATCACACCAGAAACTGAAGTTTTCTCTCTCTATATTATCGAGCGTATTCTTGTGAGTATTTTGAGCATACTTTGAGTATTTCTATACGGTGAAAGTTCAAGTCATAGCCTATATCCGGTGTTTCAACTAGAAGTACTGATCTTCCGAGGTAAAGGATGTTATTTTCTTGTCAAATGATATTATTTCTTCAATATCATTATGCTGAAATATTGGTTGGAAGTTTTTATCAAATTTGGAAAATTTTCATGTCGGGGTTACTATTCACGAGTTACTATTCATGAGTTACTATTCACGAGTTACTATTCACGAGTACTATTCACGAAGCGTGAAAAGGTTTTTTTGTGAAATTACTATCTTTTTGTGTCGGAGTTATTATTCACGTATACGACACTATTCACGTATACGATACTACTCACGAATACGACACTATTCATCAAAAAAATGAAATTTCTTCTTTTTGTCCAAAATATCTATTCTGGATACTAGCTTTGATTGTATCCATGTTTTGATCATTCTTGAATTTTACACCACTATGATTATTTTTGAGGTATTTTTGGTCGTGAATAAAACAAAGTACGAGTCCTTAATCCTTAATCCTTGTCATTTTGTTTCACTGGATTCGTTTCTTTAAAAATATTTTTCATCATCCTCAGTCTTAAATGATGATATTATTGAATATCTTTGGCCTGTAGTGCAAAGATGAATGATTTATGATGAATATCTTTGGCCTGTAGTGCAAAGATGAATGATTACTGATGAATGTCCTTGGCCTGTAGTGCAATGATGAATATATGATTCCAGATATATATTGATTGGTGTTACAGGGATAAAAATATTGATGATGGACTGTTAAATTCATAGATATTAGTAGATTTCATTCTCTACGTAACTCTTCTATGAATTAATATTTTCCGCTGCGAATATTGATTTAACATTTGTTGTCTATTGTATTCTATCAGATTTTTCCCTGTTGAAGACTAACGATGATTTGTTGTATATTATCTTAGTCATAATATTCTTTACTGGGCTAGTTGAGCTCACCCTTTTTCCTTTTTGTTCCATTTTTCTTCTCAGGAGGCGAGAATATAGCGAGTACGAGTCGGGGTATGGAATGAAGGTTCTAGGGAGAGTTGTTTAGTAGTCTTCACCATTTTTGTAATATAATGTAACAATAATTATGATGGGGATTTATTTGTATGTGGATATTGTCTAGATGACAATATCTGTATTTAAACTCATAGTTTACATGTTGTAATAATAAAGTTGTAGTTGTTTCTGTACCATGTATTGACAACTCAGAATGGGTGATGTATACCTATTTTGGGGGTGTCACAGTTGGTATCAGAGCTTAGGGATATGATCTCTGGCGGAGATCGGGGAATAGAACTAGGAGGGGAGAGATGAGTAATTCCTTCGCTAGTGTGTCCTACCTAAGCTTATTTGTTAGTTGGTCAGTATTTAGGGATATTATGTGATATGTGATTTGCTTAATTAACCCTTGTTTTATGGCAGTATTTAAGAATGGCAACCGAGAATGTTAACAGTGGAGTTAATGAGACCGTGGAGATACCTGTACTTACCAACGAGGAGAACGTGCAACGGGCTGGCAATGTTCCTCCTGTGAACAACACCACTGATCAGACGATGAACGACGCAATGTTTAGAAGCTTTTTGCAGTTCATGCAAAATCAGACGAGGGAGACTCGTGTTCAAAATACAGGAGGAAATGATAGCAATTCACGAGTTGTCACAGCCAAGCAGTTCAAAGAGTTGGGACCCCCAGAATTTAAAGGAAAGCCAGATCCGATCGTGGCGGAAATGTTGGTCAAGCAAATTACCAAGATATTCGATGTCTTGGGATGCACGGAGGAGCAGAAGGTTCCGTTCGCCACCTTTATGTTCCGTGGCGAGGCAGACTACTGGTGGGAGTCTGTGAAGCGTACCCATCCAGCCGCACTCAGCATGTCTTGGGAGACGTTTCAAAAACTATTTAATGACAAATACTTTCCTGAAAGTGTTCGTCATATGAAGGAAGTGGTGTTCATCAGATTAGAACAAAATAACATGACGGTGTCTTAGTACGAGGCAAAGTTTGCAGAGTTATCCAGGTTTGCACCTCATTTGGTGGAGAATGAGGAACGTATGACGCGGATGTTTCTGAGAGGTTTGAAACCCGGCATACGACAATATCTCATCTCTCATAAATTTTCTCTCTATTCAGATGTTGTTAACAGGGCTCAATTGTTGGAGCGAGATAACGAGTACGGTCAACCGAGGTACCACAATCAGGATCATACTGGAGATAGCAGTCAGCAAAACAACAATAACCAGTGGAGAAAGAAAAAGACGGACAAAAATGGTAACCACTCTGGTGGTAATTATAGCCACGAAAATAGAAGAAGCGAGTCAAGAGGAGATTTTAAAAAGAGGAGATTCAACAATGACAATGTGAAAATGGCAGCACCAGCAGCAACTAGTTCCAAGGGAGGGGAACGACCACCGGTCGTATGCTACAAATGCGGAAAAGAGGGACATATCAGTCCAAACTGCCCACAACAGTTCAAGTTATGCTATAATTGTGGAAAGGAATGACATATCGCTCGAGATTGTACGGTAGCGAAACCAATTCCAGCGGGGACGATGACTCAAAAGACTGTCCCAGAAAAGTCAAAGTCAACGGTTCTTGGAAGAGCGTTTGTTGTGACTGGTCAAAATGCGAGGAACCCAAATGAGGTGATCACGGGTAAGCTATTTATAAATTCTTGCGAAGTTTATACCTTACTTGATACCGGTGCTACCCATTCATTTATCTCTCCTGCTTGTGCTCAACGTTTAAACTTGACTCCGGAGAAATTAGACTTTGACCTATCTGTGGAAACTCCGTTGGGAGAAACTTTCATCACATCCACTGTTTATAAATCTTGTTTGATTCAAGTTCGCACCATCACCTTACCTGTTGACCTTATCTCTTTAAAGATACTTGCTTTTGATGTGATTTTAGGGATTGATTGGTTAACAACTCATCATGCCAAAATTGATTGTTTTCGTAAGGTTGTTAGTTTTCATATTCCTAATCAACCTGTTGTTCGAATTCAGGCAACTAAACCATTAAAATCAATCACTGTCATATCTAATCATAAAGCTATTCGTTTATTGAAAAACGGATGTCAAGCTTTCTTAGCCCATGTTATGGATTTAAATAAAGACACGTCAAAATTGAATGATATTCCTGTTGTTATTGACTTTCCTGACGTATTTCCTGAAGAACTTCCCGGTCTACCCCCAGAACGAGAAGTTGAATTCTTTATTGATCTTAAACCTGGTACAAAGCCCATTTCTAAAACCCCATATCGAATGGCTCCTATTGAACTTCAGGAGTTAAAGATCCAACTACAGGAATTGTTGGACATCGGTTTCATTCGTCCTAGTACATCTCCTTGGGGTGCTCCTGTTTTATTCGTAAAGAAGAAAGACGGGAGTATGCGACTTTGTATTGACTATCGGGAATTGAACCATGTCACTATCAAGAATAGGTATCCTCTACCTCGTATTGATGACTTGTTTGACCAGTTGCAAGGAGCACAATTCTTTTCAAAAATCGACCTTCGTTCTGGATATCATCAGCTGAAAATTAGAACTGAGGATATTCCAAAGACTGCCTTCGGAACTCGGTATGGGCATTATGAATTTTTAGTCATGTCTTTCGGATTGACTAATGCTCCTGCGGCTTTCATGGATATGATGAACCGAGTATTCAAGGATTATTTGGACCAATTTGTTGTTGTCTTTATTGATGACATCCTCATATATTCCAAAAGCCGTGAAGATCATGAGCACCATTTGAAGCTGGTACTCCAAAGGCTTCGTGAAAACAAGCTATATGCCAAGTTAAAGAAATGCGAGTTCTGGCTTGAGGAAGTAGCATTTCTTGGGCATGTGGTGTCAAAACATGGAGTATCTGTTGACCCGGCGAAAATTGAAGCAATACAAAGTTGGGAGCAACCGAAGACGGTGACTGAAGTTTGTAGCTTTCTTGGCTTAGCTGGTTATTATCGGAGATTCGTGGAAGGATTTTCTCGAATCGCTACTCCATTAACCCAGCTAACTCGGAAGGATACAAAATTCGTTTGGAGCGAAGAATGCGAGAAGAGTTGGAAACAAGAGCTTAAGAGGAGACTTATTTCGGCACCTGTTCTAACAATACCATCTGGTACGGATGGATTTGTTATCTATAGCGATGCTTCGGGTAAAGGGTTAGGATGTGTTCTCATACAACATGGGAAAGTCATAGCCTATGCCTCGCGACAACTTAAAGAGTATGAGAGGAATTATCCTACTCATGATTTAGAGTTGGCAGCAGTCGTTTTCGCGCTAAAGATATGGAGGCACTATCTATATGGGGAGAAAGTGGAGATATATTCAGACCATAAAAGCCTTAAATATTTCTTCACTCAAAAAGAACTCAACATGCGGCAGCGACGTTGGCTCGAGCTATTAAAAGACTATGACCACACTATTCAATACCATCCTGGAAAAGCAAACGTGGTAGCTGACGCGTTGAGTAGAAGGTCATATGCAGGAACAAGTGCGATGATGTCAAGTATACGCATAGAGCCAACTTTAATAGAAAAAGTTAAGGTTGCTCAAGCCACCGATCCGGAGTTGATGCATATGAAGAAGAAAGTAAAAGAAGGTGCTATTCCAGAAGCGAGAATCGATGAAGAGGGAATACTTCGAGTCCACTCCAGACTTTGTGTTCCTAACGACTCTGATTTAAAGTATAAGATCATGATGGAGGCACACAATACACCATTTGCAATCCATCCTGGAAGTACCAAAATGTATCGTGATCTTCGACATACATTTTGGTGGAACAATATGAAGAGAGAGATTGCAAAGTTTATCTCAACATGTTTACCTTGTCAACGTGTAAAGGCGGAGCATCAAGTGCCTAAGGGACCATTGCAACCACTTGAGATTCCGAAATGGAAGTGGGAACATATTACTATGGATTTCGTTACGGGTCTTCCCACGGTTTCTCAAGGCATCAATGCTATTTGGGTTATTGTTGATAGATTAACCAAGTCTGCTCATTTCTTGCCGATACGGGAGACTTATTCCCTTGAACGTCTTGCTCAAATGTATGTAAATGAGATTGTGAGATTGCATGGCATGCCAGTATCCATAGTTTCGGATCGTGACCCAAGATTCACTTCAAGATTTTGGGTTAGCTTGCAAAAAGCTATGGGCACGGATTTGCGATTCAGTTCGGCATACCATCCTCAAACGGACGGACAATCAGAGAGGACTATTCAAACTCTTGAAGATCTATTAAGACTCTGTGTCCTAGATTTCAAGGGCAGTTGGGATAAGTATTTACCATTGGTGGAATTCTCGTACAACAACAGTTATCAAGCAAGTATAGGTGTAGCTCCATTTGAAGCATTATATGGACGAAAGTGTAGCTCTCCAATATGTTGGGATGAGGTGGGTGAAGCAACATTGTTGGGACCCGAGTTAGTACGTATGACTACCGAAAAGATCCAAATGATTCGACAACGTATACAAACGGCACAAGATCGACAAAAGAGTTATGCGGATCTTCATCGAAAGGACGTAGAATTTAGTGTTGGGGATCATGTATTGTTACGTGTTGCTCCATGGAAGGGAGTTACAAGATTCGGGAAGAGGGGAAAGCTCAATCCACGATTTATTGGTCCATTTCAAATTCTTGACCGAGTAGGAAATGTAGCCTATAGACTCGCGTTACCTCCAAGTATGTCTCGTGTTCATAATGTGTTTCACATATCTGTACTTCGTAAATATGTGAAAGACCCGAACCACGTTATTGAGTTAGAACCAGATGAGATAGCCGAAGACTTAACGTACGAAGAGGTACCTGTCAAGATCTTGGATAGGAAGGAGCATGTCCTACACACAAAGGTCATACCACAAGTTAAAGTTTTGTGGAGGAATCATGCTATAGAGAAAATGACCTGGGAGTTGGAAACGGAAATGAAAACGAGGTATCCTCATCTTTTTGAAACACCAGGTACGTATGTCAATTTCGAGGACGAAATTTCATAAGGAGGGGAGGTTGTAAGACCCCAAATAATTAATAAATGAAATTTAATTTCCTCTAATTATTATTTTGAAATAGTAAGGGTTGATATGATTAATGTGGATAGTTATGGGTAAAATACGCAAATATTTCAAAATAATATAAAATATTCATTATTGTCGGGGAATATTCGTTTGGTCGTGGAATATTCGTACTGTCGGGGAATATTCGTACGACGGCGCAGCCATGTGTGGGCCCCATAACGGAAAGCGATTGGAGGAAGAAAACGACAAATATAAGTTGTTTAAAAATAACGGCGTAGTTGTTACCATTTACACTGTTAGAATACCCGGTGGTTAAAACACAGTAATACGCGTTGTTGCACAGTAGCACACGGTATTGTACCAATTATTAACTCTTACGTAAGAAGGCACTACTCAATAATGGTTACAGTAATTACTGTTCATTATTTTATTTTATTGATTCAATAATTGCTGCGTTGATATTTTATATTATTGTTGTTTCAATAATTGTCATTACACAGTATTTGTCATTATCGAATCAATAATTCATATTATCTGAATAATATTATTAGATAACATTATTGGCAATGTATAGAAAGTTCTGTCTAAGGAGAGGTTTGGTCACCTAATTGCGCGCCAGTAAGAAGAAATTCTTATTGGAAAGCCCCCTCTTTCCTGGGAACGGCCTGGTTGTCAGTATTGTGATTCTGTAATATTATTTGTGAATAATTAAATTATTGATTTATATGATGAGGAAAATATTGATTTTATGTGGATATAGATGGAGAAAATTTTTAATGTGACAATTGTTGAAAATTAATATTTTATCTTTTTATGATAAAATAATTCATTTAAATATATTATTATATTTTAATAATATAATAATGATGGTATTTTTACGATGAATGTGGGATATATGAGTATATGTGGAGGAGTAGTAGTTTTGTTACCAAAAATATTTAAAACATGTTAAATATGTCGGTGGACCCCATTTCTTGACTGAAATTTGATTATAGCCTGTAAAATCGCTCGTTTGTGAATTTTGGTCAATTTATGTTTGGAATTTGGAAAAACTTCCTTCTGCAAAGTTGTGCAGAATTGAATTTCCTATAAAAACTCGCGTGATTCGAATTTTCTGACAAAAGGGCTATTTAATATGAATTATTGAAGTTCTGAAGCTCCGAAATAATTGATTTTTAGAAGTTTTAATTATTTATTTTATAAAAAACATTTTTTGTACTTCTTCTAGAAGGGAGCATGTGGTTTGTATTCAAATTTGCAGATTCTAAATGGGCGTAGAAAATTTTTATATATATTATTATTATAATAAATTTTCTGCTTTGGTGTTCTAAGCAATTCCCTATAAATAGGTGCTTAGGTTAGAATTAAAAATCACACCAGAAACTTAAGTTTTCTCTCTCTATATTATCGAGCGTATTCTTGTGAGTATTTTGTGTATACTTTGAGTATTGCTATACGGTGAAAGTTCAAGTCATAGCCTATATCCGTTGTTTCAACTAGAAGTACTGATCTTCCGAGGTAAAGGATGTTATTTTCTTGTCAAATGATATTATTTCTTCAATATCATTATGCTGAAATATTGGTTGGAAGTTTTTATCAAATTTAGAATTTTTTCATGTCGGGGTTACTATTCACGAGTTACTATTCATGAGTTACTATTCACGAGTTACTATTCACGAGTATTATTCACGAAGCGTGAAAAGGTTTTTTTGTGAAATTACTATCTTTTGGTGTCAGAGTTATTATTCACGTATACGACACTATTCACGTATACGATACTACTCACGAATACGACACTATTCATCAAAAAAATGAAATTTCTTCTTTTTGTCCAAAATATCTATTCTGGATACTAGCTTTGATTGTATCCATGTTTTGATCATTCTTGAATTTTACACCACTATGATTATTTTTGAGGTATTTTTGGTCGTGAATAAAACAAAGTACGAGTCCTTAATCCTTAATCCTTGTCATTTTGTTTCACTGGATTCGTTTCTTTAAAAATATTTTTCATCATCCTCAGTCTTAAATGATGATATTATTGAATATCTTTGGCCTGTAGTGCAAAGATGAATGATTTATGATGAATATCTTTGGCCTGTAGTGCAAAGATGAATGATTACTGATGAATGTCCTTGGCCTGTAGTGCAAGGATGAATATATGATTCCAGATATATATTGATTGGTGTTACAGGGATAAAAATATTGATGATGGACTGTTAAATTCATAGATATTAGTAGATTTCATTCTCTACGTAACTCTTCTATGAATTAATATTTTCCGCTGCGAATATTGATTTAACATTTGTTGTCTATTGTATTCTATCAGATTTTTCCCTGTTGAAGACTAACGATGATTTGTTGTATATTATCTTAGTCATAATATTCTTTACTGGGCTAGTTGAGCTCACCTTTTTTCCTTTTTGTTCCATTTTTCTTCTCAGGAGGCGAGAATATAGCGAGTACGAGTCGGGGTATGGAATGAAGGTTCTAGGAGAGTTGTTTAGTAGTCCTCACCATTTTTGTAATATAATGTAACAATAATTATGATGGGGATTTATTTGTATGTGGATATTGTCTTGAAGACAATATCTGTATTTAAACTCATAGTTTACATGTTATAATAATAAAGTTGTAGTTGTTTCTGTACCATGTATTGACAACTCAGAATGGGTGATGTATACCTATTTTGGGGGTGTCACATATATTATCTGGAAAGTCGTTCATCGCTAGGGAGGCTTATCCTTATTATAAAATAAATATTACTTATTTAAATAAATTAATAGTATAATTTATTTATTTAAATAAGATTAGAATTGTTCTAATTGATTTATTCATAACTGGTTTAATACCTAAATGGTCACACCATAAAAGGAAGAATAATTATTTAAGAAGTTAATGGCATAATCGTAATAATATGTTAAGTATATTTAATTTAATCTATGGTGATAGAATAAATTAAATAGCTTAATATTTATTATTTAATATTTTAGAAATATTAAATATAAATTAATAAGAGGAGTCTTATTAATATTATTACAATTATTATTATTTTAATTTCTAAAAGAGTTTAGGAATTAATTTAATATAAGTACTCTCATTTATTCCTAATAGGATTAAGAGAGAAAATTAGTTAAAGGAGTTTAATTAATTATCCCTAATAAGATTAGGGAGCCCAATTAATTAAAGGAGTTTAATTAAATAAATAATACCTTATTTTAATTAAATAGGGTTATCTGATATCTTTATAAGAGGAGTCTTATATCAGATATCAAAAGATATGTGATTCCAATAGTTGGAGAGTACGCCCCCTTTTTCTATAGAGATAGGAAAAACTAGGGTTTGAGCCCATACACCCTTCTTCTTGAAAATTGTTCTTCCTTGGTGGATCTCCTCTAGAGGTCATACACTTGGGTGGCTAACATTGATCAAATGAAGGAATCTACCCGTAGATTTAAGGAGATCGCGGAGAAGTAGAAGGTAAACTCGTACCTGTGGAAGCTCGTATCCACAAGGGTGTGATTCCATAACTTTTTGTTCTTCGTTTTAATTAATAATATGCATAAAGGATGATCCGAGTAATTGGTTTGTGAAAAATTTTAAAATCTGATTTTACTTTGCTTTCGCTAATTTTGCAATTTGGTTGCTACCCTGATTTTCACAAAACCTTACACTATGTTGGATATCCACTCAGGATATGTGGACACCATGATAATACCAGCTTTAAATTGTTTCACAATTTATTATTTCACCTTTAAACTCCACTCAGGTTTCAATCGCCTGAGCTTCTGCTTGACTGGCTTGAATCCTTCTTTAATGGGAAGGCGATGAAGAACAATGTCAGTGGACAAACCCACCATGTCTTCGTGAGACCATGCAAAAACATCCTGGAATTGGATTTTGATTGGGTAATAGGCCTGATTGCTTCCTTGCAAAAGACTTGTGTAGTTTAGTTTTTAGGGAATGTGTAAATTTTTACATGTTATTTATCCATTCTAGGAATATTATCCTGCAAGGTGGATGTTAGCTGTTTATAATACAGGATAACATGTTAATTTAAATATGTATGTACACATGTTTCTTCATATTTCTCATTACATGGAGATGAATATGGAATGAAATTACAAGTAATTGATTTTACAAGTAATTTGAAATGAGAAAACATGAAGAGACTTTCTTTCGAGTTTGGTTTATCAGAGGCTGACCTATCTTAGCTTACTCTCGCAGCTTTTTGGCACGAAGGTTCCCAAATCATCGCAATTTACTCGACGGGAAGTTAATCCGGTCTTTCAACTGGAACGAAATTAGGTGGTGCCTTTCCTGAGCCTCGTTGGAATTAGTCTTCCTACGAGTCCAGTAATCAAACATCAACAGGATAACCCCCTGATGGAGGAACCACACAACATACATTCACAGTTGGGATTTTTATTTGAACCTTTTCGTTACTTGTTCTTTGGTGTTCTCATGTTAGGTGAGATTTATTTAAAAAAACAAGTGAAAAAGGTCCGACATGTGTAATGTCGACGATGGACTGTTAAGAGTCTCCAGTTGGTTTTTTATATGGTTGTACCAACAAAATCGAGAAAAGGTTTGCACATTGACCCAGTGATATGACACTGCTAAACGGGTCAGTGAACCCGAGATTCATTAGGGTCCGGGGACTTGATTATGCGGAGGGAAGGTGTTAGGCACCCCCCGACATCCATGTTACCATGGTGACCGCATCTTTTCAAGAAACTGTTATATGAATGTGTGTGTGTGTGTGTGGATCAATGTGAAATTATTTGGAAGTAGTGCAAGGCCTCGTTCGCACCAATATACACAGGGTTTGAATTTGTATAAAAATTAGTTTTAAACAAGATATGGCAGTGATGTTTTATAAAAGAGGTTTTTCAAAACCCTTGTGCTCCATAGTAATTGAGACCTTTTACACTCCCATTTTTTATTAAGTGTTCGGCTTGATTGTTTTTAATTTTTCAAGATGCAAAGCATCTTTGATAAAATAATGTACAAAATAGTGCCGAACTCCTCGTGGGTATGAAAACCATCTGAGGAAATCCAAACACCGTGAATAAATTTACAAGCTGCTTACAACTGAAAAATGTCCATCACGGGAACCGAATCTAGATCCAGTAGACTGAATCTATGATCACATGATTCCTAGGCTCACATGATGCTGAAATTGATAATAAAACAGTAAGCAAATATATATATATATAAGCTATAAATATATATATACAGACATGATCAACCACCACAAAGTAAACTTCAGGCGGGACGAAAAGTAAAGAAAGCTGTAAAGACGGTCAACCGCCATGAAGTAAACTCCAGGTGGGACTAAACGTGTGTATATATATATATATATATATATATATTAAAGCAGTAAACGCTCCAGATGTAAAATCCAGTCTCATCGAACAAAGTTCGACACATAATTCATATATATCAGTATATATATATATATATATATATATATATATATATATATATATATATATATATATATATATATATATATATATATATAAGCAAATAAACGCTCCAGACCGAAGTCTAGGCTCAATCGAGACATAACTCGATAATGTTAGTCCATATATAAAAATATACTCCCTCCGCCCCAGGATAAAAGTCCTGGTGGACTTTTCACGTATATTAAGAAGATTAATGAAATGATAAAATTATCCATAATAATATCATTAAATATGGAGAGAGAATTATAATAATAAAAGTATGAGATATTTAATGCTAAGGGTATAATAGGAAAATATGTGTAAAATTTTGGTTATTAAAGGAAAATGGACATTTAACATGGGACTACCCAAAATAGTAATAAGGACTTTTATCGTGGGACAGAGAGAGTATATATAAGTGTATATATATATATATATATATATATATATATATATATATATATATATATATATATATATATATACAAATTGAAATAAAATCACGGACCGAAGTCCGGGCAAACACACGCAACGCGACTCTCAACGTGAAGAATGGTGTGTGTAAAGATGAAAAGAAAGGCTTTGAAGTGTGTGAGAAGGCTTACAGTGGGCTGCCAAAGAAGACTTCTATATCTTTAAAGGGATGAACACTCTGCTCCCACCGGTACAAAAAGTAGCTATATATGAGCTCACAAGTGTTTAAAATGAGAAATCACTCAGTATAGGGTGAGTATAGAGCAAATTTGACAGGACTTCCTCACCTTTTCTTTTTTTAAAATGGCCACCCCAAACCCTCTATTTATAGAGGGGGGAGATGCAGGTGTACCTGCGGCTAGGCTGCAGTTGTACCTGTGGCTGGCCTGGTTGCCCCGGGCTTCACGGGTCTCGACGTCTCGAAGTAAGTGCACGCACTGTAATGTCCTCTCGAACTTTTAGAATTACAATATGGGCATCCGACTGAGGTTTGTAAGACCTATTTTGAACTGCCATTATCGAGAGTTACGCAATGAAATGGGATTAGAGGTTGTACGAAGTCAGGAAGATGGGACCATACCCTCCGGTCATCAAGCTTCAAATTCTATCCGTTACCCTGCATAATAATCACTCGAGATTGGACCTCCTTGGCTCTTATGGGACATTACTGTGTAGAAATGTATGTATGAAATGTTGAGATGGCGCGATGTGACGTCAAAGTGTCAAAATGACGACTTTGCCCCTCACCGGGGTTATTGTCGGTTTGGGCTGATAAAGTAGATGTTGCTTAGGGTTATCTCTGGTATTGGACTGCTGCAAGTGTTGAAGGTCCTCAGTGTCATCTCTGAGGTGTGCTTATCTTCACGGTATTATCTTCGGGTCTTACACTGAGTGCCTCGGTGTGAGCACCAAGGTTGAAGCTGATTGCATGCATTTGAAACAAGCACTTCTGGGGTTATCTCTGGAACTGCATTCCTTGGGGTTATCTCCAAGGTTGGTAACTGCTACTCCCAATGTTGGGACTGAGACTGAATATCTCGGGGTTATCTCCGAGATGAATCAGCCTTTTCTGGTGGAATTTCTGGTATTGGAACTGCATGCCTCAGGGTTATCTCCGAGGTTGGAACTGATACTCCGGGTGTGTGTTCCGGGGTTGAGACTGAACTTCTGGTAGTATCCAGACTGGATATGAGCTGTCTTCCAGGGTTATCTCTGAAAGACGAATCTGCCCTCCTGCAATGTCAGTAACAGGTGTGCAGAAAATTTTGAGTGTCTGCAAGTGTTATTAATTAATCACATACCATAAGTTAACTAACATATTATTATATGCTTAACATGTCTTCATGTTCATTATATTAGGCTTTACAAACACATTTTCAAAACTTGAACACTTGAAAAATTTATGAAGTTCTGCAGGTAGGGCGAGGGTGCGCTATATTTGTTCTCTGAATCGGCGCGGGCGCGCTCCATTTGTTCTTTAAAGTGGCGCGAACGTGCTGCACGGCGCAGGCGCGCTCCATTCGTTCTTTGGAGCGGCGCGCATACCCAAATTTTTCAGTTCGCGAAGAACACACAAAACAGCCCAAAATTTACTAATTTCTTTATTCATACATGAATTTAAACATACCCAGACATTATAATATACACATAATCATTGTTCAACCTTCTAAACATGATTTTAACAGGTTAAAACATACAATTCGTAGCATACTAATTCCCATAAGGGCCATACATATGAAACTTATACTCAGTAACTTTACAAACATATTTGTATGCAATTGATGTTATGAAAACATACATATATGGTAATAAAAACATATTATGATTATATATTATCATGTATATACACCTAGATCATCAATTCATGCATTGACCACACAGATTTTGTTTTACAGAGAAGTTAGAGATAGTTTTTCACAAAAATAATAGAACGTAAATTGAAGTTTGGGGAAGAAGAGATTACCTTAAAACAATTTCTCTGATTCTCCAATATCACAATTTCCTCTAAACTCTCTCTGAAAATCTCTCTGAATTCTCTGAACTCTCAGGTTTTTGTTTCAAAAAATAACATACGTAATAAAAATTAAGACTGACTAATGCGCTTTGTAACTGGTAGTGTGGTGGTCAGTTAACCCCATTCATGGGTTAACTGCTCCCAACTTCCCAAAGGGCCTTGTTGGGCTATTCTTAAAAAACTCATTCCCATTTAATTTAATTAACCTCTTATAATATAGTTTTAATCATGTCACACCCAATTACATAATAATTCAAATATCTTATTTAATTTAATTTAAATAAAATATAATAGTTTTTCATTAATTCACACAGCCACATAATTAAATTTCTGATTTATTAATTATGTTAAATTATTAAATCTCTAATTAATTATTAAATTAATTAAAATAACATTATGCTTATTAAATACTTCATTTAATTCAATAAGCTCACTTAAATACATATCTTGAATAACAAAAATTTCCACATTAATTTAATCTATATAACACATATAATTAAATTAATCTACCACAATTTCATCAATTAATTATTTAATCAAATAAATAAATCATCAAAAATATTTATTTAAATTAATAAATATAAATAAATTTTCAAATTAGATTACAAAATCTCGTTTGTCACAAATGAAATGGATTATGCCTTTAATTCTGCAATAGATAGGGCACGGGATCGAGTCTTTTATTATCCACCTCAGTTTGAAGATTCGCCGTGGTTCGTGATGGATCGTATGACGGTGTATCGTATTATAGAGGAAGAGCGTATGGAGCCTCTCGACGTCTTAAAATGCCCAGATAGAAAGAATAAGAATAATAGTGATATGTGGTGAAGTATGTGAATAAATAAACTGTAAATCCCTTATTTTGAGATGAATAAAGGGATAGGATGAGTATATAATCCTGAAACTTGTTTGGTTTAGGAATATGAATGTTGGTGGCAGAGATGTTATCCTTATTATGTTATAAAAAAAGTTTTAAATGAATAAAATATCAAAGTTTATTTGAAATGTTATGTGTTATAGCTTTAATCTTAGAATGTTTAAGTTAAAATTCAAATACTCAAGAAGTTGAGTAATGAACTAATAAGCGTATATCTTAACAGAAAATGCCTCCTAGAAGAAGACAACCACGTCAACAACCACCTCCTGAGGGGTCTACTAATAAAAATAACGAGGCTAACGCTAACCCGGTTCAGTAGTTGGTGACCTTATTGATGGGAGCACTTGCGAATCAACTGCAAGCTCAAGTCACGACCTTCAAGGAATTCAAAGCGGTCGGACCGCTAGAGTTTCAAGGTTCTATGAATCTAGTTGAAGCCCAAACCTAGATAATGGAATTGGAGAAGGTGTTTAATGTTGCTAGGGTTAACAAAGATCAGAAGACTGCGTTCGCAACGTTCATGCTGAAGTCTGAAGCTAGCTATTAGTGGTAGGCAAATAAGGTTCATGGGGGACAAGGAGTGATAGCGTGGGATAGATTTAAGGAGATGTTTTTAGAAATGTACTTTCCAGCGAGTTCTCAGAATCAGCTGGAGGTGCAATTTCTAGAGATGAAATAAGGAACAATGACGGTGCCAGAATATGTTGCGAAGTTTAACGAGTTGGCAAGGTTTGCCACTTATCAAGTCAGTACTAATGAGTGTAAGGCGAGAAGGTTCGAACAAGGATTGAAGCTCTGGCTTTATAGTAAGGTTTCAATGTTTCAGTTAAATAAATTTGCGACTATACTGGAAAAGGAAATTATCGCGGAAGGTGGAAGCGATGCATTGACCAAGTACAATCAAGAATAGAAAAAAAAGGAAGAATGAGAATGAAAATAAGGTTGGTGGAAGTAACGTTGGAAGTAACAATCAGAAGAGGAATTGGAGCATGAATTCGACTGTGGGAGGACAGCAAGGAAGTAAGCAGAAGAAAAAGTTTGAAGCTTGTGCTACTTGCGGAAAGAACCATACTGGGGTGTGTTTTAAGGGATAGCGAATGTGTTTCAATTGTGGTCAGGAGGGACACATTGCACCAAACTATTTTAGTCCAAAGAAAGGAGCATGTTTAACCTACGGTTTGAAGGATCACATAGCTTAGGATTACCCTAAAAAACCAGCAGAAAGTGCAAGTGGAGGAAAGGGAAATAATGGTGGTGGTACATTGACTATCAATGGTCCAGCACAATCAAGCCGACCTATTGCGAGGACTTTCAATATGACTGTGCAGGATGCTGTATAGTCTAAGGATGTGGTGTCAGGTATCATTCTGATTAATGGTATTAATGCTTATGTGCTATTTGACTCGGGTGCTACTTGTTTATTTCTATCCAATGAATTTGCTCAGAACTTAGATTTACCTCAGGAAAAATTAGATTATCCTCTGAGCATAGAGATTGCGAATAGGGAAGTGATTCCTGTTAGATTTATATATAGAAATTATAGAGTGGTTATAAAGGATCATGAGATGATGGTAGATTTGATACCAATTAGACTTGGTGAGTTTGATGTTATACTGGGAATGGATTGGCTATTCAATTACGGGGCAGTAATTGATTGCCAAAAGAAATGTGTTAACCTTATGACTCCGTCAAAGGTAGTGTTTTATGGCAGTAAGTCACCTCAGTAAGCAAGTTATTTAACGATGATGCAAGCTAAGAAGTTGTTGAGACAAGGATGTGTAGGATACTTAGCCTACATAGTCGATACAGAGAAGAAGAGTGCAAAGTTAGAAGAGATACCGATCATAAGAGATTTTGCAGACGTATTTTCAGACGATTTATCGGGTCTTCCATCGGATCAAGAAATCGAGTTCGTAATTGACTTACTACCAGGAACGACCTCGATATCTAAGGCACCATATAGAATGGCCCCAGTAGAGATGAAAGAGTTGATGGTGCAATTACAAGAGTTGCTCGACAAGAAGTATATTTAGCCGAGTGTATCGCCATGGGGAGCACCGGTGTTATTTGTTAAGAAAAAAGATGGATCGATGCGGCTCTGCATTGATTATAGATAATTGAATAAGGTCACGATCAAAAACAAGTATCCGTTACCGAGAATCGTCGACTTGTTCGATCAATTAAAGGGAGCGAGATATTTCTTAAAGATAGACTTGAGAAGTGGTTATCATCAGCTAAAGGTGAGGCTGGAGGATGTACCAAAAACAACGTTCAGAACTCGGTATGGTCATTACGAGTTTCTGGTTATGTCATTTGGTTTAACCAATGCACCTGCAACATTTATGGATTTGATGAACAGGGTGTTTAAACCATTCTTAGACAAATTTGTGGTGGTGTTTATTGATGATATAATGGTGTATTCCAAGACCAAGGAGGAACATGTTGAACACTTAAGAGTGACGTTGGACACATTGAGAAAAGAGAAGTTGTATGCTAAAATTTCAAAATATGAGTTTTGGTTGGAACGTGTGCAGTTTCTCAGGCACGTTATTGATAAAGACAAAATTTTTATAGATCCATCAAAAGTGGCAGTTGTAATAAACTTGAATCATCCGAAGACACCATCAGAGGTAATGAGTTTCTTGGGATTAGTAGGATACTACATGCGTTTTATTCAAGACTTTTCCAAAATCGCAACTTATTGACGAATTTAACTAGAAAGGCAGTTTAGTTTGTTTGGATGAAAAAGTGTGAGAAAAGTTTTTAAGAATTAAAGAAGAGGTTGAGTTCGGCACCTGTGTTGTCATTACTTGATAATACAAGGAATTTTGTGGTGTATAGTGATGCATCTCATAAAGGACTAGGTTGTGTGCTTATGCAAAACGACAAAGTTATTGCGTATGCATCACGTCAATTAAAAGATTACGAGAAAGGGTATCCGACTCATGACTTAGAGTTGGCTGCTGTGGTGTTTGCTCTTAAGATTTTGAGACATTATCTTTATGGAGAGAGGTATGAAATATATACAGACCATAAAAGTCTGAAATATATCTTTACACAAAAAGAGTTGAATATGATGTAGAGAAGATGGTTGGAGTTGATCAAAGACTATGACTGCGAGATTTTCTACCATCCCGGAAAGGCGAATGTTATTGCAGATGCCTTGAGTACAAAGGGACACGAGAAAATAATGATGTTGACTGCTCAGGAGAAGCTAGTGTCAGAAATGGCTAAGATGGAGTTGGAAATTAAATATTCGATAGAATCAGACGAAAAATTATTCCAGATGGGAAACAATTTAACGTTGGTAGATAAGGTGAAGAATGCACAACTTCAGGATAGGAACTGTGAAGAGATAAGAAGAAAAGTATCTAAAGGTGAGGAAAACAAATTTAAAATTGATTTGGAAGGGTTACTTCGATTCGAAGGGAGAATTTGGGTTCCGCCAGTACCAGAAGTTAAAGAGGAAATTCTGAGTGAAGCTCAAAACTCAAGATATTCAATTCATCCTGGGAGTACGAAAATGTAATAGGATCTTAGACATCATTTTTGGTGGCCGAATATGAAGAAGGATGTGGTTAAGTGTGTGGCGAAATGTTTGACGTGTCAGAAAGTTAAAGCTGAACACCAAAGGCCAAGCAGATTGTTACAACCGTTGGAAATACCAGAATGGAAGTGGGAGCATATCACAATGGATTTTATGGTGGGTCTTCCTACGACTCAACAAGGTTTCGATGCCATCTGGGTGATTGACGAAGTCAGCACACTTTTTTCTAATTAAGATTAGATTTAACCTAGATCAGTTGGCAAAATTGTATGTGAAAGAAGTTATTTCAAGACACGATGTTTTGGTGTCCATTGTATCAGATAGAGATCTGCATTTCACATTAAATTTCTGGAAACAACTACAAGAATGCTTGGGATTGCAGTTGAGAATGAGCACATCGTATCATCCTCAAATCGACGGTCAGAGTGAGAGAACCATCCAAACACTAGAGGATATGCTCAGAGCATGTATTATGGATTTCAAAAGAAATTGGGATGACCATCTACCATTAGTTTAGTTTTCCTATAATAATAGTTATCACGCGAGTATTGGCATATTGCCTTCTGAAGCGTTATATGGTAGGAAATGCAGAACTCCATTATGCTGGGACGAGGTAGGTGAACGTCAGCTATTGGGTATAGAATTGGTGTAACAAACTTTCGAGGTCATCAAGGTGATTCGAGAAAGATTGATAGTTGCACAAGATAGACAAAAGAAATATGTCGATCAACACCGACAAAATCAGGAATTCAATGTCGAAAGTTTTGTTTTCTTGAAAGTGTCTCCCTGGAAGGGGAAAATTCGATTTGGCAAAAAGGGGAAATTAAGCCTTAGGTTTATAGGACCTTTTAAAGTGCTTCAACGAGTTGGTGAAGTGGCGTACGAGGTAGCTTTACCTCCAGAATCAGAACATATTCATAACATTTTCCATGTCTCGGTACTGAGGCCATATAAGCCTGATTATAAGCATGTTATAGAATATGAGCCATTATAGTTTGAGAAATACTTGAAATATGAAGAAGTCCCTGTTCAAATTATCGACAGAAAAGAGCAAGTACTAAGGAATAAAGTGATACCTTATGTAAAGGTAATCTGGAGAAACCACAATGCTGAAGAAGCTACGTAGGAACTTGAAGATGTTATGATGCGAAATTATCCTCAATTATTTGCTTAATTTTTGTATAGCGATTCTGGGGACAGAATCCTGTTAAGGAGGGAAGAATGTAACGAATAAATTTATCGAGTCGTGATTCTGGGGACAAAATTCTTTTAAGGAGGGAAGGATGTAATGATCGAGAAATTTTGTAATTTAAATATTTATTGAATTAAATAAATATTTTAAATAATTTATTTATTGAGAAAAAAATAATTAATAAAATTGTGATGCGAGAATTTAGTAACTAAATTGATTAATGTTAATTAAATTGTTAATTGGTTTAATTTTATTTGAAGATTTAATTTAATGAAATAATTAAATTAAATGGATTGTTTAATATTTAAGAAAATAATTAAATTAAATAAAGTAATGTTTAAGTCTAATTTATTAATTAAATTCGATATATAATTATTTATTAATCATAAGTATAACTATAATGAAAAATTATAATTTTTATTATAAGTGTAAGCTAATTAAATGGGTTACATGTGTGATAAATAAAAACTATATAATATAGTATTATAAAAATAATCTAGTATGGGAAATTTTATGTAGCCAAACACAGCTTTATGGCTTTTGGCCTAACATAACTGATAGACGTATTATTTTTTTAACTGACGAATGTGGGAAGCCCTCAGCTTATATGTGTTACGTGTTCTTTTTCTAAGGCTAGTTTTGAGTTGGGTGAGAAGAAGTAACATAAAGGGTTAGAGAGAATTTAAGTGTAATCTCTGTGAATGGTTAAGGACTGAAGAAGGATTCTATCATCTTGTTAGTAGAAAATTCAAGGTATAATTCATCCCTAAATTTCCAAGTTGTAGTTTGTAATTTAAAGTTATCTATAATTGATTTTTGTTGAATTGTTGTTTCATATATTGATTATGTGTATGTATACTCTTGATAAATTGGTTGGTTATCATCTATAATTGTATATTGGTAATTAAATTCGTGAGAATTGGATTTATAAGAAAGAAGTTAGAATATCAGTGTGTTCATGTAATATGGCTTAAGAAAGTACAAAATTTGATGCTCAATATGTGATATAATTTATAAATTAGTGTTAGATTGTGTTAGTATGTTAAGAAATGAAAACAACGTAGTTTGAATCGTGTTAATCGGTTAAGAAACAAAGTCGTGGTGATCACATTCGCTAAAATTGTAAAAAGTGAAGAAATTGGGAAAATTGGGGTTTTGATCCTTCAAAATTGAGTATATGTAATGTTTATGTGGTTAGAATGATGAATAACATGCTTAACTATGTTATTACAAAGTTTTAGATGTTGAGTTTGGTGAATTTCTGTGGAATTGGGATTTTTGGCCTAGAACAGAGTCTAATTTTGTGCTCTGCAAAAACTTGTTCTGGTGCCAAACGCGGGCGCGCTTCCTCTAGGCGCGCTGCCTCTAGGCGCGGGTGCGTTGCCGCGCAGGCGCGCCGGATACAAAGGGTGTCATGGAGCGGTCGCACCAGAGGTTAGTCAGACTCAGTAATGAGCTATTAACAGTATAGTTTAAGAAATGTTAACTTAACTTATTTTAATGATTGTCAAGGAACCTAAAACATGTTATAAGACATAACAACATGTTGTAATCACAACGTTGAAACTATAAATTATGAACTAATATGTTGTGAGAGTTTGGAATGTGAGGTCATGAGAATTGGAATTGTTTTGCAATCACCATGTCGTATACTATGATATAATTTAGAATCCAGTTTCGTGTTACGTGAATGAGTAGGATAATCAAGTCCTAAGTTAAGGATTATAGACTTGATTAAAATGAAAACTAAACTAATGAAGTTAATATTAATATAACTAATTGGTATTGTGATTCTAATGGTATATATAGGGTAATTGACAAATGTTTATTATATTTGTGTAGCTTACACCCGAGGCAATTTCTCTAACTTCATTATCTTTATATTAAATGCAAGTTTCATAATTTCGATATTTGTTATTTTCAAACAAGCTTTCTAGTTCTAAATTATCATTTTGTAAATCCTATATTAAAGTGGAGCAAGCCTATTGATCCTATCTTATATTTGGTTGAATATGCTCTTATAACCTAATTCGTTACATCGAGCGAGTTTCACATTCATATTTCTTGTTATTGTTATTCAAAGCATATACTATTTTAAAACATTGATTCAAATGAGATTGTTCTAACTCTTTTGAATATAGTACTTTGTATATATATATATATATATATATATATATATATATATATATATATATATATATATATATATATATATACCATGTCTATTCAAATGTATATTGTCGTCACTCAAACTTTTACTTAAATAATCTTGTTCAATTCTATATTATTGTGTTAAACCTTCAACTAGCAAGCAAACTTGTATTGATTGAATTGGTCTATAATTTAATAGCGTTCTAAAATTCTAGAACCACTGATAAGCTAGTTCCAAACTAAACTTTCTTTAGTGCGGAAATTCTAAATCCAAACTGAGACGAACAACCCTAACATAGAGGATTTTGTACGTGTAACGTTTAGATGTTTATGCATAATACATGGTACAAAGGGCTGATCCCCCTAAGTACGTTAAGAAGGGTATGTATAGTCTAAATGACTGTTAAGCTTGGGTAATAATACCTAAGTACCGGGGACATAGTTCGTGGTCTTAAGACCCTCAGATATTAAAGTTCAAACTTGTTTTCTATTTTTGATTTGTAGAATAAGTTCACAATTGTTCAGCATTCGTTGTTCACTTTCATGTTGTTATTATTGTTACTCTTTATATCAAGTGGGCAATTGTTTGTTCACTCTTGCAATTAACACTGCAGCTAAAGTTGAGAAAGTCGATGAGCCATCTACGAGCAAAGGAAAAGGCAAGATGTCCAAGTGTTAAAGATTTTTGAGAATTTATTTAAGTGAATTATGTTATAGACTTAATTTATTTTTTGATGTTTTTCGCAGACTTATGTAATAATTTAAGGTTAGATTACCTGGGATTGTTTTTGAGATGATGTAACCCTTTAATGGGAAGATTATTGTTTAAGTTATTTAAATTATGTCTTTATCCTTTGTTATGGGTAGTTAGATGTAATGGTTTTGGATAGTGAGCACCAAATTTTTGGGAATGGAGTACCCAGATTTTGGGATGTCACAGTGTACGAATACACGAAGTGCAGATAATGATACGCAGTTAAGTTGTAATTGATAATCTACGAGCCAGGCAAGTCTTTCAGTTCCTATTTGATATAAGAATGTGATAACTGTTAGTTGAGCTATATTATGCTATGAGAATGTTGATGTATATATATTAAATGCATATGAGATATGTATGAAATATGAAAGTTAATCTTTGATGATATGCTTGTGGAGTAAATCTCTATTCCTGTTATGTGAGAAGTAACATGCGTAGTAAATATTAAATGATTACGAATGCATGAACTGAGTATGTTACTATATGTTATGTGATGCATGAAAACTGTTAGAATTGCTGGGCTGTCGAGCTCACCCTTGCAAATAACCACTTTTGCAGGTTAAGGACTCAAGGAAAAGATTACGTGCTACTTGATTGATAGAGTTTAATAGTATCTGTGACAACCCGAATTTTTATAGGTTATTAAAATAGGAATTTAATAATTAAAATTCTTATTATGAGATGTTTTGAGTTTGAGTATTTATATATACGTGCTATATATTTTGAAATATGTGATCTGGTGTGAAGAGAAATATATATTCATATATTGGGAAAATGATGTTTAATAGTTGAGTTAACTATTGAAGGAATTAAATGAATTTTGTAATTAATCTTAAATATTTATTGAATTGAATAAATATTTTAAATAATTTATTAATTGAAAAAAATAAATAATTTATAAAATTGTGGTATAATAATTTAGCTACATGTGTATGATAATTATGTTAAAGAAAAGGTAAATTTTATTCTTTGAAGATTTAATTTAATTAATTAATTAAATTAAATGAATTGTTTAATATTAAAGGGAATAAATTAAATAAAGTAATGTTTAAATCTAATTTATTAATTAAATTAGATACATGTAATTATTTATTAATTATAAGTATAATTATAATGAGATTATAATTATTATTAACTACTATTATTATGTGTTATTTAAATTAACTAAAGGTGTGACACATGAAACCATATAATATAATACTATTAAAATAATCTAGTTGGGGGAATTGGTGCGTGGCCAAACAAGGTCTTGTGGCCTTTGATCTAATTTAACTGACGCAAACCTTTGGGGTTGTGACCTGACATACGTGGGGGTGAGGGAGGCCAGTTTATTTTCTACGTATTCTATTTCTTTGCCTAAGGTTAAGTAGATAACAGAGAATTAGAGAGCTTGGAAGAAATGAGAAAAAACACAGTGATATTGAGAGTTGGAGAAGAAGGGTTTTGGAAAAGGATTGTTATCAACTTTGCTATCATACAATCAAAGGATTTAGGTATAATTTACCCCTAATTCTAATACTCAGTCTTGTAATTTTCTATTCTCTGAAGTTGGGTTTTGTTGAATTATTGTACAAGAGGTTGTTTTTATGTATGTATACTCTTGCAAAATCTGTTAATCATCATATATGATTGTTACTTGCTTGTTAAATACATGAAATTTGGGTTTATAGGGAGAAAAGTAAATAACAGTGTATGTTATATGAAATTAGCTTTAGAAAGTACAAACTTCCATGTTTAATATATGTGATAATCTGTAAATTGATGTTGGATTATGTTAGTATGTTAAGAAACGAAAACGGTGTAGTTTAAATCGTGTTAATTGGTTAAGAAACGAAGTCGTGGCGATCGAATTCGCTAAATGTGTTAAAACATGAAAATAAAGGATGAACATGTGTTTTGGATCAAAGTTTAGGTTGGTTAAGGTTTTTATAAATTGTTAGAATTCTAGTATGTTATATTTCTATGAATTACGAATCCATAGAATCGAAAACGGACTAATTTAGATGTGTATAACTCAAGTTATGAAGATTAGTAGGAGAAAAAGGGTCAAAACTTGCGAAGAGTAGTAGCTTCACGTCCCGTTTCTGCTAACGGGCGCAACTGCGCTATGCCCTAAGTCATTTGGGGCACATCTGCTCTGTAGGGCGCAACTGCGTTGTGTCCAAGGCTTAATTGGGTGCAGCTGCGCCCAAAGTATGTCAGGTGTGACTGCTTTGACCTGTTTTAGTAAAATAGGCATAACGTTTTCATACAAACTTCGATTGAGGTGATTCAAGATGATCCGCAATGAGGACGAATAGACCTACAACTTGTATTCTTTAAGGTTTTTAATTTGAGGTCGGGAACAGTAGTCAAAATGGTAATCTTTGTGACTGATGCGTATTCGGAGGCAATCGGAGGTCGTTAGACATGCACATACACATGTATAGTGATGTCGACGATAATATATGTTGTTATAAGTTATAGAACATCAATATTATGAAGTATAATGATGGTTAACATTAATAAATGATATATTAGATAAGTTGAATACGCATAATAAGCACACACAAGAGAGACAAATTGGGCGTGTGACGAATAAAAGTTGAAATGCCGTGATAAGTGATAATGAACGTAAAAAGTGTTTTAAATCAAATGAAATGAATATAATAAGATATTTAATAGTGTTAATATAAAACCAATAAGCAGTCCTAGCAAGACTTAAACACTTGAATGAACTTTGAATATGAAATACAGTGAGATATAAGTTGAAAGTTAACACAATAAAATTGAACATTGTGTATATATAATAGGAAGGGTTCTGAGATGTAGAGTAAAGTTTACATTACAACTACTATGCGTTGCTATGTGACTAATAGTTGATGTGAATGATTATATAATTATGTAGGGCACGTGAAGTGCAGATAACTGTAAGTTGTTAAACTGTTATTGGTAAATAACGATCAAGGCAAGTCTTTCAGTTCCTATTTGCTATGTGAATTTAATTGTTTTAAATCTTTATTGCAAATAACATGATGTGTTATATTTATGATGAAAGCATGAAACGTTAAAGTCAAGTTATGACTACGTTGATTGAGTAAAGCATGTTGATTGAGTAGGGAACTCAATCTTTATACTTGTTATATGAATTGTAACATGTATGTTATGTTAGTCCTATGTTTATGAGACATATGTTGAGAATGTTATTATGTGCTACGTGATGCATGAACACTGTTAGATTTTGCTGGGATGTCGAGCTCAACCTTTCAAATAACCATTTTTGCAGGTTAAGGATTGAAGGTAACACTATATGCTACTTGAATGACGTGGATCATGTGACGCCACCAAAATAGGTATACATCACCCATCTTGAGTCGCCAGATATCACACTATAAAAATCAAATACAAACTTCATTTATACAACTGTTGAACTGTCGTGCAGAGTACGATAACAGATAAGCTGTGAGTTTTAATACAAATATATGTAACTCTCATGGTGTCTCGACCACAACCTTACAATGGTATTTTACATAAAAATACAATCAAAAACTATTTTAGAAATTAAAATCTTTGGGAAGTACTCAAGAAAACCTTTGTACATGGGAGGCCATGCGTCTAGGTTATGTTAGATATCATATGTCCACAAAATTATCCTTGGTTGACCCAAAAGTCTCCAAAGAAAAACAAGAAGATTACTATCATCTTCTTTCCAATGGCGAGTATTCTCCTGACATATAACTATCTCCGTTGTCTCCAAGTGAAAATTATATTTCAAATAAACTCCAAGATCATATATGTAGTGCTCGTAGATATACTCAGCAAGTGGATGTGCACAACCATGTCTTATGATAACACAAGGTTGTATGTCATTAGACATCTTGTATAATAGTGGCAAAACACCCTTCCAAAGTTGGGTTTACCTCACCCTATTTGATTCTCCAAAATTAAATATCAAATGACGTATACAATACAACAAACTTATCTAAAGTTTTCAACAAAACTATTTCCATACTATTTATGGAGAACCTCCATAACTATAGACCACCGTTCTAATCCTCTTAATACCCCGCTCGACCCAGCTACACTTTTATTACCTGAAAGGAATTATGAAGCAAAAGGGTGAGCACAACTAGCCCAGTAAAGAATATCATGACTAAAGATAATTAAATTATTAATAACTTTCATCAATAATAAATCAGAGATTTAGAACATATGGTAAATGATAAAACTTTTCAACCAGAGTTGCAGCTGAACGAGCAATCCAATAGAAGAGTCAAATAGACCATCAGGTCTATTATCTTCTCCATGTTAAAAGTCCAACAATAATGTTTTAGCCCTGTAACATCAATCAATAATTCCTGTCCACAATCATATAAATAACTCATAATCATAATTGTGATTCTAAATTCCTCTTCGCACCCAGGACGAAGATAATTTTCATCACCTATCTTCACCTGAAATATCAAAAATCATGGTTATACCAAATCACAATTCTTGCTTATAATCAGACTAATAAATTCATCTTTGCACTACGGCCAAAGATATTCATTAACAATTCATCTTTGCACTACAGGCCAAAGACATACAACTGTATTTTAGAAGAGTCGAGTAGAGCATGATATCTACTATCTTTTATGAATTTAAATGTATAATCAATATTTTATCGCTGAGACTCAGCTTAATAAATAATCTACATCATCGAATCATCCCTGCACTACGGTCAAGGATATTCATGTAATCATCAATGGTCATGATTATACCGAATAATCCCTGGTTATAAAAATACCAATAACTGTCCATCAATGCACTAAAGGCTAATGAGGACACTACCACATCATTCGTCATATTACGGTCATGATTACACTGAATAATTCTTGGTCGTAATCATACCAAGTCCATCCATGCACGTAATCCAAAGATGACTTTCATCATAAGATAAGTATGAGGATGATGACAATAATATAAGCATTAATCAAACGAGAACAAGGATAAATATTAAAGACTTTAATTTATCCAAATATTATCAATCACTTAATAAACTCATAATCTAATATTGCTAATATTATAATAATATTTTAATCACTTTTTAAACTTATAAACAATTTATTTTAATTGTTTATATTTTAACAAATAGTGCATTTAATCATTCAAAAATGACATACTCATAAGATTTCATCACCAATGATCAAATCCCTTATCAAAAATCTGCATATACCCTATATAGGATTCCCAAGCCATAAAATCCTATTTTCCAATTTTGTTACTTCACATAACATATTTAACTCATTTACTCATAAATAGATTATTTTCATGAAAAATATCAAATCAGTCCCAAAAATATTTTTTTTCTGGGATTTAGCATAATATAGTCCCATATTGAACATATATTTTTCTCGGAATTTTTAAAATTCATTTACTAATTTTCAAAAATCAATTTCTAATTAATTCTTTAAGAAATTAGCTATCTCAAGTTTAACTCCAGAAATTCCCAAATCTTGGCAGGATCTTACACATGTTAAGGTGAGCTTCCAGTTTAAATTTCATGGTCATCGAAGTTATAAAACTCCGGTTATAACATTTTTCGTCAAAAAAACCTAAATATTGAAATAGTCATAACTTGGTCATTTTAAGTCGGAATGAGCTCATTTTTGGACAGGAAGTACTTTATACCATATATTTTAATGTCCCAAAAGGCCAGAATTTATTTCACAAGCTAAGTGGCCAAAAATGCCCTTTTAAACTATGGGGCAGTAGTCTTTTGGTAATTTATAATTTTTGACTCCTTTACTAAAATCAATCCACACGAAAATCTACAATAGCTTTTCCAGTGATTCCACTTGGATAAGTTAGAAAACTTATAGATCTAACTCTAGAACTTGACCACACTCAAAAATTCTAAATATAACCGGAGATATGGTCAATTGAATTTCATACTCCATTTTTACCAAAATCTGATTTTCAACCCTTTGTGATTTCTAAGAAACTTCATGTTTTCACATAATAACCAACATAACTCACCATGGCAATGATATAATAATTCAATAAAACAAGTTCAAGAATAAGTTTTAAAGATTTATAAGTTAATTTATCCTAAACTCAATAATGTCCAAATTGTCAACATTATACTGTTTTGTGGAGAAAAATTCAAGAATACTCAGAAGAATATTTCCACGAAAAGATACTGGATGAAGTGCAAATATCCAGGATATTCCACTAATTTTAAGGAATATAGAAGCCAAAACTTTAATCAACTGAGTATAATAGAATGTATGAAACTGCAAATGGATTTTCACCCGCCATGCGGTAATCCACGTATATAGATCATTTCCACAATTGAATAAGGAATGAATACAAAGGATCATTCACCATGCATGTGGTAATCCACATAGACAGGTTATTCCAACAGAATAATAAAAAATGAAATAACAAAAGGATTCACCATGTGTGCGATAGACTGCACAGACAGGTTATTCCCAACAGAATAATAAATAATGGAACCAGGTCTGGCATAAACGTACAGACAGGATATTCCGACTGAATAATAAATAATGGAAACAGGTTCGGCGTAAACGCACAGACAGAATATTCTGACAGAATAATAAATGATGGAATCAGGTTCGGCGTAAACGCACAGACAGCATATTCTGACAGAATAATAAAGAACGGAATATTAGACAAATTTCACCATGTATGCGGTACTTCGCATAAACAGGTTATTCCAACATAATGATAAAGAATGGAATAACAGATGAATTTCACCAAGTATAGGGTATCCCGTGTATATAGGTTATTCCAACAGAATAATAAAGAATGGAATAACAGATGTTCTCTTCACGAATAAGAAAGAAATAATACCCCTTACGAGTACAACAAATAATATCCCTTACGAGTACAACATATAATATCCCTTACGAGTACAACAAATAATATCCCTTACCTTAAAAGAAACTGGATATAGTGAAGTAACAGAATACTTTTCTTCTTTCTCTCTATAGTTTCTCTCTCTAGAGTTTTAGTGAATTCGTAAAAAATAATGAAGGAATGAGCTTATATTTATAGGAGAATTGACTGAATAGTAACTAATTCATGAACGGTCAAGATTGATTTACTTTTAAACGGACGGTCTATATTGGTTTACTATTAAAACTTAAAGCAATGGTCCATACTGATTTACTATTAAAACAATAAACTAGCGATCCATATTGATTTACTATTATAACTTTCCACCAGCGGTCCATATTGATTTACTATTATATCTTCAACCAACGGTTTAAAAAATTAGCACATCTCCTCATGGAATAATATTGTACCCAAAAATGATTTGGACAGAAAAGAAATATATTTTACGGGTGAATAGTAACTCATGAATAGTATTCTGACACGAAAAGTGCCCTGAATACCCAATTGAACAATATAACCTCCAGACATCAATTATTATCGAAACACATGTCGATTTCCACTAACACAAATAATTCCAACACAATGGAACTATAAAATTCATCTTTAATCAACACGAACTTATTTATCATTAATATTATAATTCACAATATTTAACAACCAGGTCGTTCCTAGGAAAGAGGGGGCTTTCCGATAAGGATTTCTTCTTATTGGCGTGCAATTAGGTGACCAAACCTCTCCTTGATAGAACTTCTAGACATTGTTAATATTGCAAATAATAATATGAATAACTTTGCTGTCTCAATTATTGATTTAATAATATAACATATTATACAGATGATACTGTTACAATAATTGAATCAATAATATGAGAGATATGATGCATCAATTACTGTAGCAATAATTGAGTATAACTAAGTGACTTCTCACGTAAGCATCAATAATCAATACAGTGTGCTACTATGCAACCACGCGTATTACTGTACTTTTACTACCTTGTAGTTCAACAGTTAACGAAAAAACTTTCGCCATTATTTTCATAAAATATTTTTGTCGTTTTCTCAATTCGACAATAATTCCGTTCTGGAGTCCACAAATGATTGTACCGTCGTACGGATATTCCCCGACAAAAAGAATATTCCTCGACCAAACGAATATTTTATAACCACTTGCTTACTTTGCAAAATTTACAAATATCACTCTTAACTTTAATCCTTTTATTAATTTAACCATTTACTAAATAACATAATAATTATAAGAAAATTAAATACTTTCATAAAATTCGGGGTCTCACAGATCAGAAATAATACACGAAGATTAATATTTTAGCTAAAGTTGTTATTTCTTTATACCATGATTAAGATTCATGAGATGTACGAAATGTTTTATGATGTATAGTTTTATGTTGAGTTGTAAAGCTAAAGTTAGAGTTATCTGATATGTAAAGGTTATCGGATTGAAATGTAAAATTTTATATAATAACAGTGATAAAGTGAATCATAAAATAAGATTGATGCAAAGACATGTAGATGATAAAGGTTTTGATTCAAGGAATTAAAGTAAGAAGACATAAAAGTTTAAATTATTCCGCATTATATAAAGTCTAACATCGAATAATGATGTAAAATCAGAAGGTGGATGTGTTATTAACGACCGAAGTTAATAATTAAATTGTATGAATTTTGGGGTCGTTACAGTTGGTATCAAAGCTGTAGGTTATAAACCTTAGGTAGAAGTACCATAGGCTATAACCTTAGAGAAGGAAGGTGAAGATAATGAAAGAATAAGCTCAAGTAGAGTTTGAACAATAAGAAGTAATTTAAGAAATTTATAAAGAAGGGATTAAAACATGTGTGAGAGGATTCAAAGAAGAATCTCGCAAAGTTATAAGGAGTATGAATGTGGGGTTACCCAACTACAATAATAAGGATGTAAGGTGATAATAAATAGACAATGTCTATAAGAAGAGAATAATAAAGAAGTTAAGAATATAAGGTTATATATAAGTATGGTACAATTGTACTCTTTAATAGTTGATGTATGGTATCTGGGCTAATGGATTCTTTCATAGAGCGGAGGTATATACGAACTAGCAACTCAGAACCTAGTTTGTTGGTTGTTTGTGGGAAACCACTCAGCGTACCATATTGAAACTATTAGAGACTCGATGTGTACCAAGTGTAGAAAGTCGATACGCATGACAAAAATGTGGAACTCAAATGAAATGTTGAGCAATGTAAATGAAGCTAGAAATTCTTAAAGTAAGAATTGTTATATAAACAAAAAAATTCAAGGAAGAATCTTGAAGAGATATAAAGATAAGAAATGGCAATAGCCAAGATAACAAATAAAGTCGTAAATGATGAAAAAGGAAAGAAAGATGGTCGTAAAACAAAACGATCACGAGTTAAGAAAAGAATTTTAAGGGAGATGATTATAGAATAAGATCACGATGTGATCAGTTTAAGTTATAAAAGAAAGATGGTCTGTAATGTTTGAATAAGTATAGCTTGATGCTATGAAGATGATGTACTATAAAATAATACGAGATAAACTCACGAGGAGTTATAGATAATGTGATACGAGGAATTCGTATCGAGCAAAGAGCAAGTTAAGAGTAAGATAAAGTTAGGTGGGATTTCAATTGAGGACTCATGTGATGGCTGAGTTGTACAAATCCTTGTATGGGCGAGGGTTTTATGCTTGCACTCAGTTTATCACATTGATAATAATTGGAATATTAGTGCCGCGCTATCGATGTATATGTGGCAAAAAGGTGATTCTTTTCTCATGTGTATGTTTGATAGTTAGAAACTATTAAGATTAGTCAGATATTATTAGGATTAGGTGCGGTTCTTAAAACTAATGCATATGGTAAGTTCGTGACTCACAATAATATGGTATATTTTGAACCCCTCAGCGAATCGACGCCTATGGTCTAACTAGGATAAGTTCTTAAACTCAAACTATTGTGGCAAGTTCCTGAACTTCCAATGTGCGGTAAGTTTGATAAACTATACTGAGGTATAGATAAGTTATGAATGAAGAATTGAGGATTTGGGAATAGTTAGAATTATTAAGCAATGGATCAGTATAGACAGTGGAGACATAAGTTTTCCAAATCTTCTAGCTTTGCTAGATTTTTGAAATTTATTGACTTCATGCCGATGGGTATACTTTTGATTTTTGAAAAAAATGTTGGGTCACACTAGTGAAAAGAGAATTTTTTTTAAAACAATTCTATTATTCTTGTATCTATGCTGTTTGTTTCGGCTAGAAAAAAAATGAATTTTTTAAAATTTTCAAAATATATTTTAATTATATGTATAGGGTGATATGATAAACAATGAAATCATCAATTCAATGAAACCTGGTGTTGGATGTGATCATATGATCGTCAGCCCACTATGGTGAGATGTAGTATGACAACGTCATAATCATGACTCTATAAAAGGATTTTTGATATTTCTTTAAGATATGAGAATATATATATATATATATATATATATATATATTTTGATTGATGTCCGGATTATTGTAGAAGTCTATGCTATTTGGTTCAGCTAGACTAATATGAAAGTAGTATGCATACAAGTCAATCATGTTTGATGATAAAGCATATACTTTGTAACAATCTTATTCATTTATTAATAAAAAGTATTAATTTATTAAAGACTTTTAATTATCTACATGATGTTATTTTATAATATGTGATAAACCCATAGTTTTAAGCAATACTTTTAGAATAATGATGATAATCATTCTAATGAGATCTAAATTCTTAGAAAGCTTAAAACTAAAATAGTTCCCAATCGTTAGATTACTAAATTGGGGATTAGTGAATCCGGATAGATTGGTACATATATTGCTTTCTCATTGGATGAGGATGATTGATCTCATGATCATTTGTGTGGAGACACTAAAGCAAGTATGTAGGTGCTTATTAAAGAATAAGTTCACTGAACGTGGCTCGCTAAGGAATACCTAATGGAGTTTTACTTGCCTGTCAATAGGAATTCCTATAGTGATAGTAGTACAAGTGATCCTTGGACTTGAGATCATCATAATATCTTATGTATGATAAGTTATACTTTTACTTATTCCTTAAGACCCTTATGGTATATCAAAGGGTATGCTTGGGTATAATAAGTCGTACATGGAGATAATGTATGATCAATAAAGAATCTACCGCTTCTAGTAAAAGAAGAGAAATATCCTATGTGATTCGATAAAAGACAACCCAGTAGTCCTTGGCCAAGGCAGAATGAAATTAGAAATGAGTTTTAAATTTGCATTATTTGGTATTGTGCATTGAAGAGTCGAAATATATATAATTAAATAAATTAAGACTTGACAGTAATTTCATGTCTTATATTTAATTGGGACATTGTATGGTAAAAGGATTGTATTTTACGGTAACTATTTACTCAAAGGTTCTTTTATGATTAATGTTGAAATCTATATTATCTGGAAAGTCGTTGATCGCTAGGGAGACTTATCTGTATTATAGAATAAATATTATTTATTTAAATAAATTAATTGTTTAATTTATTTATTTAAATAAGATTAGAATTGTTCTAATTGATTTATTCACAATCGATTTAATATGGAGAACCTAAAGGGTCACACCATAAAAAGAAGAATAATTATTTAAGAAGTTAATGACATAATCGTAATAATATGTTAAGTATATTTAATTTAATCTATGGTGATAGAATAAATTAAATAGCTTAATATTTATTATTTAATATTTTAGAAATATTAAATATAAATTAATAAGAGGAGTCTTATTAATATTATTACAATTATTATTATTTTAATTTCTTAAAGATTTTAGGAATTAATTTAATATTAGTACTCTCATTTATTCCTAATATGATTAGGAGGGAAAATTAGTTAAAGGAGTTTAATTAATTATCCCTAATAAGATTAAGGAGCCCATTTAATTAAAAAATTTTAATTAAATAAATAATACTTTATTTTTAATTAAATAGGGTTACCTGATATCTTTATAAGGAGAGCCTTATATCAGATATCATAACGACGTGATTCCAACAGTTGGAGAGTACGTTCTTTTTCTATAGAGAGAGAAAACTAGGGTTTAGCCAACCACCCTTCTTCTTGAATATTTCTTCTTCCTTGGTAGATCACCTCTAAAGGCCAAACACTTGGGTGGCTAACGTTGATCAAAGGAAGGAACCAAACCCGACGGATTCAAGTTGAACACGAAAAAGATTGGAAGTGAACTTGTACCTGAGGAAGCTCGAATCTTCAAGGGTATGATTTTTGTTCTTCATATTTTTGTTTAATTAATAATTGTGCATAAAGGGTGATCCGGGTATATGGTTTGTAAAATTTTAAAACTCTTATTTTTCACGTTTCCGCTTACTTTGTGCAATTTGATTGCGTTCATGAATATTACAAACCTAACAGTGACATTAGAGCCAAACCTTTATGCGAATTATTAATTGTTTTGATTTGATATGTATATTGATGTGTTTAGAATAATTTAATTGGGCATAATTTTGTTGTATAAAATTAATTTTTTTTTTATTTCGGTAATCCCATGTTTTATTTTTCTTCACGAAATAGGTGGCAATTTTTTAGAAAAAGGGATTGGCCAAAATAAACTCGCTAAACATTACATACTGGAATAATGGAATTTGTGGTTTCTAGTTGACTTGGTTTTCATGAATACGTGGACCATATAATATAATAGATGATTATATTCGTGGACCACGTAATATAATGGAATTCGTGGAAGAGTGGAATTCATGGTTTTCATGATTTGGTTTAAAGAATCATCTTTTGAAAAGTTACAGGAAAGGTAATTATGAATATATATATATATATATATATATATATATATATATATATATATATATATATATATATATATACTAGATGGGTCCCGTGCCTCCGGCACTATATGGACAATATGATTTTTTCAAACTTTGAACGACCAAAATAATTTATTGAATGAGCGGGAAATTTAAAGTCATTTGTATTAAATTAAATTATTATTAGATTATTAGATAGATAGATAGATGTATTTTATTAGATAGATGTATGAACGGTGGAATTTATCCCAAACTTTGGACGGCCCAGATGATTTATTAAGTGAGCGGGAAATTCAAAATCATTTGTATTTTATTAGATATATATATATATATATATATATATATATATATATATATATATATAAAGTATATACGGTTAATATAATATATTATATATTATTCTTAATAATTTTATAATTAAAACAAAAGTTTATTCTAATTTTAAAATAAAAGGTTTATTTTTATCTTAAAATAAAAATAAGGTTTATTTTAATTTTAAAATTAAATTTCATGCTAACTAATTAGAGTTGGAATTGGATTTCATGATAACTAATTGGAGTTGAAATTGGATTCCATGTTTTCTTAAATAAAGGAGTTTATTTAGATATGGAATAAGATTTTATATTATTCAAAATAAAGGAGTTTATTTGTGAAAAAGAAAGAAAATTTGTGTTTCTAAAATAAAGGAGTTTATTTTGAATTGAAATTGGATTCCATAATTAATTAAAATAAAGGAGTTTATTTTGATTAAAGATTTTGATTAAATTAAAGGAGTTTAATTTAATTCAAAATTAAATTTTATACTAACTATTTTTTCCCATTAAATGATATCAATATATATATATATATTAAATGTTTATTATTCATGAGATGAATGTTATTTATTGATGCATATAGTGATGTGTATGATAATAAATGAGATTGATTATGGACTATTGACCAATGTGATTGGATTTTATTTTAGTTGGATGCATGAATGTATGAGTTTTATTAAATGGGATCTGCGTACCTTGTCTTCTCTAATTTTTTCTTAATGTAAATTCTAACTTCCTCCTATGTACTTCTCATTGACTACTGATCAAGGTTTCTATTTATTTTAAATAGTTTTGTAATAGGAATAGTTATAATTAATTTTTGAAGAATTGAAGATCTAGGAGCAAGGAGCGCTTGAAGGCCACGTTTGTAATGGAGCCTGGATTTAAATGTAATAGTTATATTTAAATATTAATTATTGCACCCTAGGGTTTGACCTTTTGGTTCACTTGGTGGCTCTAGTGAACCAAACTAGAATAAAAGTCTATAATCAATCCAGGTAGAATATAGTATTCTATATGTGCATGCTTATACTATATATATATATATATATATATATATATATATATATATTTTATATTATGCAAACATGTTTCGCATGTTCATTAATATGACGCGCATTATATATATATATATATATATATATATGTATATATATATGTATATATATATATATATATGTGTGTGTGTGTGTGTGTTTGTGTGTGTGTGTGCGTGCGCATGCGTGCTAAACAAGATTAGACAAATTAATACCAAAACCCCTCAAATTTTTTTATATTAAGTCCTAAGCGTTCAAAGATATTTGGAATATCGAATACCGCCTTCTAGCATGATAAAACTTAATAGAGTATTAAATATTTAATATGAGTTTGTTGTGTCACCACAAGGCAAGTATTAAGTATTTAAGATGTTAATTTATCACATTTGATGCTTATAAAGAAAATTGAACAATATTGTTTTGTTGTGTCACCACAAGGACAATATTTTTCTTTTTTGAATATATAGAGTGCTAGGTTGAACTTAACTTGGATAATTTTGATTCGGATGTGCCACCACTTAATCAAAATAATCTAAGAGGCAAAATAGAAGGAGTTGCATAGTTGATGTAATTGACAAGAGTTGTCTACCTATTTATTTATATATAGTTTATTGTGTTACCACAAGGCTATATACATTTGAAATGGGATTCTTATTCTCACTAGCAAATCTTTAATTAGATTTTGCCGAACTATATAAGTGAGGGTAATATAGTTTGAAGAAAATAGTGGGAGATACCAATTTAAAATAAGACCTAATTTATTTTGGTAATTAATAAAAGAATGTATGCTAAAATATTGTTAATTACAAATTTATTTACAGAATTTTACAATGTCTAAATTACTATCACTGCGAAACATATTAGATGTTATTTAACCGAACCGAATTAAATGGATTGGTTAAGGAATTTGAGAAAAGTTCTCACGGCTTAAAAGCTATCTTATGTCCTTAATGCGCCTATCCCTGCAATGGTTGCTAACAGTGCCTCTGAGGAAGAGATTGCTACTTTTAGAAAGTGGCAAGATGATGCACAGTTGGCTCAATGCATCATGCTCGCATCCATGAGTAACGAGCTTCAGCGTCATTATGAAACTATGGATGATCCTACTATATTCCTGCACATCAAGTAGTTGATGGTGAGGAAAGTAGGACTGATAAATATCAGATATCTAAAGAGCTTTTCCGATCTAGAATGACCGATGACACTACAGTACAGATAAAAGTCCTAATGATGATCAATTTAATTGAACAGTTAGGACAACGGGTTTTGTCATGGATGGGGAGTTGTGCCAAGATTTGATCTTGCACTCACTCCCGGACTCCTTTCACAATTGTTGTGAATTTTTCATATGAACAAGCTAGATATCAGCGTCGCTGATTTGCTTAACATGTTGAAAAATGTTGAGAGTCACTTTCCAACCAAGAAAACCATGTCTTACTGGTAGAGGCCAAAGGATCTTCTGGAAAGAAGAACGATTCAAAGAAGATAAATAGAAAGGCAAAACAAAAGGATAATAAGAATAAAATTGATACGGATAGGAAAGGAGTTTGCTTCCACTGCAATAAGCCTGGACACTTGAAAGAAACTACAAGAAGCATCTTGAAGAGGCTAACCAGAACAAGCTTAGTGAAGTTTCGGTAAAAAATATAATTTTATTCATGATTTAAAATAAATTTTTCTTTAAGTCAAGGTTCTATTTGGGTATTGGATACTGACTTTGGTTATCATTAATATAGATTTATGAAGGGACCAAGAAGAAGTAGAAAGTTAAAGGAAGATGAGTAATCCTATGTCTGGTAAATGAAACAAATGTTGCTACATTAGCCATAGAAACTTATAGTTTAGTATTATCTATGGGCAAGTCTATTAAGTCAATAAGTAGTTATTGTATTCTAGTTCTCATTGGAAACATTATTTCTATTTTATTGCTGGACAATGAAATCTTTGGTATTATAATTAAGAATAATTGTTGTTCTATTTATAATAATAATGTTTTGTATAGAACTGAAATATTACTTAATGGATTTTGGTGTACTTGACTTACGTAAAAATACATATTTTACAAATTGAACAAACTAGTATAAGAAAATGAGATGATCATTCAAAGAGTTGAATGTGTGTATTTGCTGAAATACAAGTATGAATTATTTGAAAAGGTTCAAAGAATTCAGAAGTGAAAAAAATTGGCAAAGTATTAAGATTCTTTGATTAGATTAAGGAATAAATACTTGTGCAATAAGTTTTTAGATCATCTCAAATGGTTTTCTCATAATGGACTCCTCCTGATACACAATAATTGATTGATGTATCTAAAAGGAAAAATTGTACCTTGTTGGACATGGTGCGGTCCATAATGATTTTACCGATATTCCAGTATCCTTCTGGGATAATGTCCTAGAAATGGCTGCATATCTATGAAAAGGTAACCTCAAAATTCGGCCCCAAGACTCCATAAAAGTTATGGACAGTGAGGATTCCTAATCTTAAGTATGTTAAGATAAGGGGCTGTCCAACTTATGTGAAAAGGTTTCAAAGGATAAGCTTGGGACAAAATTTGACAAGTACAGATTTGTGGGACATTCTAAAGTAAGTTTAGGTTATATGTTCTATAATCCTACTTAGCAAAAAGTGTTTGTTGCGAAACACGATTCCTTCTAAGATAAATGTGTTTATCATTGAAGGGGCTAGTGGGAGGATAATAGAATCTTGAAGAGTTTAAAAACTACAAAATACTATAAGTCAAATAAGAGGAAACGGTAGATAGACCTATTGTACCACAACTGAATCGTAAATCTGGAATAGTACCGATGATACCTGGGAGGTATGAATTCATCATTGATGATGATGATGAGGTACGTATCATAGAAGATGATGATCTAGTTACATACGATGAGGTAAGAGTTGTAGACAACTCAGAGAAATGGATTGAAACAAGTTTCTCAAAAATGGAACATTCGTTTTGATGAAAAAAATCAAAAGAGTTTGATTTTATCAAAAATAAGAATGAACCTAGTGTGTACAAAATGGTCAGTGGAAGCGTCGTGATATTCCTAGTATTATATGTTGATATACTACGGATAAGGAATGACATACCAATGCTACAATCAGTAAAGATAAAGTTATCTAAACATTCCTCCAAGAATGATTTGGGAAGAGTATCGTAACTGGGGATCCAAATCTATATAGATAGATTCAAGAGGATACTTGACTTAAACCCAAGGAACGTATATTCATTTGATGCTAAAGTCGTTTAGCATGGGAAACTCCAAGAGTTGTCTCATGTTGATGAGTCATGGAGTGTATCTCTCTTAATAGTCCCCATAGACTCATACAAGAGAGATCGCATGAGTAACTATCATGTATGCAATGAAATGTACGAGGCTTGATGTTGATTAGTCATATTCTAGAGAAGTTCACTATGAGTAAGTGAAAAACATCTTAAAGTACTTAACCGACACTAAGGATGTGATCATATTCATGATGAGTCTAAATTAAAGCTAGAGGGCTTAACAGACTCAAGTTTTTTAGATAGACCAAGACGACAGAAAATCCACTTCAAGGTAAAGAGTTACCTTGAACGGTGGTGCAGTGAATTGGAAAGGTTCCAAACAGCAAATAGTTGTTGGTTTAGTGATAAAGACAAAGTGTATAGCTGTAAATGAAGCTGCAAGTTGATTGTTTGGATGTAAAGTTCATTATAGAAATAGGAATAGTTCCTACGTCTCATCTCGGATATAAACATGTGTTGTGGCAATTTTATTTGATTAAAAGAATCATTGAAAGATGAAAAATCACTATTGAGATAATGGACTCTCAAGAATAACATTACATATCCATTAACTAAAGCTTATCCAACAGCAGGATAATCGTCACTTAGAGAAGAAAGGTATGAGATATCATGGCGATTGGCTTTAGTTCAAGTGGGAGATTGAAAGTAGTATGCACACAAGCCAATCATATTTGATGATAAAGCACATACTTTGTAACAATCTTATTCATTTATTAATAAAAAGTATTAATTTATTAAAGGCTTTTAATTATCTACATGATGTTGTTTTATAATATGTGATAAACCCATAGTTTTAAGCAATGCTTTTAGAATAATGATGATAATCATTCTAATGAGATCTAAATTTTTAGAAAACTTAAAACTAAAATAGTTCCCAATGGTTAGATTACTAAATTAGGGATTAGTGAATCCGGATAGATTGGTACATATATTGCTTTCTCATTGGATGAGGATGATTGATCTCATGATCATTTGTGTGGAGACACTAAAGCAAGTATGTAGGTGCTTATTAGAGAATAAGTTCACTGAACGTGGCTCGCTAAGGAATACCTAATGGAGTTTTACTTGTCTGTCAATAGAAATTCCTGTAGTGATAGTAGTACAAGTGATCCTTGGACTTGAGATCATCATAATATCTTATGTATGATAAGTTATACTTTTACTTATTCCTTAAGACCCTTATGGTATATCAAAGAGTATGCTTGGGTATAATAAGTCGTACATGGAGATAATGTATGATCAATAAAGAATCTACCGTTTCTAGTAAAAGAAGAGAAATATCCTATGTGATTCGATAAAAGACAACCCAGTAGTCCTTGGCCAAGGCAGAATGAAATTAGAAATGAGTTTTAAACTTGCATTATTTGGTGTTGTGCATTTACGAGTCGAAATATATATAATTAAATAAATTAAGACTTGACAGTAATTCCATGTCTTATATTTAATTGGGACATTGTATGGTAAAAGGATTGTATTTTACGGTAACTATTTACTCAAAGGTTCTTTTTATGATTAATGTTGAAATCTATATTATTTGGAAAGTCGTTGATCGCTAGGGAGACTTATCTGTATTATAGAATAAATATTATTTATTTAAATTAATTAATTGTTTAATTTATTTATTTAAATAAGATTAGAATTGTTCTAATTGATTTATTCACAATCGATTTAATATGGAGAACCTAAAGGGTCACACCATAAAAGGAAGAATAATTATTTAAGAAGTTAATGGCATAATCGTAATAATATGTTAAGTATATTTAATTTAATCTATGGTAATAGAATAAATTAAATAGCTTAATATTTATTATTTAATATTTTAGAAATATTAAATATAAATTAATAAGAGGAGTCTTATTAATATTATTACAATTATTATTATTTTAATTTCTTAAAGATTTTAGGAATTAATTTAATATTAGTACTCTCATTTATTCCTAATATGATTAGGAGGGAAAATTAGTTAAAGGAGTTTAATTAATTATCCCTAATAAGATTAAGGAGCCCATTTAATTAAAAGATTTTAATTAAATAAATAATACTTTATTTTTAATTAAATAGGGTTACCTGATATCTTTATAAGGAGAGCCTTATATCAGATATCATAACGACGTGATTCCAACAGTTGGAGAGTACGTTCTTTTTCTATAGAGAGAGAAAACTAGGGTTTAGCCAACCACCCTTCTTCTTGAATATTTCTTCTTCCTTGGTGGATCACCTCTAAAGGCCAAACACTTGGGTGGCTAACGTTGATCAAAGGAAGGAACCAAACCCGACGGATTCAAGTTGAACACGAAAAAGATTGGAAGTGAACTTGTACCTGAGGAAGCTCGAATCTTCAAGGGTATGATTTTTGTTCTTCATATTTTTGTTTAATTAATAATTGTGCATAAAGGGTGATCCAGGTATATGGTTTGTAAAATTTTAAAACTATTATTTTTCACGTTTCCGCTTACTTTGTGCAATTTGATTGCGTTCATGAATATTACAAACCTAACAGTGACATTAGAGCCAAACCTTTATGCGAATTATTAATTGTTTTGATTTGATATGTATATTGATGTGTTTAGAATAATTTAATTGGGCATAATTTTGTTGTATAAAATTAATTTTTTTTTTATTTCGGTAATCCCATGTTTTATTTTTCTTCACGAAATAGGTGGCAATTTTTTAGAAAAAGGGATTGGCCAAAATAAACTCGCTAAACATTACATACTGGAATAATGGAATTCGTGGTTTCTAGTTGACTTGGTTTTCATGAATACGTGGACCATATAATATAATAGATGATTATATTCGTGGACCACGTAATATAATGGAATTCGTGGAAGAGTGGAATTCATGGTTTTCATGATTTGGTTTAAAGAATCATCTTTTGAAAAGTTACAGGAAAGGTAATTATGAATATATATATATATATATATATATATATATATATATATATATATATATATATATATATATATATACTAGATGGGTCCCGTGCCTCCGGCACTATATGGACAATATGATTTTTTCAAACTTTGAACGACCAAAATAATTTATTGAATGAGCGGGAAATTTAAAGTCATTTGTATTAAATTAAATTATTATTAGATTATTAGATAGATAGATAGATGTATTTTATTAGATAGATGTATGAACGGTGGAATTTATCCCAAACTTTGGACGGCCCAGATGATTTATTAAGTGAGCGGGAAATTCAAAATCATTTGTATTTTATTAGATATATATATATATATATATATATATATATATATATATATATATAAAGTATATACGGTTAATATAATATATTATATATTATTCTTAATAATTTTATAATTAAAACAAAAGTTTATTCTAATTTTAAAATAAAAGGTTTAATTTTATCTTAAAATAAAAATAAGGTTTATTTTAATTTTAAAATTAAATTTCATGCTAACTAATTAGAGTTGGAATTGGATTTCATGATAACTAATTGGAGTTGAAATTGGATTCCATGTTTTCCTAAATAAAGGAGTTTATTTAGATATGGAATAAGTATAGGGTGATATGATAAACAATGAAATCATCAATGCAATGAAACCTGGTGTTGGATGTGATCATATGATCGTCAGCCCACTATGGTGAGATGTAGTATGACAACGTCATAATCATGACTCTATAAAAGGATTTTTGAGATTTCTTTAAGATATGAGAATATATATATATATATATATATATATATATATATATATATATATATATATATATATATATATATATATTTTGATTGATGTCCGGATTGTTGTAGAAGTCTATGCTATTTGGTTCAGCTAGACTAATATGAAAGTAGTATGCATACAAGTCAATCATGTTTGATAATAAAGCATATACTTTGTAACAATCTTATTCATTTATTAATAAAAAGTATTAATTTATTAAAGGCTTTTAATTATCTACATGATGTTATTTTATAATATGTGATAAACCCATAGTTTTAAGCAATACTTTTAGAATAATGATGATAATCATTCTAATGAGATCTAAATTCTTAGAAAGCTTAAAACTAAAATAGTTCCCAATCGTTAGATTACTAAATTGGGGATTAGTGAATCCGGATATATTGGTACATATATTGCTTTCTCATTGGATGAGGATGATTGATCTCATGATCATTTGTGTGGAGACACTAAAGCAAGTATGTAGGTGCTTATTAAAGAATAAGTTCACTGAACGTGGCTCGCTAAGGAATACCTAATGGAGTTTTACTTGCCTGTCAATAGGAATTCCTATAGTGATAGTAGTACAAGTGATCCTTGGACTTGAGATCATCATAATATCTTATGTATGATAAGTTATACTTTTACTTATTCCTTAAGACCCTTATGGTATATCAAAGGGTATGCTTGGGTATAATAAGTCGTACATGGAGATAATGTATGATCAATAAAGAATCTACCGCTTCTAGTAAAAGAAGAGAAATATCCTATGTGATTCGATAAAAGACAACCCAGTAGTCCTTGGCCAAGGCAGAATGAAATTAGAAATGAGTTTTAAATTTGCATTATTTGGTATTGTGCATTTAAGAGTCGAAATATATATAATTAAATAAATTAAGACTTGACAGTAATTTCATGTCTTATATTTAATTGGGACATTGTATGGTAAAAGGATTGTATTTTACGGTAACTATTTACTCAAAGGTTCTTTTTTGATTAATGTTGAAATCTATATTATCTGGAAAGTCGTTGATCGCTAGGGAGACTTATCTGTATTATAGAATAAATATTATTTATTTAAATAAATTAATTGTTTAATTTATTTATTTAAATAAGATTAGAATTGTTCTAATTGATTTATTCACAATCGATTTAATATGGAGAACCTAAAGGGTCACACCATAAAAGGAAGAATAATTATTTAAGAAGTTAATGACATAATCGTAATAATATGTTAAGTATATTTAATTTAATCTATGGTGATAGAATAAATTAAATAGCTTAATATTTATTATTTAATATTTTAGAAATATTAAATATAAATTAATAAGAGGAGTCTTATTAATATTATTACAATTATTATTATTTTAATTTCTAAAAGATTTTAGGATTTAATTTAATATTAGTACTCTCATTTATTCCTAATATGATTAGGAGGGAAAATTAGTTAAAGGAGTTTAATTAATTATCCCTAATAAGATTAAGGAGCCCGTTTAATTAAAAGAGTTTAATTAAATAAATAATACTTTATTTTTAATTAAATAGGGTTACCTGATATCTTTATAAGGAGAGTCTTATATCAGATATCATAACGACGTGATTCCAACAGTTGGAGAGTACGTTCTTTTTCTATAGAGAGAGAAAACTAGGGTTTAGCCAATCACCCTTCTTCTTGAATATTTCTTCTTCATTGGTGGATCACCTCTAGAGGCCAAACACTTGGGTGGCTAATGTTGATCAAAGGAAGGAACTAAACCCGACGGATTCAAGTTGAACACGAAAAAGATTGGAGGTGAACTTGTACCTGAGGAAGCTCGAATCTTCAAGGGTATGATTTTTGTTCTTCATATTTTTGTTTAATTAATAATTATGCATAAAGGGTGATCCGGGTATATGGTTTGTAAAATTTTAAAACTCTTATTTTTCACGTTTCCGCTTACTTTGTGCAATTTGATTGCGTTCATGAATATTTCAAACCTAACAGTGACATCAGAGCCAAACCTTTATGCGAATTATTAATTGTTTTGATTTGATATGTATATTGATGTGTTTAGAATAATTTAATTGGGCATAATTTTGTTGTATAAAATTATTATTATTTTATTTCGGTAATCCCATGTTTTATTTTTCTTCACGGAATAGGTGGCAATTTTTTAGAAAAAGGGATTGGCCAAAATAAACTCGTTAAACATTACATACTGGAATAATGGAATTCGTGGTTTCTAGTTGACTTGGTTTTCATGAATACGTGGACCATATAATATAATAGATGATTATATTCGTGGACCACATAATATAATGGAATTCGTGGAAGAGTGGAATTCATGGTTTTCATGATTTGGTTTAAAGAATCATCTTTTGAAAAGTTACAGGAAAGGTAATTATGAATATATATATATATATATATATATATATATATATATATATATATATATATATACACACACACACACTAGATGGGTCCCGTGCCTCCGGCACTATATGGACAATATGATTTATTTCAAACTTTGAACGACCAAAATAATTTATTGAATGAGCGGAAAATTTAAAGTCATTTGTATTAAATTAAATTATTATTAGATTATTAGATAGATAGATGTATTTTATTAGATAGATGTATGAACGGTGAGATTTATCCCAAACTTTGGACGGCCCAGATGATTTATTAAGTGAGCGGGAAATTCAAAATCATTTGTATTTTATTAGATTAGATATATGTATATATATATATATATATATATATATATATATAAAGTATATACGGTTAGTATAATATATTATATATTATTCTTAATAATTTTAAATTAAAATAAAAGTTTATTCTAATTTTAAAATAAAAGGTTTATTTTAATCTTAAAATAAAAATAAGGTTTATTTTAATTTTAAAATTAAATTTCATGCTAACTAATTAGAGTTTGAATTGGATTCCATGATAACTAATTGGAGTTGAAATTGGATTCCATGTTTCCTTAAATAAAGGAGTTTATTTAGATATGGAATAAGATTTCATATTATTCAAAATAAAGGAGTTTATTTGTGAAAAAGAAAGAAAATCTGTGTTTCTAAAATAAAGGAGTTTATTTTGACTTGGAATTGGATTCCATAATTTATTAAAATAAAGGAGTTTATTTTGATTAAAGATTTTGATTAAAATAAAGGAGTTTATTTTAATTCAAAATTAAATTTTATACTAACTAATTTTTCCCATTAAATGATATCAATATATATATTAAATATTTATTATTCATGAGATGAATGTTATTTATTGATGCATATAGTGATGTGTATGATAATAAATGATATTGATTATGGACTATTGATCAATGTGATTGGATTTTATTTTAGTTGGATGCATGAATGTATGAGTTTTATTAAATGGAATCTGCGTACTTCATCTTCTCTAATTTTTTCTTAATGTAAATTCTAACTTCCTCCTACGTACTTCCCATTGATTGCTGATCAAGGTTTCTATTTATTTTAAATAGTTTTGTAATAGAAATAGTTAGAATTAATTTTTGAAGAATTGAAGATCTAGGAGCAAGGAGCGCTTGAAGGCCCCGTTTGTAATGGAGCCTGGATTTAAATGTAATAGTTATATTTAAATATTAATTATTGCACCCTAGGGTTTGACCTTTTGGTTCACTTGGTGGCTCTAGTGAACCAAACTAGAATAAAAGTCTATAATCAATCCAGGTAGAATATAGTATTCTATATGTGCATGCTTATACTATATATATATTTTATATTATGCAAACATGCTTCGCATGTTCATTAATATGACGCGCATTATATATATATATATATATATATATATATATATGTGTGTGTGTGTGTGTGTGTGTGTGTGTGTGTGTTTGTGTGTGTGTGTACGCGCATGCGTACTAAACAAGATGAGACAAATTAATACCAAAACCCCTCAAATTTTTTTATATTAAGTCCTAAGCGTTCAAAGATATTTGGAATATCGAATGCCGCCTTCTAGCATGATAAAACTTAATAGAGTATTAAATATTTAATATGAGTTTGTTGTGTCACCACAAGGCAAGTATTAAGTATTTAAGATATTAATTTATCACATTTGATGATTATAAAGAAAATTGAACAATATTGTTTTGTTGTGTCACCACAAGGACAATATTTTTCTTTTTTGAATATATGGAGTGCTAGGTTGAACTTAACTTGGATAATTTTGATTCGGATGTGCCACCACTTGATCAAAATAATCTAAGAGGCAAAATAGAAGGAGTTGCATAGTTGATGTAATTGACAAGAGTTGTCTACCTATTTATTTATATATAGTTTGTTGTGTTACCACAAGGCTATATACATTTGAAATGGGATTCTTATTCTCACTAGCAAATCTTTAATTAGATTTTGCCGAACTATATAAGTGAGGGTAATATAGTTTGAAGAAAATAGTGGGAGATACCAATTTAAAATAAGACCTAATTTATTTTGGTAATTAATAAAAGAATGTATGCTAAAATGTTGTTAATTACAAATTTATTTACAGAATTTTACAATGTCTAAATTACTATCACTGCGAAACATATTAGATGCTATTTAACCGGACCGAATCAAATGGATTGGTTAAGGAATTTGAGAAAAGTTCTCACGGCTTAAAAGCTATCTTATGTCCTTAATGCGCCTATCCCTGCAATGGTTGCTGACAGTGCCTCTGAGGAAGAGATTGCTACTTTTAGAAAGTGGTAAGATGATGCACAGTTGGCTCAATGCATCATGCTCACATCCATGAGTAACGAGCTTCAGCGTCAATATGAAACTATGGATGATCCTACTATATTCCTGCACATCAAGTAGTTGATGGTGAGGAAAGTAGGACTGATAAATATCAGATATCTAAAGAGCTCTTCCGATCTAGAATGACCGATGACACTACAGTACATATAAAAGTCCTAATGATGATCAATTTAATTGAACAGTTAGGACAACGGGTTTTGTCATGGATGGGGAGTTGTGCCAAGATTTGATCTTGCACTCACTCCCGGACTCCTTTCACAATTGTTGTGAATTTTTCATATAAACAAGCTAGATATCAGCGTCGCTGATTTGCTTAACATGTTGAAAAATGTTGAGAGTCACTTTCCAACCAAGAAAACCATGTCTTACTGGTAGAGGCCAAAGGATCTTCTGGAAAGAAGAACGATTCAAAGAAGATAAATAGAAAGGCAAAACAAAAGGATAATAAGAATAAAATTGATACGGATAGGAAAGGAGTTTGCTTCCACTGCAATAAGCCTGTACACTGGAAAGAAACTGCAAGAAGCATCTTGAAGAGGCTAACCAGAACAAGCTTAGTGAAGTTTCGGTAACAAATACAATTTTATTCATGATTTAAAATAAATTTTTTTTTAAGTCAAGGTTCTACTTGGGTATTGGATACTGACTTTGGTTATCAATAATATAGATTTATGAAGGGACCAAGCAGAAGTAGAAAGTTAAAGGAAGATGAGTAATCCTATGTCTGGTAAATGAAGCAAATGTTGCTACATTAGCCATAAAAACTTATAGTTTAGTATTATCTACGGGCAAGTCTATTAAGTCAATAAGTAGTTATTGTATTCTAGTTCTCATTGGAAACATTATTTCTATTTTATTGTTGGACAATGAAATCTTTGGTATTATAATTAAGAATAATTGTTGTTCTATTTATAATAATAATGTTTTATATAGAACTGAAATATTACTTAATGGATTTTGGTGTACTTGACTTACGTAAAAATATATATTTTACAAATTGAACAAACTAGTATAAGAAAATGAGATGATCATTCAAAGAGTTGAATGTGTGTATTTGCTGAAATACAAGTATGAATTACTTGAAAAGGTTCAAAGAATTTAGAAGTGAAACAAATTGGCAAAGTATTAAGATTCTTTGATTAGATTAAGGAATAAATACTTTGCAATAAGTTTTTAGATCATCTCAAATGGTTTTCTCATAATGGACTCCTCCTGATACACAATAATTGATTGATGTATCTAAAAGGAAAAATTGTACCTTGTTGGACATGGTGCGGTCCATAATGATTTTACCGATATTCCAGTATCCTTCTGGGATAATGTCCTAGACATGACTGCATATCTATGAAAAGGTAACCTCAAAATCCGGCCCCAAGACTCCATAAAAGTTATGGACAGGGAGGATTCCTAATCTTAAGTATGTTAAGATAAGGGGCTGTCCAACTTATGTGAAAAGGTTTCAAAGGATAAGCTTGGGACAAAATTTGACAAGTACAGATTTGTGGGACATCCTAAAGTAAGTTTAGGTTATATGTTCTATAATCCTACTTAGCAAAAGGTGTTTGTTGCGAAACACGCTTCCTTCTAAGATAAATGTGTTTATCATTGAAGGGGCTAGTGGGAGGATAATAGAATCTTGAAGAGTTTAAGAACTACAAAATACTATAAGTCAAATAAGAGGAAACGGTAGATAAACCTATTGTACCACAACCGAATCGTAAATCTGGAATAGTACCGAAGATAACTGGGAGATATGAATTCATCATTGATGATGATGATGAGGTATGCATCATAGAAGATGATGATCCAGTTACATACGATGAGGTAAGAGTTGTAGACAACTCAGAGAAATGGATTGAAACAAGTTTCTCAAAAATAGAACATTCGTTTTGATAAAAAAAATCAAAAGAGTTTGATTTTATCAAAAATAAGAATGAACCTAGTGTGTACAAAATGGTCAGTGGAAGCGTCGTGACATTCCTAGTATTATATGTTGATATACTACGTATAAGGAATGACATACCAATGCTACAATCAGTAAAGATAAAGTTATCTAAACATTCCTCCAAGAATGATTTGGGAAGAGTATCGTAACTGGGGATCCAAATCTATATAGATAGATTCAAGAGGATACTTGACTTAAACACAAGGAACGTATATTCATTTGATGCTAAGGTCGTTTAGCATGGCAAACTCCAAGAGTTGTCTCATGTTGATGAGTCATGGAGTGTATCTCTCTTAATAGTCCCCATAGACTCATACAAGAGAGATCACACGAGTAACTATCGTGTATGCAATGAAATGTACGAGGCTTGATGTTGATTAGTTATATTCTGGAGAAGTTCACTATGAGTAAATGAAAAACATCTTAAAGTACTTAACCGACACTAAGGATGTGATCATATTCATGATGAGTTTAAATTAAAGCTAGAGGGCTTAACAGACTCAAGTTTTTTAGATAGACCAAGACGACAGAAAATCCACTTCAAGGTAAAGAGTTACCTTGAACGGTGGTGCAGTGAATTGGAAAGGTTCCAAACAGCAAATAGTTGTTGGTTTAGTGATAAAGACAAAGTGTATAGCTGTAAATGAAGCTGCAAGTTGATTGTTTGGATGTAAAGTTCATTATAGAAATAGGAATAGTTCCTACGTCTCATCTTGGATATAAACATGTGTTGTGGCAATTTCATTTGATTAAAAGAATCTTTGAAAGATGAGAAATCACTATTGAGATAGTGGACTCTCAAGAACAACATTACATATCCATTAACTAAAGCTTATCCAACAGCAGGATAATAGTCACTTAGAGAAGAAAGGTATGAGATATCATGGCGATTGGCTTTAGTTCAAGTGGGAGATTGAAAGTAGTATGCACACAAGCCAATCATGTTTGATGATAAAGCATATACTTTGTAACATTCTTATTCATTTATTAATAAAAAGTATTAATTTATTAAAGGCTTTTAATTATCTACATGATGTTGTTTTATAATATGTGATAAACCCATAGTTTTAAGCAATGCTTTTAGAATAATGATGATGATCATTCTAATGAGATCTAAATTTTTAGAAAACTTAAAACTAAATTAGTTCCCAATCGTTGGATTACTAAATTGGGGATTAGTGAATCCGGATAGATTGATACATATGTTGCTTGCTCATTGGATGAGGATGATTGATCTCATGATCATTTGTGTGGAGACACTAAAGCAAGTATGTAGGTGCTTATTAGAGAATAAGTTCACTGAACGTGGCTCGCTAAGGAATACCTAATGGAGTTTTACTTGTCTGTCAATAGAAATTCCTGTAGTGATAGTAGTACAAGTGATCCTTGGACTTGAGATCATCATAATATCTTATGTATGATAAGTTATACTTTTACTTATTCCTTAAGACCCTTATGGTATATCAAAGGGTATGCTTGGGTATAATAAGTCGTACATGGAGATAATGTATGATCAATAAAAAATCTACCGCTTCTAGTAAAAGAAGAGAAATATCCTATGTGATTCGATAAAAGAAAACCCAGTAGTCCTTGGCCAAGACAGAATGAAATTAGAAATGAGTTTTAAATTTGCATTATTTGGTGTTGTGCATTTAAGAGTCGAAATATATATAATTAAATAAATTAAGACTTGACAGTAATTCCATGTCTTATATTTAATTGGGACATTGTATGGTAAAAGGATTGTATTTTACGGTAACTATTTACTCAAAGGTTCTTTTATGATTAATGTTGAAATCTATATTATCTGAAAAGTCGTTGATCGCTAGGGAGACTTATCTGTATTATAGAATAAATATTATTTATTTAAATAAATTAATTGTTTAATTTATTTATTTAAATAAGATTAGAATTGTTCTAATTGATTTATTTACAATCGATTTAATATGGAGAACCTAAAGGGTCACACCATAAAAGGAAGAATAATTATTTAAGAAGTTAATGGCATAATCGTAATAATATGTTAAGTATATTTAATTTAATCTATGGTAATAGAATAAATTAAATAGCTTAATATTTATTATTTAATATTTTAGAAATATTAAATATAAATTAATAAGAGGAGTCTTATTAATATTATTACAATTATTATTATTTTAATTTCTAAAAGAGTTTAGGAATTAATTTAATTTTAGTACTCTCATTTATTCTTAATATGATTAGGAGGGAAAATTAGTTAAATGAGTTTAATTAATTATCCCTAATAAGATTAGGGAGCCCATTTAATTGTTTTGTTGCGGATTCAGATGTTGAAAAGCTGAGGTGAACAACCCTGTAAAAGGGGACATGTTATCGGAGACAATAGTTCCGAAAGTAACACATATAGTCGTTATGATGTTAAGATGTAATACGTTGTGCACGGCATAGGGGTACGATAGGTTGATCACCTGGAGTACTTGCGGAGAGTGTTTTCAGTCTGTGTGATTGCTAAACATTCTGTTAAAAATGGTTTACAGTGGTGATGCACTGTTAAACTTGGAGAAGAGTTCAAGGTCCGTATAGTTTTATGACTGTTAAAGGTTCAAGTTGAGATACTTGATAACCTAGGGACGTAGTTCTAGGTCTTATGACCCCTCAGCATGATTTGGAATCTTTTAAATTCCTGTTATTCATATAGCTTCCCAATTATTGAGCAATTGTGGAAGATTCTTATTATTCTTAAAGGCGAAAGTGGAAAGGATGAGAAAATTAAGCAAAACATAATAATTTCAAGAAAGAATTGAAACTCCGGAAAGAAGACAAATGTGAAACTCTTAGAAGAGGAAGGGGTGAGGAATATGATGATCTTAGAAAGATCCTTAGAGAAAGAATTTGGTTGCAGAACCCAATGAATGAATAAAATATTAACATAAATTCTATTTTGATATATTGAAGGAATGAAGATTAATAAATAAAAATTTTGAGGATGAAATTCTTAGAAGAATGGGTGAATGTAATATCCCGAGTGTTTATGAGTTGAGTATATGATAACGATTCTTAGAAAAGGAAATGAACGGGTAAAAGAATATGTAATACTTAAATATAATTGAGTCTAAGTAAAGGTAATGAAATAAAACTTACAAGAATTTATTATCAAGAATGATGGGAGTATGAAATATAAAACCTATATTAAGGTAATATGTTGAAGTTATTCAACGAAGAGATTTGATGAAAACCTGAGTAAGGTAGGGTTTCGGTGATTCTGAGGACGGAATCCTTATAAGGAGGGGAGGATGTGACAACCCGAATTTTTATAGGTTATTAAAATCGGAATTTAATAATTAAAATTCTTATTATGAGATATTTTGAGTTTGTGTATTTATATATATGTGTTATATATTTTGAAATATGTGATCTGGTGTGAAGAGAAATATATATTCATATATTGGGAAAGTGATGTTTAATAGTTGAGTTAACTATTGAAGGAATTAAATAAATTTTGTAATTAATCTTAAATATTTATTGAATTGTATAAATATTTTAAATAATTTATTTATTGAGAAAAATAAATAATTTATAAAATTGTGGTATAATAATTTAGTTACGTGTGTATGATAATTAAGTTAAAGAAAAGGTGAATTTTATTCTTTGAAGATTTAATTTAATGAATGAATTAAATTAAATGAATTGTTTAATATTAAAGGGAATAAATTAAATAAAGTAATTTTTAAATCTAATTTATTAATTAAATTAGATATATGTAATTATTTATTAATTAAAATGAGATTATAATTATTATTAACTACTATTATTATAATACTATTAAAATAATCTAGTTGGGGGAATTGATGCGTGGCCAAACAAGGCCTTGTGGCCTTTGTTCTAATTTAACTGACACAAACCTTTGGGGTTGTGACCTGACGTACGTGGGGGTGAGGGAGGCCAGTTTATTTTCTACGTATTCTATTTCTTTGCCTAAGGCTAAGTAGATAACAGAGAATTAGAGAGAGATTGAAAGAAAAGAGAAAAAAACACAGTGATATTGAGAGTTGGAGAAGAAGGGTTTTGGAAAAGGATGTTATCAACTTTACTATCATACAATCAAAGGATTTAGGTATAATTTACCCCTAATTCTAATACTCAGTCTTGTAATTTTCTATTCTCTGAAGTTGGGTTTTGTTGAATTATTGTACAAGAGGTTGTTTTTATGTATGTATACTCTTGCAAAATCTGTTAATCATCATATATGATTGTTACTTGCTTGTTAAATACATGAAATTTGGGTTTATAGGGAGAAAAGTAAATAACAGTGTATGTTATATAAAATTAGCTTTAGAAAGTACAAACTTCCATGTTTAATATATGTGATAATCTGTAAATTGATGTTGGATTATGTTAGTATGTTAAGAAACGAAAACGGCGTAGTTTAAATCGTGTTAATTGGTCAAGAAACGAAGTCGTTGCGATCGAATTCGCTAAATGTGTTAAAACATGAAAATAAAGGATGAACATGTGTTTTGGGTCAAAGTTTAGGTTGGTTAAGGTTTTTATAAATTGTTAGAATTCTAGTATGTTATAGTTCTATGAATTACGAATCCATAGAATCGAAAACGGACTAATTTAGATGTGTATAACTCAAGTTATGAAGATTAGTAGGAGAAAAAGGGTCAAAACTTGCGAAGAGTAGTAGCTTCACGTCCCGTTTCTGCTAACGGGCGCAGCTGCGCTATGCCCTAAGTCATTTGGGGCACATCTGCTCTGTAGGGCGCAGCTGCGTTGTGTCCAAGGCTTAATTGGGTGCAGCTGTGCCCAAAGTATGTTAGGTGTGACTGCTTTGACCTGTTTTAGTAAAATAGGCATAACGTTTTCATACGAAATTCAATTGAGGTGATTCAAGATGATCCGCAACGAGGACGAATAGACCTACAACTTGTATTCTTTAAGGTTTTTAATTTGAGGTCGGGAACAGTAGTCAAAATGGTAATCTTTGTGACTGATGCGTATTCGGAGGCAATCGGAGGCCGTTAGACATGCACATACACAGGTATAGTGATGTCGACGATAATATATGTTGTTATAAGTTATAGAACATCAATATTATGAAGTATAATTATGCTTAACATTAATAAATGATATATTAGATAAGTTGAATACGCATACTAAGCACACACAAGAGAGACAAATTGGGCGTGTGACGAATAAACGTCGAAATGCCGTGATAAGTGATAATGAACGTAAAAAGTGTTTTAAATCAAATGAAATGAATATAATAAGATATTTAATAGTGTTAATATAAAACCAATAAGCAGTCCTAGCAAGACTTAAACACTTGAATGAACTTTGAATATGAAATACAGTGAGATATAAGTTGAAAGTTAACACAATAAAATTGAACATTGTGTATATATAATAGGAAGGGTTCTAAGATGTAGAGTAAAGTTTACATTACAACTACTATGCGTTGCTATGTGACTAATAGTTGATGTGAATGATTATATAATTATGTAGGGCACGTGAAGTGCAGATAACTGTAAGTTGTTAAACTGTTATTGGTAAACAACGATCAAGGCAAGTCTTTCAGTTCCTATTTGCTATGTGAATTTAATTGTTTTAAATCTTTATTGCAAATAACGTGATGTGTTATATTTATGATGAAAGCATGAAACGTTAAAGTCAAGTTATGACTACGTTGATTGACTAAAGCATGTTGATTGAGTAGGGAACTCAATCTTTATACTTGTTATATGAATTGTAACATGTATGTTATGTTAGTCCTATGTTTATGAGACATATGTTGAGAATGTTATTATGTGCTACGTGATGCATGAACACTGTTAGATTTTGCTGGGCTGTCGAGCTCAACCTTGCAAATAACCATTTTTTCAGGTTAAGGATTGAAGGTAACACTATATGCTACTTGAATGACGTGGATCAGAAATAATACATGAAGATTAATATTTTAGCTAAAGTTGTCATTTCTTTATACCATGATTAAGATTCATGAGATGTACTAAATATTTTATGATGTATAGTTTTATGTTGAGTTGTAAAGCTAAATTTAGAGTTATCTGATATGTAAAGGTTATCGGATTGAAATGTAAAATTTTATATAATAACAGTGATAAAGTGAATCATAAAATAAGATTGATTCAAAGACATGTAGATGATAAAGGTTTTGATTCAGGGAATTAAAGTAAGAAGACATAAAAGTTTAAATTATTCCGCATTATATAAACTCTAATATCGAATAATGATGTAAAATCAGAAGGTGGATGTGTTATTAACGACCGAAGTTAATAATTAAATTGTATGAATTTTGGGGTCGTTACAGTTGGTATCAAAGTTGTAGGTTATAAACCTTAGGTAGAAAAGAGAAAAAACACAGTGATATTGAGAGTTAGAGAAGAAGGGTTTTGGAAAAGGATTGTTATCAACTTTGCTATCATACAATCAAAGGATTTAGGTATAATTTACCCCTAATTCTAATTCTCAGTCTTGTAATTTTCTATTATCTGAAGTTGGGTTTTGTTGAATTATTGTACAAGAGGTTGTTGTTATGTATGTATACTCTTGTAAAATCTGTTAATCATCATATATGATTGTTACTTGCTTGTTAAATACATGAAATTTGGGTTTATAGGGAGAAAAGTAAATTATAGTGTATGTTATATGAAATTGGCTTTAGAAAGTACTAACTTATTTGTTTAATATATGTGATAATCTGTAAATTGATGTTGGATTATGTTAGTATGTTAAGAAATGAAAACGACGTAGTTTAAATCATGTTAATTGGTTAAGAAACGAAGTCGTGGCGATCAAATTCGCTAAATGTGTTAAAACATGAAAATAAAGGATGAACATGTGTTTTGGGAAAAAGTTTAGGTTGGTTAAGGTTTTTATAAATTGTTAGAATTCTATTATGTTGTAGTTCTATGAATTACGAATCCATAGAATCGAAAACGGACTAATTTAGATGTGTATAACTCAAGTTATAAAGATTAGTAGGAGAGAAAAGGTCAGAAATTGCGAAGAACAGTAGCTTCAGGTCCCGTTTATGCTAACGGGCGCAGCTGCGCTATGCCCTAAGTCATTTGGGGCGCATCTGCTCTGTAGGGCGCAGCTGCATTGTGCCCAAGGCTTAATTGTGTGCAGATGCGCCCAAAGTATGTCAGGTGTGACTACTTTGACCTGTTTTAGTAAAATAGGCATAACATTTTCATACGAACTCCGACTGAGGTGATTCAAGATGATCCGGAACGAGGACGAATAGACCTACAACTTGTATTCTTTAAAGTTTTCAATTTGAGGTCGGGAACAGTAGTCAAAATGGTAATCTTTGTGACTGATGCATATTCGGAGGCAATCGGAGGCCGTCAGACATGCACATACACAGGTATAGTGATGTCGACGATAATATATGTTGTTCTAAGTTATAGAACATCAATATTATGAAGTATAATGATGCTTAACATTAATAAATGATATATTAGATAAGTTGAATACGCATACTAGGCACACACAAGAGAGACAAATTGGGTGTGTGATGAATAAACATCGAAACGTCGTGATAAGTGATAATGAACATAAAAAGTGTTTTAAATCAAATGAAATGAATATAATAAGATATTTAATAGTGTTAATATAAAACCAATAAGAAGTCCCAGCAAGACTTAAACACTTGAATGAACTTTGAATATGAAATACAGTGAGATATAACTTGAAAGTTAACACAATAAAATTGAACATTATGTATATATAATAGGAAGGGTTATGAGATGTAGAGTAAAGTTTACATTACAACTACTATGCGTTGCTATGTGACTAATAGTTGATGTGAATGATTATAAAATTGTGTAGGGCATTTGAAGTGCAGATAACTGTAAGCTGTTAAACTGTTATTGGTAAACAACAATCAAGGCAAGTCTTTCAGTTCCTATTTGCTATGTGAATTTAATTGTTTTAAATCTTTATTGTAAATAACATGATGTGTTATATTTATGATGAAAGCATGAAACGTTAAAGTCAACTTATGACTACGTTGATTGAGTAAAGCATGTTGATTGAGTAGGGAACTCAATCTTTATACTTGTTATATGAACTGTAACATGTAAGTTATGTTAGTCCTATATTTGTCAGATATATGTTGAGCATGTTATTATGTGCTACGTGATGCATGAACACTGTTAGATTTTGTTGGGTTGTCGAGCTCAACCTTGCAAATAACCATTTTTGCAGGTTAAGCATTGAAGGTAACACTATGTGCTACTTGAATGACGTGGATCAGAAATAATACATGAAGATTAATATTTTAGCTAAAGTTGTTATTTCTTTATACCATGATTAAGATTCATGAGATGTACTAAATATTTTATGATGTATAGTTTTATGTTGAGTTGTAAAGCTAAATTTAGAGTTATCTGATATGTAAAGGTTATCGGATTGAAATGTAAAATTTTATATAATAACAGTGATAAAGTGAATCATAAAATAAGATTGATTAAAAGACATGTAGATGATAAAGGTTTTGATTCAGGGAATTAAAGTAAGAAGACATAAAAGTTTAAATTATTCCGCATTATATAAACTCTAATATCGAATAATGATGTAAAATCAGAAGGTGGATGTGTTATTAATGACCGAAGTTAATAATTAAATTGTATGAATTTTGGGGTCGTTAAAGTTGGTATCAAAGTTGTAGGTTATAAACCTTAGGTAGAAATACCATAGGCTATAACCTTAGAGAAGGAAGGTGAAGATAATGAAAGAATAAGCTCAAGTAGAGTTTGAACAATAAGAGGTAATTTAAGAAATTTATAAAGAATGGATTAAAACATGTGTGATAGGATTCAAAGAAGAATCTCGCAGAGTTATATGGAGTATGAATGTGGGGTTTCCCGACTCCAATAATAAGGATGTAAGGTGATAATAAATAGACAATGTCTATAAGAAGAGAATAATAAAGAAGTTAAGAATAAAAGGTTATATCTAAGTATGGTACAATTGTACTCTTTAATAGTTGATGTATGGTATCTGGGCTAAACGATTCCTTCATAGAGCGGAGGTATATACGAACTAGCAACTCGAAACCTAGTTTGTTGGTTGTTTGTGGGAAACCACTCAGCGTACCATATTGAAACTATTAGAGACTCGATGTGTACCAAGTGTAGAAAATGGATACGTATAATGAAAATGTGGAACTCAAATGAAATGTTGAGCAATGTAAATGAAGCTAAAAATTCTTAAAGTAACAATTATTATATAAACAAGAAAATTCAAGGAAGAATCTTGAAGAGTTATAAAGATAAGAAATGACAATAGCCAAGATAACAAATAAAGTCGTAAATGATGAAAAAGGAAAGAAAGAGGGTCGTAAAGAAAAACGATCATGAGTTAAGAAAAGAATTTTTAGGGAGATGATTATAGAATAAGATGACGACGTGATCAGTTTAAGTTATAAAAGAAAGATGGTCTGTAATGTTTGAATAATTATAACTTGATGCTATGAAAATGATATACTATAAAATAGTACGAGATAAACTCACGAGGAGTTATAGATAATGTGATACGAGGAATTCGTATCGAGCAAAAAGGTGGATTAATGTCTAACATAATTAAAAGGGGTTTACACTAGAAGAATGTATTCAGATGGTCTTTCTCGGCCTTGGTACATGATATTGGCATAGTTGAGCTCTTTGACAATTATATTTTGGAATCGGGGTTTATCGGCTGGAAGGAAGAAGTTTTCAAACAGCTCGTAGGGGTAATCTTCGGGGTCTTCAGGCCAGAGTGTCATCGAGGCTCGTGCTTCTTGGATTTGGTTAGAAGTGGCTTATGATAGACACGTAATTCATATATTTTATTATCCCTAATTTTTTCCTTTTAATTATATTAGTTTATTAAATTAATATGTTTTATTTTATTTTGTAGGATTTAATATTTGTTGCGATAAAGTTAAAATCTTGGTGATCAAGCGATATTTAATGTTATTATTCATGTAAGGAATATCCAAGAAGAATCATACACGGAGAAGGATAGAGGTGGAACAATCTTGGTGTGCAAGTCAAATCCAACAAGAGAAATGAAAGTTTATCTAGAAGATCTGTTTGAGAAGTTGATTATCACTAGGAAGTTGAAACCTACATGGAAAGGAAACAAAAGTGTCCAAGTTCAATGAATCTAAATTAGGGTTCAAAGTTATTTTCCCTATAAATAGGCCCCGTGTTATAAAGAGAAAGAAACCACTTGTTATTTTCTTTTCCTTAGTTTTTCACTGGTGTAGAAGGGAGTAAGATATTTAGAGTTTGTCTTTCCTCTAATTCCAATCATGTGTGGTACTATTGTCAGGGAGTATTTATAAATTTCTTTTATTGATATAATTTAAATTCTCTTTTTAATTAATGTTCTTATTTCATGCAAAAAGTAATATTAATATTATTTATTTTTATTTTTAATTCCATGGATAGCTAAATTTCTAATACCTAGGATGACGAAATTAGGTATTTCATAATAATATTCTCTTTCCGTTCCAAAAGTAATGTCTAATTGTTTTTTCCTTCATATTTTCCACCGCATAAATTGCATATGATTTTTATATTGATTGCGAGGTTTTGAAAAGTTATAGTTAATTTGTGAATTTTTCATAACTTATGCTTGCCCATATTAATTATATGAATCATTTTTTTAAAGGGAATGGAAAATAATTTGGGAATTGATTTAGGAAATAAGAAATTATTTATTATGTTAATATTTGGTGGATTCTAATTCCTAGGTATCTTTTCTCTTTAATAGTTTTCGTTATTAATTAATTGTTTGCATAATTTAGTTAATAAATCTTCTCCACCATTTTTGTTTCTAATTTGACTAAAATATTAATTAAGGAAATATTAAAGAATTGATCTAGTCTATGTGGTTCGACCTGCACTTTCCAAATCTACAAGAGACGTTGTGCACTTGCAGTACATAATTTTATCACATCAATTTTTTGGCGTCGTTGCCGGGAACTAGAACTGATTTTTATTTATTCAATAATTTTTATTTATTCAAATTAGTTTTAACTAAATTTTTTTTTTCAGAATTATTGAAACGGATCGAAGGAGCGAAAAGATAAAGATTTCATTATTGCGCTTTCTTCGGTACTTCATATCTCCATATTTTTTTTAAAACAATAAAAAAATAGTAGTTTAGTTTTTTTTTAATATTTTTTTATTTGTCACATTCATGCATTCACTCACGTAGAGCACATCCTATTAGGTTTTTTTATTTATTTTTTTTATTTTTTGTCAAATATAAATTGTGGTGATTGTTGGAGGATTGAGGTACGTCAAAATTTCTCATTCTTTTGTAATTCACATAGTTTTAGGACATTTTATTTGTTTATAGTTTTTTTATTTGTGCATTTTCATATTTAATCTAACATTAAGGGCACAACTTGTAACAAGATAAGGTGGGGATTTCATCACCCTTCCTTGGCCCATAAAGAACCCAATTTGCATTTTGCATAACCATGACCTAATAAAATCAAGTAGACGTTAACCCCTAGGACTCTCGAGCTTAATTAGGACAAGAAACTCCAAGAGGAGGCTGAAGTTTAAATTAATCAAACTACTGGTGTTTAGGCAAGTGGTTCAAAAGGATAATGCCTAAAGATGTTGTTATTCAATTAGTCACCGTATCTACGGAGAGACTCCCACCTTTCTTACACTTATCTGACTAGTGGTATGATTAATTTTGAATTTGGTGGGCCTTGCAGTGTAACTTGGAACAGTTAGGAGCTGTCTAGATTTTATTTAGGTTGACCCTAGAAATAATTTTTTTCCCTTTTTTTGTGCCTATTTGGTTGTTTTCTAAGTAGTGTATGCAAAAAGTGTGGATTAGGGACGAAACATCCCGATTAGTGAGAAAACTTGGTTTTTTGGATTTCACTTTAAAAGATCTCACTTTACGAAAAATGGAGGGTGCACAAACTGTTTCTTTAAGGGATCGATGTTATCCTTCCCACTCTGCTCAACCTTCATACATAAGTCTACCGCTGGTAAATGGTAATAATTTTGAACTTAAACCGCATTTCATAAATATGTTACCAAGGTTCACTGGTATAGAAGATCCATACTTATTTATTCAGGAATTTGAGAAAGTTTGTGTCTTAATGAAAATTCAACAATTGTCTGATGACTCAATTAGGCTAAGATTTATCACATTTTCTTTAAAAGATAATGCTAAAAAGTGGTTATATAGCCTACCAAATAATTCCATATCAACCTGGGAGGGATTTGTTATTACATTTCTAAACAAATATTTTCCAAATCATAAAGCTGCTAAAATTAGGACTGTAATTCATCAATTTTGTCAACTTGAAAAAGATTCCTTATGGAAATATTTTGATAGATTTAAAAATTTGTTATCATAGTGCCCACACCATGGAATTGAGAAATGGAGATTGTGTCAAATTTCCTATGAAGGTTTAGACTATCCCACTAAAACAATGTTATAGTCAATGTGTAAAGGGGATTTTTTGAATAATGATGAGGAAAAGGCTTTGGAGTTTTTAGAAGACTTAGCAGAAAAAATCATGCAATGAGAAACCACCCGAGAGATCGATAAACCTAGTTCATCTAGGGGTGTTCATATAATTGACAATTCAATTGCTATCGAAGCTAAGTTAGCTGGTGTACTTAAAAAGACTTGAAGCTTTAGAATCAAGCGGACATTCACACGAGAACCAAGTCTCAACACCAACACTTTTGTGTCTAAGGTGTAATTCATTAAGCCATGTGATTGAAGAATGTTCTAGAGTCATGCCCCAACCTGAAGAATATGAACACGTCAATGCAATATTTCAAAGACCCGGGAATGACCCATTTGCACCCACTTATAATTTAATTTGGAGAAATCATCCAAATTTTGCATGGAACCAATGACCCTATCCAAATAATTCTTCAAATTGGGTCAATCAGTCTTTAAATCAATCTTTTCAACCTTACCAAAAGCTAAATCCTGGTCCGTGCCAAAATTCAAGTTCAACAACCCAATATCCACCAGGTTTTTCTAATGAAAGTGAGAAGAGACTTAACACTTTAGAAAAGAGCATATAAACTTTAATAAAATCTCATAATAATTTCATGCAAAACACTAACCAAGTCTTATCTCGTCTAGAGATTCAAATGAATCAATTGGCCACTATAGTTAGTGAAAGAGAGAAGGGTAAGCTTCCTAGTCAACCCGAGACCAATCAAAAATTTCCAGTCCCTAATCAAAAACCATATCATGTTAATTCAGTTGAAAACAACCAAGTGAATCATGTGAATTCTATAATTTCTTTAAGGTTTGGAAATTATTTTAATAATCATGTTGGCATTGATAATGAAGAAGAGAAAATTTTAAATGTTGAATCTAACAATCCATCTTCAAAGTCAGCCCAGCCTGAAAAGCCCACAAACTCTGAGTCAGTAGGTCCATCTACTAAGCTTGTGCAAAAAATGATCAAACCACATCTTCTGAATCAAATGAAAAAGTTTTTAAACCAAAAGCCACATTCTCTCAAAGACTTATTTCAAACAAGAAGTCATCCTAGTTGGACAAAATTGTAGAAGAGTTCAAACAAGTGAAAATTAATAATCCCATTCTAGATGCCATTCAACAAGTTCCCTCATATGCTAAATGTCTAAAAGATTTATGCACACACAAAAGAACCATTCATGTTCCTAAGAAAGCTTTTCTAACAGCCCATGTTAGTTCTATCTTGTCATACCAAGTCCTTGTGAAATATAAGAACCCCGATTGTCCTACTATTTCATGCATCATAGGTGACACCTTAATTGAAAAAGTTTTACTTTATTTAGGAGCTAGTGTGAACCTTTTACCATTTTCTATGTACCAAACATTGAGTTTAGGGGAGCTAAAAAAGACAAATGTCACACTCCAACTAGCTGATCGTTCTATTAAAGTGTCAAAGGGAATAGTTGAGGATGTACTCATTAAGATTGGCAATTTTGTATTCCCTGTTGACTTTGTTGTTCATGAAACCCAACCTGTTGTCAATTCCAAGGGTTAAATTCCTATCATTTTAGGTAGACCATTTCTACAACCTCTAATGCGTTAATAAATTGTAGAAATGGACTAATGAAATTGACATTTGGAAACATGACAATTGACTTAAATGTGTTTAATGTGGGAGAGAAACCTAGTTATTTGTTTGACCAGTCCGTTGAAGTGAACATGATTCAAAAAATGTCAGGAAATGAACTTACTTGGGAAGATGAAATTATTAACTATTGTCTAAATCATTTTGGTCAAAATTGGGATAAAAATGAATACTTGAATGAGGTCAATGAGATGTTGGACTCCACAAACCAAAAATCTTAATCTAGATTGGAACCTATAGTTGAATCAAGTTTAACACAGTTTGAACATTTTAAAGAGAATCAAATTGATCGTTAATCCTCTTATGATCATTTTAAGTCTACCTTGGGTCCATCCGAAGCGCCTTCCAGAAACACTAAATGTGATTTAACAAATGAACCAAAGGTTGTGGACAATGATAATCTTCCACGCTTAGATAATGAGATCATATCTCCCATTTCAGATAATACATGTGTTAATCCAGTGGTGCCTAAACATCTTGGTATAACAGTTATTCAAAATGATGAAAATATTTTAGTGCCCCTTGGTAACGAATATGGATGGCAAGTTTGGATAGATTTTATGAAGTTAGAATTTTATAAAAGGAACTATCACTTTTCGTTATCATTCCCTGACTCAATTTTAAAAGAATCAGTCGGGTATGCTCACAATTATTCTTATGTTGCAAATTCTAACTATTTTTAATTACCCAGACCTCCTGAAAATCATACGAAATCCAATCCAGGTTGTCTGTTTGTATCACTGATCATTTAGAGTACATATAATTTTTAGGATTTATGAAATTTATAGATATATACATTTTGTTTTCTTTTTCACCACAATTTCTTGCAGAACAAATGCCTCGCATACATGGTACAATTATTTCACATCTTTGTTCTCTTTTCTCAATTTGCATACATTGAGGACAATGCATGATTTAGGTATGGGGGAGTTTGTTCGTATTATTATATTAGATTTTTTTTCTTTTTAGGAAAAAATAGTAAAAAAACATTAAAAAAATTAAAATTTTTGTTTGCCTTTTTATGGATTGAATTAATTCTAATAAGTGTTTGTGGAGCAAAACTCATGAGTCAGATTGAAAGATTTAGAACTCTTAAATTTTTGATAAGATACGAAATCTTAGTTCAAACACCATCTGGATTAAAATTGCTTTCATAAGCATTTTACACTACACATGTACACTAACTCTTAGTTGTGGATATAAACAATGATTCGAGCAATTTTAAAATAAATAAAGAAATTGAAAAAAAAGTTGAAAAAAAGAAATAAATAACTGTTTCAATGTCCATTAAACGAAATAAATGGGTATCCAAGCCTCGGGAAGCATCGATATTCACGCTGAAAAGTATGATGGACAAAAGAAGCTTGACTAGTCTAATTTGTAGCCTTTGTTACTCGAGTTAGTAAGCCCTTAGGGGTGTCTCTACACTTAGTTCCCTAAAGCCAATTGGTTTGGGAGTCATTGGTCTAACGTTTACTTCATGAGTAACTCTGAAAAGCCTAAGAAAATGAGACATTGCACAAGTCAAGAATCAAAATTGAAAAAAAATGGGGAAAAATAAAAAAAATGAGCTTGCTTTTTTTTTCATGGTAAAAATCCCTACTAAGAGTTACATCATATACACAATGCATGCATCACATGAAATTGATTAAAGAAGGATGGTGTCTAAAATGAAGATTGTGTATTCTTGATAAGGTAAAAGTGTGATTTTGAATTTAATCTTGCTTATATATAATGCCCATAGATATTTAGAAGTTTTCTTTCGATTTCATAATTTGTTGAATCCAAAAATATTTTTGAATTTTGTGAGTATATTCACTGCAAACCCTCACGAGACACAACTCGTGCACTTGGGGTAACCTTGGAGTTTAAAGGCTTGTTGCACATGCTAAGTGCAATCGTGTTTCCTACGAAAATGGGGTAGTATAATTTTTGTTTTATTTTATTTTTATTTTACCCGAGTACAAGCAAAAGCTAGGTATGGGGTATTTGATAGACACATAATTCATACATTTTATTATCCCTAATTTTTTTCCTTTTAATTATATTAGTTTATTAAATTAATATGTTTTATTTTATTTTGTAGGATTTAATATTTGTTACAATAAAGTTCAAATATTGGTGATCAAGCGATATTTAATGCTCTTATTCATGTAAAGAATATCCAAGAAGAATCCTACAAGGAGAAGGAAAGAGGTGGAACAATCTTGGTATGCAAGTCAAATCCAACAAGAGAAAGAAAAGTTTATCTAGAAGATCCCTTTATTTAGAAGATCTTTTTGAGAAGTTAATTGCCGCTAGGAAGTTGAAACCTACATGGAAAGAGAACAAAAGTGTGCAAGTTCAATGAATCTAAATTAGGGTTCAAAGTTATTTTCCTTATAAATAGGCCTCAAGTTTTAGAGAGAAAGACACCACTTTTTATTTTCTTTTTCTTAGTTTTTCACTGGTGTGGAAAGGAGAAAGAGATTTAGAGTTTGTTGTAAGACCCCAACTTTTATGAATAAAATTAATTTTTTTTGAAATATATTTTTGAATATTATGGTGTGGATTTGATTTAATGTTATAGTTGTGGGTAATATTTACAAATTTTGCAAAAATAAGCAATTGGTTATATAATATTTGATTGTTCGAAGAATATTCGTACGACGGCGGAAGTATTGTCGAATTTAGAAAACGACAAAATTATCTTTTTATAAAAATAACGACAAAAGTTTTACTGTTAAACAGTTGAACTACCCGGTGGTAAAAGAAGAGTAATACACGTGGTTGCATAGTAGCACACAGTATTAATTATTGATGCTTACGTGAGAAGTCACTCCGTTATACTCAATTATTGCTACAGTAATTGCTGCATAATATCTCTCATATTATTGATTCAATTATTGTCACAGTATCATCTGCATCGTATTTATTATTATTAATTCAATAATTGAGACGACAAAGTTATTCATATTATTATTTGCAATATTGACAATGTCTAGAAAGTTCTGTCAATGAGAGGTTTGGTCACCTAATTGCGCGCCAATAGGTAGAAATCCTTATCGAAAAGCCCCCTCTTTCATGGGAATGATCTGGTTGTTAAATATTGTGAGTTATAATATTAATGATAAATAAATTCGTGTTGATTAAAGATGAAATTGATATTTCCACTGTGTTTGGATTATTAGTGTAAGTGGAAATCGACATCTATTCTGATAATAATTGATGTTTGGAGGTTATATTGACCAATCGGGTAATTAATCGAATAAATGAGTAATTAATTTCTATTAATTCATATGCTTATAACTGTTTGTTCACATGCATGTACTATTAGGGGAGGTGGTGCAAGATTGATAATACTTGTATGACTAAATTAAAAATGGAGGTATAGATGAAGGTACTATACTGTAATTATTTTTTTCACATGTATAGACCTATTAATTCACATGATTTTACTATTGATTCACATGGTATACTATTAGGGGGGGTGGTGCAAGTTTGATAATACTTACATGACTAAATTAAAAATGAAGGAAAAGATGAATGTACTATACTATAATATTTTGAGCCCCAAAACGTGCAATTATCGAAACTATATTTTCCTATAAATAGAAGCTCATTCTTCTTTCATTCTCACTAATTCACTAATACTCACAAGAGCAATTACAGTGAGAGAAGCTTTAGAGAGAAATTAGAAGAGAAGTCTGCTACCTCACTATTCTAGTATCCAGTCTTCTTCTGAGGTAAGGGATATTATTTTGTTTAGTATTCATAGGAATAATATTTTCTTCAATACTCTGTAGTATGTGAGTAATAGTATTTCGTCTTGTATTCCTGATTATACCCTCATTTTGTTAAAGTATTGCTTCTATACTCCGTGAAATTAGTAGAATATCTTTAAAATTTGTACTTCATCTAGTATCGTTTCACAATGTTATTTTCTACACATTCTTGTTAAATTTTAAGCTTTTCATGCCAGAGTACTTTCCATGAGTAGTATTCATTTTTACGGTACTATTTATAAAGTACTATTCACAGGGTACTATTCACGAGTACTATTCACAAAGTACTATTCACGAGGTACTATTCACTCGGGGAATTATTCATGACAAAAATTTATTTCTTTTCGGTCCAAATCATTTTTGATACAATATCATTCTTGAATTTTACTCCACAAAGCAGTATCATGTTGGCAATTTGAACATTATTGAATTCTGGATAAATCAAATTATAAATCTTTAAAATTTATTCTTTGTTTCTTTTAATTGAATTCTTATATCATTGTCATCATCCTCATGCTTATATTGTGATAAAAGTCATCTGTGGCTTACGTGTATAGATGTACTATTGATTGGTATGATTATAACCAGGGATTATTCGGTATAATCATGACAGTAATGTTACAAATGATGTGGTAAAAATCCTCATTGGCCTGTAGTGCATTGATGGACAGTTGTTGGTATGATTATAAATGGGGATTATTCTGTATAATCATGACCATTGATGATTACATGATTATTCTTGGCCTGTAGTGCAGGCATGATTCGATGATGTGGTTTATTTATTAAGTTGAGTCTTAGCGATAAAATTGATGATAAACTTTTTAAATCATAGAAGATAATAGATATCATGCTCTACTTGACTCTTCTAATAGATTTCTTGTTCCGTTGCAGTTAAACTTGATGTTTATTATATTTTATCAGTTTAACACTGTTGAAGGTTAACGATAATTTATTATGCATTATCTTAGTCATAATATTTCTTACTGGGATAGTTGAGCTCACCCTTTGTTTTCATTGTTCTCTTTAGGAAGTGAGAATATAGCTGGGACTAGTCAGGGAATGGAGTGACGGTCCAGATGTTTGCATTAGTAGTCCTCACTATTCAGTGAAATAGTGTGATAATAAATGTATTGAGGACTCCATTTGAGTTTGAATACTATCTAGAAGACAATATTCGTACTAAAACTCTCATCTTATGTTTTGTCGTACTTTACATGACAGTTGTATAATTAAGTTGTATTTGAATTTTGTACCATGTATTTGGCGACTCAGAATGGGTGATGTATACCTTTTTTAGGGGCGTCACAGTTGGTATCAAAGCTTAGGGATATGATCCCTGGCTGAAATGTGAGACAAGAATTAGGAAGGGAGAGACGGGGAATTCCTTCACTAGTATGACCTGCCTAAGTTTATTTGGTATTTATTTGGTCGGTCAGAGTATAGGGATAATATGTGACATGTTAATTAACCCTTGTTATGTGGCAGTATTTGCAAATGGCATCCAAAAATATTGATATAAGCAATGAAGCACATGAGACCGTTGAGTCACCAACGATCAATACCCAGGATAATGTGCATCAGGATGGTAATAATCCTCAGGAAAACAACAGCGCTGACCAAATGATGAATGATGGGATGTTCAGAGGCTTTATGCAATTCATGCAACATCAGGCAAGAACGACTCATGTTCAAAATAAGGTGGAAACACTGGCAACTCTCGGACGGTCACTGCTAAATAGTTCAAGGACTTGGGACCACCTAAGTTTATTTGAGAGCCAAAACCACTTAAGGCGAAGACGTGGATAAATTTGATCACCAAGATATTTGATGTCTTGGGATGCTCCGAGGATCAAAAGGTTCCCTTTGCCACCTTCATGTTGCGAGGAGAGGCAGATTACTGGTGAGAATCTGTAAAGTGTACTCAACCTGCCGCACTGAAGATGTTTTGGGAGAAATTCCAAGAACCGTTCAACGACAAGTACTTTCTCGAAAGTATTCGTCACATGAAGGAGGTAGAGTTTATCTAGCTGTAGCAAAACAATATGACCGTGTCGTAGTACAAAGCTAAGTTTGCCGAGTTGTCCCAGTTTGCGTCCCACTTGGTTGATAATGAGGAGAGAATGACGCGGATGTTTCTAAGAGGTTTGAAACCCGAGATACGTCAATATATAATTTCTCACAAACTGTGTTGTATTCAGATGTTGTAAATAGGGCTCAGTTATTGGAGCGCGATTAGAAGTCAACCTAACCAAGAGAGAGCAGCCGTCAAAATAATTATACCAGTGGTAGCAGCCATCGAAGCGGTGACAACAAACATGGTGGATGTTAGCATGCCAGAAATGGTAACCACTTCGGTAGTAATCATGGCCAAGACAATAAAAGTGGGAATTTCAAGAAAAAGAGATTCAATAATGATGGAAGGACGTCAGCACCAGCACCTGTTGTTAAGGAAGGAGAACAATCGTCGGTCGTATGTTACAAATGCCGAGGGGCACATCAGTCCAAACTGTACGCAGCAGTCCAAAACATATTATAATTATGGAAGAGAAGGTCACCTATCCCGATTTTGTCGTGCACCGAAGTTAAGTCCAGCTGGGATGGAGGCATCAAACATCGTCCCAGACAAGACAAAACCGGTAGTTCAAGGGAGAGCGATTGTCGTAACCTCCTAAAAAATGAGGAATCCAAACGAGGTGATCGCGGGTAAGCTAATTATAAACTCTAGCGAAGTCTATACCTTATTTGATACCGGTTCTACCCATCCTTTTATTTCTCCTACTTGCGCTCAACGCTTAAATTTAACTCCAAAGGAATTAGACTTTTATTTATCTATTGAAACTCCGTTGGGAGAAACCTTCATTACATCCATTATTTATAAGTCTTGTTTGATTCAAATTGGTAATCGCACGTTACCTATCGATCTTATCTCTTTGAAAATACTTGCATTTGATGTGATTTTAGGGATTGATTGGTTAACTACTCATCATGCTAAAATCGATTATTTTCGTAAGGTTGTTATCTTTCATATTTCTAACCAACCTATTATGAATTTATGCAACCAAACCACTAAAGTCAATCACTGTCATATCAAGCCATAAAGCTATTCGTTTATTAAAAAATGGATGTCAAGCTTTTTTAGGCCATGTCACGGATTTAAATAAAAATATGTCATATTTGAATGATATTTCAATTGTTAATAAATTTCCTGACGTATTTCCTGATGAACTTCCTGGCCTACCCCCAGAGCGTGAAATTGAATTTTGTATCGACCTTGAATCCGGTACAAAAACCATTTCCAAAGCCCCATATCGAATGGCTCCTATTGAACTTCAGGAGTTAAAAACTCAAATACAGGAATTTTTAGACATCGGTTTCATTCGTCCTAGTACATCTCCTTGGGGTGCTCATGTTCTATTCGTGAAGAAGAAAGATGGAAGTATGCGACTTTTTATTGATTATCTGGAGTTGAATCATGTAGCCATCAAAAATAGGTACCCGTTACCTCGTATTAATGATCTGTTTAACCAGTTACAAGGCGCCAAATTCTTTTCAAAGATCGATATTCGTTTTGGATATCATCGATTTAAGATTAAAATTGATGACATTCTAAAGACTGCTTTCAAAACTCGATACGAGCATTACAAATTCCTAGTCATGTCTTTTGGATTGACTATTGCTCCTGCTGCCTTCATCGATATAATGAACCAAGTATTTAAGGAATATTTGGATCACTTGGTGGTCATCTTTATTGATGACATCCTCATATATTCCAAAAGCCGTGAAAATCATGAACAACACCTGAGGTTGATACTCCAAAAGCTTCGTGAAAATAAGCTTTATGCCAAGTTGAAGAAATGTGAGTTCTAGCTTAAAAAATTAGCATTCCTTGGGCACGTGATATCAAATCATGGAATATCTGTTGACCTAGCAAAGATTGAAGAAATTCAAAGCTGGGAGCAACCTAAGTCAGTGACCAAAGTACGTAGCTTTCTCGGCTTAGCTGGTTATTACCAGAGATTCATAGAAGGTTTTTCTCGAATCGCTACTCCATTAACTCAGCTAACTCAGAAAGATACAAATTCAGTTAACTTGGAGCGAGGAATGTGAGAAGAGTTTTCAAGAACTCAAGAGGAGGCTCATTTCAGTACCTGTTCTAACAATACCAGCTGGTTTAGAGGGATTTGTCATATACAGCGATTCTTCAGGCAAAGGTTTAGGATGTGTTCTCATGCAACATTGGAAAGTCATAGCATATGCCTCACGAAAACTCAAAGAATATGAGATGATTTATCCTATTCATGATCTAGAGTTGGCAGCCATCATTTTTGCACTTATGATTTGGAGGCATTACCTATATGGAGAGAATGTGGAGATCTATACGGATCATAAAAACCTCAAATATTTCTTCACTCAAAAGGAACTCAACATGCGGCAACGACGATGGCTTGAGCTATTAAAAGATTACGATCATACCATTCAATACCATCCTGGAAAAGCGAACGTAGTAGCTGACGCATTGAGTGGAAGATCATATGTGGGTACGAGTGCGATATTTTCAATGCAAAGGGCCATTTTGTATGACTTACAAAGGATGGAGATAGAGTTAAAGGCTCCAGGGACCCATGTGATGATAGCAAATATACGAGTAGAACCGACTTTAATCGATAAAGTTAAAGATGCTCAAGCTACATACCTAGAGCTGATGCGTATGAGAAAGAAAGTGCAAGAAGGTGATATTCCCGAAGCAAGAATCGATGAAGAATGAATACTTCGAGTCAACTCCAGACTTTGTGTTCCTAATGATTCTGACTTGAATTATAAAATCATGATGGAGGCGCACAACACACCGTTTGCAATCCATCCTGGGAGTACCAAAATGTATCATGATATTCGACATACATTTTGGTGGAGAAATATGAAGAGAGAGATAGCGGGGTTTATCTCAATGTGTCTAACTTTTCAACGAGTCACGGTGGAGCATCAAGTGCCAAAAGGTCTATTGCAACCACTTAAAATTCTAGAATTGAAGTGGGAGCACATTACCATGGATTTTTTTACTGGTCTTCCCAAGGTTTCTCAAGGCATATATGCGATTTGGGTCATTCTTGATAGATTGACCAAGTCTGCTCATTTCTTACCGATACAAGAAACTTATAAACTTGAACGTCTTTCTCGTATGTACATAAATGAGATTGTAAGATTGTATGGTATGCCAGTATCCATAGTTTTTGATCGAGGCCCAAGATTCACTTCACGATTTTGGGTTAGTTTGCAAAAAGCTATGGGCACAGATTTATAATTTAGTTCATCATGTCATCCTCAAACGGACGGGCAGTCGGATAGGACTATTCAAACTCTTGAAGATTTATTAAGACTATGTGTCCTTGACTTCAAAGGAAGTTGGGACAAGTTATTACCATTGGTGGAGTTTTCCTACAACAACAGTTATCAAGCAAGTATTGGCATGGCTACATTTGAGGCGTTATATGGAAGAAAGTGTCGTTGTCCAGTATGCTGGGATGAGGTGGGTGAAACAACTTTGTTGGGACCAGAGTTGGTACGTATGACTACGGAAAATATTCAAACGATCTGACAACATATAAAAACCTCACAAGATCGACAAAAGAGTTATGTTTATCATTATCGAAAGGACGTGGAATTCAATATTGGAGATCATGTGTTATTACGTGTTGCTCCATGACAGGAGTTGCGAGATTTGGAAAGAGAGGAAAGCTCAATCCTTGATTCATTGGCCCATTTTCAATCCTCGATCGAGTAGGAACTGTGGCCTATAGACTAGCCTTACCGCCAAGTATGTCTCGTGTTCATAATATTTTTCACATATCTATGTTATGTAAATATGTGAAAGACCCGAATCACATTATTGAATTAGAACCGGATGAGATAGCGAAAGATTTAACGTATGAGGAGGTACCTGTTAAAATCTTGAATAAGAAGGATCATATTCTACGCTCCAAGGTTATACCTCAAGTCAAAGTTTTGTGGAGAAACCACGATGTCGAGGAAATGACCTGGGAGTTAGAATCTGAAATGAAGTCAAGGTATCCTCACCTCTTCGACATACCAGGTACGCACCCTAACTTCGAGGATGAAATTTCATAAGAAGGGGAGGTTGTAAGACCCCAAATTTTATGAATAAAGATTAATTTTTCTCGAAATATATTTTTGAATATTATGGTGTGGATTTGATATAATGTTATAGTTGTGGGTATTATTTACAAATTTTGCAAAGTATGCAAGTGGTTATATAATATTCGATTGGTCGGGGAATATTCGTTTTATCAGAAAATATTCGTACGACGGTATAATAATTGGTGGACCCCATAACGGAAGTATTGTCGTATTTAGAAAACGACAGAATTATCTTTTTATAAAAATAATGGTGAAAGTTTTACCGTTAAACTGTTGAACTACCTGGTGGTAAAAGAACAGTAATACACGTGGTTTCATAGTAGCACACGTTATTGATTATTGATGCTTACGTGAGAAGTCCATCAGTTATACTCAATTATTGCTACAGTAATTGCTGCATAATATCTCTCATATTATTGATTCAATTATTGTCGCAGTATCATCTCCATAATATTTATTATTACTAAATTAATAATTGAGATGACAAAGTTATTCATATTATTATTTGCAATATTGACAATGTCTAGAAAGTTCTGTCAATGAGAGGTTTGGTCACCTAATTGCGCGCCAATAAAAAGAAATCCTTATCGGAAAGCCCCCTCTTTCCTGGAAATGATCCGGTTGTTAAATATTATGAGTTATAAAATTATAGATGAATACGTTCGTGTTGATTAAAGATGAAATTGATATTTCTATTGTGTTGGGATTATTAGTGTTAGTAGAAATCGACATCTATTCTGATAATAATTGATGTCTGGAGGTTATATTGACCAATCGGGTAATTAATCGGATAAATGAGCAATCAATTGCTTTTAATTCACATACTTATAATTGTTTGTTCACATGTGTGTACTATTGATTCACATGCATGTACTATTAGGGGAGGTGGTGTAAGATTGATAATACTTGCATGACTAAATTAAAAATGGAGGTATAGATGAAGGTACTATACTGTAATTATTTTTTTTCACATGTATAGAACTATTGATTCACATGATTGTACTATTGATTCACATGATGTATTATTAGGGGAGGTGGTGTAAGTTTGATATTACTTGCAAGACTAAATTAAAAATGAAGGAAAAGATAAATGTATTATACTATAATATTTCGAGCCCCAAAACGTGCAATTATCGAAACTATGTTTTCCTATAAATAGAAGCTCATTTTTCTTTTATTCTCACCAATTCACTAAGACTCATAATAGCAATTATAGAGAGAGAAGCTTTAGAGAAAAAGTAGAAGATAAGTCTGTTACCTCAGTATTCCAGTATCCAGTGTTCTTCTGAGATAAGGGATATTATTTTATTCGGTATTCATAGGAATAATATTTTCTTCCATACTATGTAGTATGTGAGTAATATTATTTCGTCTCGTATTCCTGATTATACCCTCATTTTGTTAAAGTATTGCTTCTCTACTCCGTAAGATTAGTAGAATATCCTTAAAATTTGCACTTCATCTAGTATCGTTTCACAAGGATATTTTCTGCATATTCTTGTTAAATTTTAAGCTTTTCATGTCGGAGTACAGTCCATAAGTAGTATTCATTTTTACGGTATTATTCATAAAGTACTATTCACGGGGGTACTATTCACAAAATACTATTTATGGGTACTGTTGGATAAAATCTAATTACGCACAACACGCGAGTATACGTGGTCAACAAGTAATAAAGTGAAAGTAGAGTATCGTTCCCACGAGGAATTGTTTAATAAAAATCATCAAGTACTAACCCGTAACCAACTCAATCTTATTTAAACGAATGAATTTCAATTTATAAGTAAATTAATTCTAATTACCACTAGTTAAATTAAGATTATGGAGATTTAAGATCACAACTTCACTTATTGCTTCATTTAAGTTAACACACTACTCATTAATTATTTTCTATCCTGAATTGTTAATCAAGAACACAAAAGCAGATAAAACCACCTCTCGATGCATAATACCCATACTCACTTAAATCCACAGATGATAGAATTAAGCAAGACACCCTAATTAACTAATCCACTATATCTCTATGTGAATTATAATTAAAAAGAATTTAAAGCACAAGTTCTCTATAAGATTACATATGGCATAAAGGCATATCTCTATCCTAAATGTCAATCATGAATTCCATCTATGCAGAAATTACAAACACATGTTATCATGATCAGATCTAAATCTAAACTTCATATATCGAGTTCATATAGATTATCACGGTAATTGTTAGCTAGGAAATTAAACATTCAAGTCCAAATCACAAAAGACAATCCTCAGGATAGAATATAATAATTGATAATGAAACATATTAAAATAATCTATATAATAAGATCCATTGTAATCTCAAACAAAGAATTAGTTCATTATTATTGAATTAAAACTAAGAATCTACAATTGAATACACAGTAAAAGACAAAGATAGAATAAGATGAGAAGATAGAATCTATTTTCAATAGATTTGAAGCTCCCTCCTCGCTCCTACTTTGAATCTTCAATGGTCTCCAAGTTACTTCAATCTCCAAAACTCATTAGAACTAGGGTTTTGGTCTAATTTACTCTAATCTAATCTAATGCAATCCTCTCTCTCTCTCTCTAATCTCTCTAATCCTTGCCATTCTCCTCCTTTTATAAGTCTCTTTGTATGTCTTTAAGTCCTCTTGGAAGTCCTTGAGTCAATCGGATCGAACCAATCCTTCTTGGACTCAAATTTGGCCAAAAACGTCTTTTCTGTGCATACCCCCGTCCCGATGGGGGTTTATACTTGTAAAGCGCCCGCCCCGACGGGGATCCCTACTATTTTCTAGATGGTATGCCCGCCCAGGCGGGGGGTTTGTGAAGGAAAAGCCCACTCCGGCGGGGGTACCTTTTCTGCTCTGACATCTTTTGGGAAAACGGCCATAAGTTTTGATCCAAGGAGAGTTACGAGGCCTGCCACCTATCAAATTGAAGATATCGACGAGCTCCACAACTTTCATTCTTTAGGAATTGAGAAATAACGGACTTATGAATGTTGAAATAGGGCTGAAAGTGACTGCTATGCAAATAGCCACCAAAAACAGTGAAGTTCGACGTCTGTTGGTACAAAGATCATAACTCTTGCATCCGAGCTCCGATTGGAATGCTTCAAGATGTTTTAGAAAGTTAAGAAGAAGCTCTACAATATAATCCAAGTTCCAAGCCAAGAACATGAAATAAACATGAAGCCCAAATGATGTCCGAATTATTTTTCTTTGCGATTTTATACCAATTCTTTGCGATTTCAGTTCCCAAGCATATAATCTACAAAACAAACACAAAATACATGAAAAGTAACTAAGAAACATGAGATTAAGCAACTAATTCAAGTAACAGATACCGGATAAGTAGGTTTAAAACCTACTTATCAGGTAATATTCATAAAGTACTATTCACGAGTACTATTCCCGAAGTACTATTTACGGGATACTATTCCCGAAGTACTATTTACGGGGTACTATTTACTCGAGTACTATTCACCCAGGAAATTATTCATGACAAAAATTGATTTCTTTTCGGTCCAAATCATTTTTGATACAATATCATTCTTGAATTTTACTCCACAAAGCAGCATCATGTTGGCAATTTGAACATTATTGAATTCTGGATAAATTAAATTATATATCTTTAAAAATTTATCCTTTGTTTCTTTTAATTGAATTCGTATATCATTGTCATCATCATCATGCTTATATAGTGATAAAAGTCATATGTGGCTTAGTAGCATAGATGTACTATTGATTGGTATGATTATGACCAGGGATTATTCGGTATAATAATGACCATAATGTTATAAATGATGTGGTAAAAACCTTTATTGACTTTTAGTGCATTGATGTATAGTTGTTGGTATGATTATAACCAGGGATTATTCGGTATAATCATGGCCATTGATGATTACATAAATATCCTTGGCCCGTAGTGCAAGGATGATTCGATGATGTGGTTTTTTTATTAAGCTGAGTCTCAACAATAAAATTGATGATAAACTTTTTAAATCATAGAAGATAGTAGATATCATGCTCTACTTGACTCTTCTAATAGATTGCTTGTTCCGTTGCAAGTTAAATTTGATGTTTATTGTATTTTTTTAGTTCAACACTATTGAAGGCTAATGATAATTTAGTCTGCATTATCTTAGTCATGATATTTCTTACTGGGCTAGTTGAGCTCACCTTTTGTTTTCATTGTTCTCTTCAGGAAAAGAGAATATAGTTAGGACTAGTCAGGGAACGGAGTGACGGTCCAGATATTTGCATTAGTAGTCCTCACTATTCAGTGAAATAGTGTGATAATAAATGTATTGAGGACTCCATTTGAGTTTGAATACTGTCTAGAAGACAATATTCATACTAAAAGTCTCAGCTTATATTTTGTCGTATTTTATACGACAACTTATATTTTGTCGTATTTTATACGACAGTTGTATAATTAAGTTGTATTTGAATTTTGTACCATATATTTGGTGACTCAGAATGGGTGAATTATACCTATTTTGGGTGTGTCACATTTGTCTTTTCTCTTATTCCAATTATGTGTGGTATTACTGTCAGGGAGTATTTATAAATTTCTTTTAATGATATAATTGAAATTCTCTTTTTAATTATTGTTCTTATTTCATGCAAAATAGTAGTATTAATATTATTTATTTTTTTTTTTAATTCCACGGCTAGCTAAATTTCTAATACCTAGGATGATGATGAAATTAGGTATTTCATAATAATATTCTCTTTCTTTTCCGAAATTAATGTCTAATTGTTTTCGCATTCATATTTTTCTCCGCATAAATTGCATATGATTTCTATATTGATTGCGAGGTTTTGATAAGTTATAGTTAGTCTGTAAATTTTTCATAACTTATGTTGGCCCATATTAATTATATGAATCATTATTTTTAAAGGGACAGGAAAAAAATTGGGAATTGATTTAGGAAATAAGAAATTATTTATTATGTTAATATTTGGTGGATTCTAATTCCTAGGTATCTTTTCTCATTAATAGTTTCCGTTATTAATTAATAGTTTGCATAATTTAGTTAATAAATCTTTTCCACCATTTTTGTTTCTAATTTGCCTAAAATATTAATTAAGGATATATTAAAGAATTGATCTAGTCTATGTGGTTCGACCTGCACTTGCCAAATCTACAATAGACGTTGTGCACTTACAATACATAATTTTATCACATCAGCTTCTTCTATTGGAGGAGGAGGAATGTGTTTAGGGTATTCGGAAGAGGTTTTGGTGTTGGCTTTTTTAGTTGGGGGTTCAGATAAAGGATCTTCGAGTTCCTTTCTTTTTTGGCTTTGGTTCGGATCGAGTATGTTTATTTGTAGAGGTTCAGAGGTTAGGATGTTTTTGGTTGGGTTGATGGGGGCTTTAGATGAAACAACCTTGGGCGTTTCAATGGTAGTGGTTTGGGCAACAACTTTGTTGTGCCTCTTCTTGATTCGAAGGATCTTAGTCCTTTCGGAGTTAGGCATTTCTAAAGGCTTTTCTTTTTGGTGAAGGATGGAGTAGGGATTATTGTTGGTTGAAGCACATTTATAGGTGGGTTCGGGTCGGTGTTGGTAGTGGATGGTCCTTCGATTACGATCACCAAAGGTGTGGTCTCGATGATAGGAGAGGCAGTGGGGGACTAGTTAATATATTCAGAATTGATGTCTTGGGGATTAATTTTTTTGGGGGATGTTGGTTTAATAAGGGATACTGTGGATAAAGTGTGGGTTAGAATTAATAAATAGATTAGTATAAGAGTACATTAAAGTAAAGGCTTTGGGACTTACGTTTATGTTCGTACAACTAGGTTTGCTTGCTTAGAAGGCTGAAGTCCCATTCCTTCGTTGGCAGTCTCTGGATCAAATTCACTATTTCCACGACTATGTTCTATTAAGGATCTTTAATGACGATGTTCGGACGTCCGAAATCAGCCCAATATGGAATCGGGTGGGTATCGGGCCCTCGGATGAAAAACTAGTGGGTATGTTACCCCTTGTTACTCGAAGTGGTGTTCATTAATGATCGCTTTTCAAGGTGTTTAGGTAGGTTTGTTTTGGTTTGTTGTTTTCTTATTTGCCAAAACCATGGTTCTTGGGATTGCCTTACAGAGAAGAGGGATAAGAAGAAATCTATGGATGGGGAAACGCCAAGCTCATGGCAAACAACGATGAAGGCAACAATGTTGATGTAAAAATTTGGCACCAGTTGGGAAAAACCCATGCCACTAAACCCTAACAGTGTGTTGATGAAGGCACAAAGGGGTAGACGAACCCCTTTATCTAGTAAGGTAAGGGGCATAACAGTCTAACCGTTAATACGATGGTACATGCGATCGACTTTAGAAGGGGCTTTGAGATCGTAGGTGTCAAGGATACGAAATTGCTTCTGGATTTCTACGAGATTCTCTTCCCTGATGGTTGATTTGGAGTTGGCATGAGGGAATTGTGCTTCATTAGAGTATTCCCTAATCATTTTTTGGTATTTCAACTTTGCCTCGGATGGGCCCGACGCTTGGGGGGTAGAGCTGGTCGCGGTGGTTACTGTGGTAGCTTGGGTGCTGGTCGCACTAGTGGCGGTTGTTGCAGTGGTAGGGGCGTTTATTGGGAGAGGACGAATGGAGGAAATGGGGATGACATTAATGGTGTGAAGCCCCCAAAATAGGTATACATCACCCATCTTGAGTCGCCAAATACAAGGTACAAAATTCAAATACAACTTAATTATACAACAATCGTGAAAAATACAACAAAACATAATCTAAGAGTTTTAATAAGAATATTGTCATCTAGACAATATCCACATTCAATGGAGTCCTCATTACATTTATTGTCACACTATTTTATAGAATAGTGAGGACTACTAAAACAACCATCTGGACCGTCAATCCACTCCTCGACTCGTCCCAGCTATATTCTCATTTCCTGAAGAGAACAGTGAAAGAAAGGGTGAGCTCAACTAACCCTGAAAGAAATATTATGACTAAGATAATGCAGAATAAATTATCTTTAGCCTTCAACAGTAAAACAACTTATAGAATATAATATACAACAAGTTTTAGATCAACAACTGTAGCAAAATAAGCAATCCATTAGAAGAGTCAAGTAGAGCATAAAATGTAAGACCCTGAATTTTATGAAATAAACGTATTCAATTTTTTTTCTATTTAGTAAATGGTTAAATTGATAGAAAGTAAAGTTAAGGGTGATATATGAATTTTTTTCAAAATAAGCAAGTGACTATAAAATACTTGTTGTTGTCGGGGAATATTCGTACGACGGCGCATCTATTTATGGACCCCATAATAGAATAACTGTTGGATGAAGAAAATGACAAATATGTGTTTTTATAAATAATGGTGTAATGGTTACCGTTAACACTATTGGATTACCTGGTGGTTAAAATACGGTAATACCCGTTGTTGCACAGTAGCACATGGTAATGCACAGTATTTTTGAATTATTGATTCTTACGTAAGAATGCACTAATCAATAATTGTTACAGTAATTATTGTTCAGTATTTTATTTTATTAATTCAATAATTGTTGCGTTGATATTTTATATTATTGTTGTTTCAATAATTGTCACTGCACAGTATTTTCCATTATCAGATCAATAATTTATATTATTTGAATAATATTATTAGATAGAATTATTGTCAATGTCTAGAAAGCTCTGTCAAGGAGAGGTTTGGTCACCTAAGTGCGCGCCAGTAAGGAGAAATCCTTATCGAAAAGCCCCCTCTTTCCTGGGAACTGTCTGGTTGTCATTATTGTGATTCTGTAATATTATTTGTGAATAATTAATTATTGATTTATATGATAAGGAAATATTTATTTGATGCGGATATAAATGATGGATTTATTTATGTGGTTATAATGATAAAATTAACGTTGAGGTGTTTTAGCAGTATTTTGCCGGAATGGAGGTATTAAAAATCAAATCAGTGTTCTTAAAGCTCTATTGCGTGAGTTATAATTTTAATCCGACCGTTGGATCGTTGTGATTTTTGGATATGTTATACATATATAATTTAAGTATATGTCAACAAATTTTGAACCATTAAAAATTAACGTATTATTTGTTATGAATTTTAAAAGGTGTTGAAAACCATCCGTTTGTGGATTTCGGATACTTTCTGTCTGGAATTTAGAAAAACTTAAAGCTACAAAGTTGTAGAGAATCGTGTGGAATGAATATAAAATTCGTATTTTTCTGATAAACTGGTTATTTTCTATGAATTATAAAAGTTTCGAAAAATAAAATGATTTTTATTAAAATTAGGTGGGACCCACTTTTGGTTGGTGTTAAATACATGTGCTGATTTTGGGTGGGCCCCACTGTGGTGGTTGTTGAATTTTTAGGAGTGGATGCGTAAGAGAAAAAAATAAAATATATTAGTATTTTATTAATTTAGTCTCCTTTGGTGTTCTAGCATTTTCCTATAAATAGGCGCTTATGTTAGAATTGAAAATCACACCAGAAACATAAGTTTTCTCACTCTATATTATTGAGCGTATTTTTGTGTGTATTTAGATATTTTGAGAGTTGTTATTCAGTGAAAGTTTCCTTCAACATTACATCCGGTATTCCAGTCAGAAGTACTGCTATTTTGAGGTAAGGGATTGTAAGGGTTATTATGTTATTTAGTTTCGTAATTTTTTCTCACCCTAAAAAATTCTGGAAAAATTTAAAATGATAATTTGATGAGTTTTGTAGATTGTGTCCAAAAATGGCGATTTTGGATGTTTAGATTAGGAGTTATGAATTTTATGAGAAAATACTATTTTAAAAGTAAACCCTTATCCTTGTGGTTAACTCCAAAATTGGTGAAATGTTTATTGGGAGTACATGTATATAACAGAAGTATACTCTGTAAATTTTGGAATTTTTGGACAAAAGTATAATTTATGATAAATGTCTAAATATTTGAAAGTTTTGGCAATGTGAAAAATAGTAAATGAATTTTAAAAATTCTGAGAACAATATATGTTCAATATGGGACTATATTCTGCTAAATCTCAAAAAAGAAAATTTGTTTGTACTGATTTGGTATTTTTCATGAAAATGGACTAGTTATGAGTAAATAAATTAAATATTTTATGTGAAGTAAGAAAATTGGAAAATTGGATTTTATGGCGTGAGAATCCTATATAAGGTATATGCAGATTTTTTATGAGATTTTTGGTTATTGGTGATGAAATCTTATGAGTTTGGCATTTTATGATGATTAAATGCATTAATTAGTAAAGTGTAAACAATTACAATAAATTATTTATAAGTTTAAGAAATGATTAAAATATTGTTGTAATATTAATAATATTAGATTATGAGATTATTAAGTGATTTATAACATTTGAATTAAGGTGCTATAAATATTGATATGGATATTATTGTGAAACTTCATCTTTTCGTGTCGAAATTACTATTCATGAGTTACTATTTATAAGTTACTATTCACGACAAAATTAGTTTCTTTTTCTGACCAAATTATCGTTGATTTATGAATATTACTCTTGAGATTAAATCTATATGTTGATTATATTGTTTTTATTATCATATATAATATTTTTATAACCCTAATGATGATATTTCTCTTTGACTTGAGTGTAAAGATGAGTAGATTATTGGTATGATCGTGACTATGGGTTCTCTTTGGGCCAGTAGTGCAAAGATGAATTGTTGGCTGGTATGATCATGACCATTGAATTTATAATTGAATATCTTTAGCTTAAGTGCAAAGGTGAATTGATCAACATGGTTATAATTATTATTTATATAAATTCTAAAATGATTATATATTTCTTTGAGATATGAATATCTTTGGCATGTAGTGTAAAGATGACTTGTTGTTGAATATCTTTGGCCCGTAGTGCAAAGATGACATTTTGAATATCTTTGGCCCGTAGTGCAAAGATGACATGTTGTTGAATATCTTTGGCCTGTAGTGCAAAGATGAACTGTTGATGAATATCTTTGGCTCATAGTACAAAGATGAATTTATTAGTATAATTATGAACATGAACTGTGATTTGGTATAACCATGATCTTTGATGTTTCAGGTACAGACAGGTGATAAAAATTATCTTCGTCCTAGATGGGAAGAGGAATTTAGAATAACAATTATGATTATGAGTTATTCATATGATTGTGGAAAGGAACTGTTGATTGATGTTACAGGGATAAAACATTGATGGTGGACTTTTAATGTGGAGAAGATAATAGACTTTATAGTTTACTTAACTCTTCTAATGGATTGCTCGTTCCGCTGCAACTATGGTTGAAAAGTTTTATCATCTACCATATGTTCTAAATCTCTGATTTATTACTGATGAAGGCTATTGATAATTTATTTACCTTTAGTCATGATATTCTTTACTGGGCTAGTTAAGCTCACCATTTTGCTTCACAATTCCTTTCAGGTAATAAGAGTGTAGCTAGGTTGAGCGGGGGAAACAGGGGAATAGAACGGTGGTCTCTAGCGGTGGAAGTTCTCCCAAAACAGTATGGAAAAGTGTTTTATATTTTATACATCATTTAGTAGTTATATTTGGTGAATCAAATAGGGTGAGGCGAACCCAACGTTGGAAGGGTGTTTTGCCACTATCATAAAAAATGTCTAATGACATACAACCTCGTGTTATCATAAGACAGGGTCATGCGCATCCACTTGCTGAGTATATCTACGAGCACTACCTGTATAATCTTGGTTTTTGGTTGAAGTATAATTCTCAATTAGAGATAGTGGAGATAATGATATGTCAAGAGAAGACTCACCATTAGAAAGAATATGATAGTAATCTTCTCGTTTTTCTTTGGGGTCTATTGGATCAACCAAGGATAATTCTGTGGGCATATGATATCTATCATAACCCAAACGCATGGCCTCCCATGTACGAAGGTTTCCTTAAGCACTTCCCAAAGATTTTAATTTCTAAAACAGTTATTGTCTGTACCTTTATGTAATGTATCAATGTGAGGTGATGTCCATAGTTGGGACATGAGTCACAGTTGGTATTAAAACACACAGTATATGTGTTGTTGTATTTTGCACAACAATTGTAGTAATAAAGTTGTAGTTGTTTTCTGTACCAAGTATTTGGGGACTCAGAATAGGTTGGATGGATTGGACCTATTTTGGGGGTGTCACATAAAATCTACTATCTTATATGATTTAAAAATTATTTCATCAACTTTATCGCTGAGACTCAGCTTAATAAATAAAATCGAATCATCCCTGCATCACGGCCAAGGATATTCATGTAATCTTCAATGGTCATGATTATACCGAATAATCCCTGGTCATAATCATACCAACAACTTTCCATCAATGAACTACATGCCAATGAGGACTTTCACCACATCATTCGTCACATTACGGTCATGATTATACCGAATAATCCCTGGTCATAATCATACCAAGTCCATCTATGCACGTAATCCAAAGATGACTTTCATCACAATATAAGCATGAGGATGATGACAATGCCATAATAATTCAATAAAACAAGTTCAAGATAAATTTTAAAAGATTTATAATCTAATTTATCCATAAATCAATAACGTCCAAATTGTCAACATGATACTACTTTATGGAGTAAAATTCAAGAATGCTCAGAAGAATATTTCAATAAAAATATATTGGATGAAGTGCAAATATCTAGGATATTCTACTAATTTCAAGGAGTATAGAAGCCAAAACTTTAACCAACTGAGTATAATAGAATATATGAAACTGCAAATGGATTTTTGCGCGCCATTCGGTAATCCACGTAGACCGATCATTTCCACAATTTAATAAGGAATGAATACGAAAGATCATTCACCATGCATGCAGTAATCCACATAGACATGTTATTCCAACAAAATAATAAAGAATGGAAAAACAGAAGAATTCACCATGCATGTGGTAGCCCGCGTAGACAGGTTATTCCAACAGAATAATAAAGAATAGAATAACAAAAGAATTCACCATGCATGCGATAGACCGCACAGACAGGTTATTCCAATAGAATAATAAAGAATGGAATAACAAAAGAATTTACCAGGTATGCGATAGACCGCACAGACAGGTTATTCCAACAGAATAATAAAGAATGAATTAACAGAAGAATTCACCAAGCATGTGATACACCGCACAGACGGGTTATTCCAACAGAATTATAAAGAATGGAATAACAACCCTTACGAGTATTGAATGAAAATAACTCTCTTCATGAATACGAAAGAAATAATACCCCTTACCTTAGAAGAAACTGGATACTGGAATAGTGAGGTAGCAGACTTCTCTTCTTCTTTCTCTCTATAATTTCTCTCTGTAATAATTGCTCTTGTGAGACTTAGTGAATTGGTGAAAATGAAAAAAGAATAAGCTTCTATTTATAGAAAAATATAGTTTCGATAATTACACGTGGGGCTCGAAATATTACAGTATAACACCTTCCTCTTTTTCTTCATTTTTAATTTAGTCCTGCAAGTATTATCAAACTTGCACCAACTCCCCTAATAGTAAATAATGTGAATTAATAGCTCATTCATGTGACTTAATAGTATAATCATGTGAAAAACTAATTACAATATAGTACCTTCATCTATACCTCCATTTTTAATTTAATCATGTAAGTATTATCAATCTTGCACCACCTCCCCCTAATAGTACATGAATGTGAGTACACACATGTGAACAAATAATTATAAGCATGTGAAATAATAGCAATTAATTGCTCATTTATCCGATTAATTACCCGATTGGTCAAAATAGCCTCTAGACATCAATTATTATCGAAATAAATGTCGATTTTCACTAACACTAATAATTCCAACACAATGGAACTATCAATTTCATCTTTAATCAACACAACTTATTCATCATTAATATTATAACTCACAATATTTAACAACCAGATCGTTTCCAGAAAAGAGGGGGCTTTTCGATAAGGATTTCTCCTTATTGGCACGTAATTAGGTAACCAAACCTCTCCTTGACAGAACTTCTAGACATTGTCAATATTTTAAATAATAATATGAATAACTTTTTCGTCTCAATTATTGATTTAATAATAATAAATATTATACAGATGATATTGTGACAATAATTGAATCAATAATATGAGAGATATGATGCAGCAATTACTGTAGCAATAATTGAGTATAACTGAGTGACTTCTCACGTAAGCATCAATAATCAATACCGTGTGCTACTATGCAATCACACGTATTACTGTACTTTTACTACCAGGTAGTTCAACAATTTAACGGTAAAACTTTCGCCGTTATTTTTATAAAAAGATAATTATGTCATTTTCTAACTACGACAATACTTCTGTTGTGGAGTCCACCAATGATTGTGTCATCGTACGAATATTCCCTGTTAAAATGAATATTTCTCGACCAATCGAATATTATATAACCACTTGCTTAATTTGCAAAATTTGTAAATAATACCCACAACTATAAAATTATATTAAATCCTCACCATAATATTCAAAAATATATTTCGAGAAAAATTAATCTTTATTCATAAAAGTTGGGGTCTTACAACATCCCCTTCTTATGAAATTTTATCCTCGAAATTAGGGTGCGTATCTGGTATGTCGAAGAGGTGAGGATACTTTGACTTCATTTCAGATTCAAACTCCCAGGTCATTTCCTCAACATCGTGGTTTCTCCACAAAACTTTGACTTGAGGTATAACCTTGGAGCGTAGAATATGATCCATCTTATCCAAGATTTTAACAGGTACCTCCTCATATGTTAAATCTTCCGCTATCTCGTCCGGTTCTAATTCAATAATGTGGTTCGGGTCTTTCACATATTTACGTAATATAGATATATGAAAAACGTTATGAACACGAGACATACTTGGCGGTAAGGCGAGTCTATAGGTCATAGTTCCTACTCGATCGAGGATTAAAAATGGGCCAATGAATCGAGGATTAAGCTTTCCTCTCTTTACAAATCTTTTAACTACTTTCCATGGAATAAAATGTAACAATACATGATCTCCAATATTGAATTCCACATCCTTTCGATGAAGATCAGCATAACTCTTTTGTCGATCTTGTGAGGTTTTTATACATTGTCAGATCGTTTGAATCTTTCCTGTAGCCATACGTACCAACTCTGGTCCCAATAACGTTGCTTCACCCACCTCATCCTAGCATACTGGAGAACGACACTTTCTTCCATATAACGCCTCAAATGGAGACATGCCAATACTTGCTTGATAACTATTGTTGTAGGAAAACTCCACCAATGGTAAGAACTTGTACCAACTTCCCTTGACGTCAAAGACACAGAGTCTCAATAAATCATCAAGATTTTGAATAGTCCTTTTCGACTACCCATCCGTTTGAGGATGATAAGCCGAAATAAATCATAAATCCTTGCCCGTAACTTTTTGCAAACTAACCCAAAATCTTGAAGTGAATCTTGGGTCTCGATTAGAAACTATGGATATTGGCATACCATGCAATCTTATAATCTCGTTTATGTACATACGAGCAAGACTTTCAAGTGTATAAGTTTCTCGTATCGGTAAGAAATGAGCAGACTTGGTCAATCTATCAACAATGACTCAAATCGCATCTATGCCTTGAGAAACCTTGGGAAGATCAATAACGAAATCCATGGTAATGTGCTCCTACTTCCATTCTGGAATTTTGAAGTGGTTGCAATGGATCTTTTGGCACTTGATGCTCCGCCTTGACTCGTTAACAAGTTAGACACCTTGAGATAAACTCCGTTATCTCTATCTTCATATTGGTCCACCAAAATGTATGTCGAAGATCACGATACATTTTGGTACTCTCAGGATGGATTGCAAACGGTGTGTTGTGCGCCTCCATCGTGATTTTATACTTCAAGTCAGAATCTTTAGGAACACAAAGTCTGGAGTTGACTCGAAGTATTCCTTCTTCATCGATTCTTGCTTCTGGAATAGCACCTTCTTGCACTTTCTTCCTCATACGCATCAGCTCCAAGTCTGTAGGTTGAGCAGCTTTAACTTTATCGATTAAAGTCGGTTCTACTCATATATTCGCCATCATCGCATTGGTCCCTGGAGTCTTTAACTCTATCTCCATTCTTCGTAAGTCATACAAAATGGGTCTTTGCATTGAAAATATTGTACTCGTACCTGCATATGATCTTCTACTCAATACGTCAGCTACTACATTCATTTTTCAAGGATGATATTGGATTGTATGATCTTATTTTTTCAATAGCTCAAGCCATCGTCGTTGCCGCATGTTGAGTTCCTTTTGAGTGAAGAAATATTTGAGGCTTTTATGATCCGTATAGATCTCCACCTTCTCTCCATACAGGTAATGCCTCCAAATCTTAAGCATAAAAATGATTGCTGCCAACTCTAGATCATGAGTAGGATAATTCCTCTCATATTCTTTGAGTTGTCGTTAAGCATAGGATATAATTTTCCCATGTTGCATGAGAACACATCCTAAACCTTTGCCAGAAGCATCGTTATATATGACAAATCCCTCTGAACCAGCTGGTATTGTCAGAACAGGTGCTGAAATGAGCCTCCTCTTGAGTTCTTAAAAACTCTTCTCACATTCCTCGCTCCAACCGAATTTTGTATCTTTTTGAGTCAGCTTAGTTAATGGAGTAGCGATTCAAGAAAATCCTTCCACGAACTTCCGATAATAACCAGCTAAGCCGAGAAAGATACGTATTTTGGTCACTAACTTAGGTTTCTCCCAGCTTTGAATTACTTCAATCTGTGTCGGGTCAACAGATATTCCATGATTTGATATCACGTTCCCAAGGAATGCTACTTCTTCAAGCCAGAACTCGCATTTCTTTAACTTGGCATATAACTTGTTTTCACGAAGCTTTTGGAGTATCAGCCTCAAGTGTTGCTCATGATCTTCACAGCCTTTGGAGTAAATAAGGATGTCATCAATAAAGACAACCACAAAGTGATCCAAATATTCCTTGAATACTCGGTTCATCATATCCATGAAGGTAGCAGGAGCATTAGTCAATCCAAAAGACATGACTAGGAATTCGTAATGTACGTACCGAGTTTTGAAAGCAGTCTTTGGAATGTCATCAGTTTTAATCTTCAATTGATGATATCCAGAACAAAGATCGATCTTTGAAAAGAATTTGGCGCCTTGCAACTGGTAAAATAGGTCATCAATGCGAGGCAACGGGTACCTATTTTTGATGGTGACATGATTCAACTCCCGATAATCAATAAAAAGTCGCATACTTCCATCTTTCTTCTTCACGGATAAAATAGGAGCACCCCAAGGAGACATACTAGGTCGAATGAAACCGATGTCTAACAATTCCTGCAGTTGGGTTTTTAACTCCTAAAGTTCAATAGGAGCCATTCGATATGGGGCTTTGAAAATGGGTTTTGTACCGGGTTGAAGGTCGATACCAAACTCAATTTCATGCTCCGGGGGTAGGCCAGGAAGTTCTTCGGGGAATACGTCAGGAAATTTATTAACAATAGAAATATCATTCAAATATGACGTATTTTTGTTTAAATCTGTGACATGGGCTAAGAAAGATTGACATCCGTTTTTCAATAAATGAATAGCTTTATGGCTTGATATGACAATAATTTACTTTAGTGGTTTGGTTGCTTGAATTCGCATAATCTGTTGGTTAGGAATATAAAAACTAACAATCTTACGAAAACAATTATTTTTTGATGATGAGTAGTTAACCAATCAATCCCTAAAATCACATCAAATACAAGTATTTGTAAGGAAATAAGATCGACATGTAATGTGAGGGTACCGATTTGAACCAAACAAGGCTTATAAATAGTGGATGTAATGAAGGTTTCTCCCAATGGAGTTTAACCAGATAAGTCAAAGTCTAATTTCTTTGGATTCAAATAAAAACGTTGAGCGCAAGTAGGAGAAATAAAAGAATGGGTAGAACCGGTATCAAATAAGGTATAGACTTCGCTAGAGTTTATGATTAGCTTACCCGTGATCACCTCATTTGAATTCCTCGCTTTTTGAGAGGTTACGACAAACGCTCTCCCTTGAACTACCTGTTTTGTCTTGTCTGGGATGGCCTTTGATGTGCACGACAAAATTGGGAAAGGTGACCTTCTCTTCCGTAATTATAACATGATTTGGATTGCTGCGTACAGTTTGGACTGATATGTCCCTCCCCTCCGCATTTTTAACATACGATCGGTTGTCGTTCCCTTTCCTTAACAACAGGTGCTGGTGATGACGTCTTTCCATCATTGTTGAATCTCCTCTTCTTGAAATTTCCTCTTCTATTATCTTGGCCATGATTACCACCGAAGTGGTTACCATTTCTATCATGTTGATTCCCTCCACATTTGTTGTCAGCGCTTCGATGACTACTACCACTGGTATTATCATTTTGTCAGTTGCTCTCTCTTGGTTGGGTAGACTCATTATCGCGCTCCAATAACTGAGCCCTATTTACAACATCTGAATAAAACACAGTTTGTCAGAAATTAAGTATTGACGTATCTCGGATTTCAAACCTCTTAGAAACATCCGCATCATTCTCTCCTCATTATCAACCAAGTGGGACGTAAACCAAGACAACTCGGCAAACTTAGTTTCGTACTGTGACACGGTCATATTTTTCTGCTCCAGCTTGATGAACTCTACCTCTTTCATGTGACGAATACTTTCAGGAAAGTACTTGTCGTTGAACAGTTCTTTGAATTTCTCCCAAGACATCTTCAGTGCGGTAGGATGAGTACGCTTTATAGATTTTCACCAGTAATTTGCCTCTCCTCGCAACATAAAGGTGGCAAATGGAACCATTTGCTCCTCAGAGCATCCCAAGACATCAAATATCTTGATGATCTGCTTTATCCACGTCTCTGCCTTAAGTGGTTTTGGCTCTCCAATAAACTCCAGTGCTCCCAACTCCTTGAACTATTTAGCGGTGACCGTCCAAGAGTTGCCAGTGTTTCCACATGCATTTTGAACAAGAGCCGTTCTCGCCTGATGTTGCATGAATTGCATAAAGCCTCTGAACATCCCATCGTTCACCATTTCATTGGTGTTATTGTTTATGTGAGACCCCAAATCTTATGAAATAAAGTATTTAATTTTCTTATAATTATTCTATTTAGTAAATGGTTAAATTGATAAAAGGTTAAAGTTAAGGGTGATATTTGAAAATTTTGCAAAGTAAGCAAGTTGATATAAAATATTTGTTGTGTCGGGGAATATTCGTTTTAACAGGGAATATTCGTATGACGGCACAATCATTGGTGAACCCTACAACGAAAGTATTGTCGTATTTAGAAAACGACAGTATTATCTTTTTATAAATAACATCAAAAGTTTTACTGTTAAACTGTTGAACTACGCGGCAGTAAAAGTACAGTAATAAGCGTGGTTACATAGTAGCACACGGTATCGATTATTGATGCTTACGTAAGAAGTCACTCAGTTATACTCAATTATTGCTACAGTAATTATTGCATATCTCTCATATTATTGATTTAATTATTGTCACAGTATCATCTGCATAATATTTATATTATTAAATCAATAATTGAGACGGCAAAGTTATTCATATTATTATTTGCAATACTAACAATGTATAGAAGTTCTATCAATGAGAGGTTTGGTCACCTAATTGCGTGCCAATAAGGAGAAATCCTTATCGGAAAGCCCCCTCTTTCTTGAGAACAACCTGGTTGTTGAATATTGTGAATTATAATATTAATGATGAATAAGTTCGTGTTGATTAAAGATGAAATGGATAGTTCCACTGTGTTGGAATTATTAGTGTTAGTGAAAATTGACATTTATTTTGATAATAATTGATATATGGAGGTTATGTTGACCAATCAGGTAATTAACCGGATAAATGAGCAATTAATTGTTATTAATTCATATGATTATAACTATTTGTTCACATGTGTGTAATATTGATTCACATTATTGTACTATTAGGGGAGGTGGTGCAAGATTGATAATACTTGCATGACTAAGTTAAAAATGGAGGTACTATACTGTAATTCGTATTTTTACATGTCTAGAACTATTGATTCACATGATTTACTATTAGGGGAGGTGGTGCAAGTTTGATAATACTTACAGGACTAAATTAAAAATAAAGTAAAAGAGGAATGTATTATACTTTAATATTTTGAGCCCCAAAACGTGCAATTATTAAAACTATATTTTCCTATAAATAGAATCTCATTCCTTCATCATTTTTCACCAATTCACTAAATCTATATAGCAATTAATATAGAGAGAAATTATAGAGAGAAAGGAGAAGAGAAGTCTGTTACCTCACTATTCCAATTTTCTTCCAAGGTAAGGGGTATTATTTCTTTCGTATTCATAAAGAGAGCTATTGTTATTCCATTCCTTATTATTCTGTTCAAAAAACCTGTATACGCGAACTACCGTATACATGGTGAAATTCTTCTGTTATTCCATTCTTTATTATTCTGTTGGAATATCATGTCTGTGCATATTATGCATTACATGGTTCTATTCTTTATTATTCTGTTGGAATATCCTATCTGTGCAGATTACGCATGACCTGGTTCCGTTATTTATTATTTTGTTGGAATATCCTGTCTGTGTGGATTATGCATGAACTGGTTCCGTTATTTATTATTTTGTTGGAATAACCTGTCTATGTGGTCTATCACATTCATGGTGAATTCTTCTGTTATTCCATTCTTTATTATTCTGTTGGAATAATCTGTCTACGTGGACCACCACATGCATGGTGAATTCTTCTGTTATTCCATTCTTTATTATTCTGTTGGAATAACCTGTCTATGTGGATTACCGCATGCATGGTGAATGATCCTTATTATTCACTCCTTATTAAATTATGGAAATGATCTGTCTACGTGGATTACCGCATGGCGGGCGAAAGACCATTTGCAGTTTCGTACTTTTTCTGACCCTCAAAAATTTTGGAAAATTTTGAAATGATAATTTTATAAGTTTTCTAGATTGTGTCCAAAAATGGCGATTTTTGGATGTATAGATTAGGAGTTATGAATTTTATAGGAAAAAAGACTGTTTTAAAAGTAAACCCTTATAATTCATTGTAGTTAACTCCAAAAATTGTAGAATTTTTATTGGCAGTACATATATATAACAAGAGTATACCCTGTAAATTTCAAAATTTTTGGACAATAGTACAGTTTATGATAAATGTCTAAATATTCGGCAGTTTATGCCATATGAAAAATAGTAATGAATTTTAAAAATTTCAAGAAAAATATATGTTCAATATTGGACTATATTCTGCTAAATCCCAGAAAAGAAAACATTTTGAGAATGATTTGTTATTTTTCATGAAAATGGTTTAGTTACGAACATATGAATTAAATATGTTATGTGAAGTTGAAAAATTGGTCAATAGGATTTTATGGCTTTGAAATCCTATATAAGGTATATGCATATTTTTGATAAGGGATTTGATCATTAGTGATTAAATCTTATGAGTTTGACATTTTTGAATGATTAAAAGCATTATTTGGTAAAGTGTAAACAATTAAAATAAATTATTTATAAGTTTAAGAAATGATTAAAATATTGTTATAATATTAATGATATTAGATTATGGGATTATTAAGTGATTGATAACATTTGGATAAATTTAAATTCTTTAATATATATCATTGATTTCGTTTGATTAATGCTTATATTATTGGCATCATCATCATGTTTATATTATGATGAAAGTCATCTTTGGCTTACGTGCAAAAATGAACTGTTGATTATTGGTTTTACAGTTGTATATCTTTGTCTTACTTGCAAAAATGGATTGTTGATTATTAGTTTTACAGTTGTATATCTTTTGCTTACGTGCAAAGATGAACTATTGATTGATGAGTATCTTTGGCTTATGGGCATAGATGAACTGTTTATTGGTATGATTATGACCAAGGATCATTCGTTATAATCATGACCCATAATGTTATAGATGTTGTGGTAAAAGTCTTCATTGGCCCATAGTGCATTGATGGACAGTTATTGGTATAATTATAACCAGGGATTATTCGGTATAATCATGACCATCAATTATTACATGAATATCCTTGGTCGTAGTGCAGGGATGATTCGATGATGTGGATTATTTATTAAATTGAGTCTCAGGGATAAAATATTGATTATACACTTTTAATTCGTAGAAGATATTAGATATCATACTTTACTTGACTCTTCTAAAATACAGTTGTATGTCTTTGGCCGTAGTGCAAAGATGAATTTATTAGTATGATTATGAGCAGGAATTATGATTTGGTATAACCATGATTTTTGATGTTTAAGGTGAAGATAGGTGATGAAAATTATCTTCGTTGTGATACCCCCAAAACAGGTATACAACACTCATTCTGAGTCGTCAAATACATGGTACAGAAACAATTACAACTTTATTAATACAACATAAAAACTGTGAGTTTAAATACAAATATTGTCATCTAGACAATATCCACACTCAAATAAGTCCTTATTTTAATTATTGATACATTATTTTACAAAAATGGTGAGGACTACTAAAATAACTTCTAGAACCATCATTCCATACCCCGACTAGTACTCGCTACATTCTCGCCTCTTGAGAAGAAAAATGGAACAAAAAGGAAAAGGGTGAGCTCAACTAGCCTAGTAAAGAACATTATGACTAAGATAATACAGAACAAATTATCGTTAGTCTTCAACAGGGAAAAAATCTAATAGAATACAATAGACAACAAGTTTTAAATCAATATTCGCAGCGGAAATAATAATTCATTAAAAGAGTTATGTAGAGAATGAAATCTACTATCTTCTATATATGAATATAAAAGTTCATCGTCTATCTTTTATCCCTGTAACATCAATCAATATATATCTGGAATCAAATATTCATCTTTGCACTACAGGCCAAAGATATTCATCAGTTGGTCATGTTCATCTAAACACCTGTTCATTTTTGCACTACAGGTCAAAGATATTCATCATAAAATCATTCATCTTTGCACTACGGGCCAAAGATATTCAATTATATCATCATTTCGGACTAAGGATGATGAAAAATATTTTAAAGAAAACGAATCCAGTGAAACAAAAGAATAAATATTAAGGATTAGTATTTCAACTATTCCATGTCCAAAAATATCTCATAAATAATCATAGTGGAGTAAAATTCAAGAATGATCAAAACATGGATACAATCAAAACTAGTATCCAGAATAGATATTTTGGACAAAAAGAAGAAAATTTTATTTTTCGGTAAATAGTGTCGTATTTGTGAATAGTGTCGTATATGTGAATAGTGTCGTATATGTGAATAGTAACTCCGACACTAAAAGATGGAAATTTCACAAAAAAGATCATCATGCTTCGTGAATAGTACTCGTGAATAGTAGCTTGTGAATAGTAACTCATGAATATTAACCCCGACATGAAAAAGTTCCTAATTTGATAAAAAGTTCCCACCAATATTTCGGCATAATGATATTGAATAAATAATATCATTTTCGAATAAAATAACATCCCTTACCTTAGAAAGAATAGTACTTCTGACTGGAATACTGGATATAGTGCAGAAAGAACTTGCACCGTATAGCAATACTCAAAGTACTAGAATACTCACAAAATACGCTCGATATTATAGAGAGAAATCTTTAGTTTCTGGTGTGATTTTCAATTCTAACCTAAGCACCATATTTATAAGAAAATGCTTAGAACACCAAAGTAGAAAATTTAATAAAATATTAATATTATTAATTAAATTTCCTACGCCACCAGACTTCTGAACTTCGGCACTTTGCACATGTTAGTGTAGCCAAAAAAAATAAAAAAACGTTTTTCTAATTATAAATATTTAAAACTTCCAAAAATCAATTATTCAGGAATTTTGGAACTTCAATAATTCATAATAAATAGTTCTTTTATCAGAAAATTCGAATCTCACAATTTTTATAGGAAATTTAATTCTCTACAACTTTGCAGAAGAAAGTTTTTCCAAATTCCAAATAGAAATTGACCGAAATCCATAAACGGACGATTTTACAGGCTATAATCAAATTTCAGTCAAGAAATGGCCCACAGACATGTTTAACATGTTTTAAACAACTTTTGCAACAAAAATATTCTTTCTCCTCATATACTCATATATCTCACATTCATTGTAAAAATATCATCATTATTATATAATATAATAAAATATTATTTTATCAGAAAAGATAAAATATCAATTTTTAACAATTATCACTTTAAAAATTTTCTCCATCTATAACCACATAAAATCAATATTTTCCTCATCATATAAATCAATAATTAATTATTCACAAATAATATTACAAAATCACAGTATTGGCAACCAGGCCGTTCCCAGGAAAGAGGGGGCTTTCCAATAAAAATTTCTCCTTACTGGCACGCAATTAGGTGACCAAACCCCTCCTTAGACAGAACTTTCTAGACATTGCCAATAATGTTTTCTAATAATATTATTCAGCTAATATGAATTATTTCTTCGATAATGGAAAATACAGTATAGTGACAATTATTAAAACAATAGTAATATAAAATATCAACGCAACAATTATTGAATGAATAAAATACTGAACAATAACTACTGTAACAATTATTAAGTAGTGCCTTCTTACGTAAGAATCAATAATAGGTGCAATACCGTGTGCTACTATGCAACAACGCGTATTACTGTGTTTTAACCACCGGGAATTCCAACAGTGTTAACGGTAACAACTACGCCGTTATTTATAAACAACTTATACTTGTCATTTTCTTCATCCAATCACTTTCCGTTATGGGACCCACACAAGGCTGCGCCGTCGTACGAATATTCCCCGATAGCAAGAATATTCCACGACCAAATGAATATTCCCTGACAACAATGAAAATTTTATAACCACCTACTTATTTAAAATATTTGCGCATTTTACCCATAACTAACCACATTAATCAATTCAACCCTTACTATTTCAAAATAATAAATAAAGGAAATTTAATTTTATTTATAATAAGTTGGGGTCTTACAACCTCCCCTCCTTATGAAATTTCGTCCTCGAAATTGACGTACGTACCTGGTGTTTCGAAAAGATGAGGATACCTCACTTTCATTTCCGTTTCCAACTCCCAGGTCATTTCCTCAATAGCATGGTTTCTCCACAAAACTTTAACTTGTGGTATGACCTTCGTGCGTAGGACATGCTCTTTCCTATCCAAGATCTCGACAGGTACCTCTTCGTACGTCTTATCTTCGGCAATTTCGTCCGGTTCTAACTCAATAACGTGGTTTGGGTCTTTCACATATTTACGCAGCACATATATATGAAAAAATTATGAACACGAGACATACTTGGAGGTAACGCGAGTCTATAGGCCACATTTCCTACTCGTTCAAGAATTTGAAATGGACCAATAAATTGTGGATTGAGCTTTCCTCTCTTCCCAAATCTTGTAACTCCCTTCCATGGAGCCACACGCAACAATACATGATCCCCAATACTAAATTCCACGTCCATTGGATGAAGATCCGCATAACTCTTTTGTCGATCCTATGCCGTTTGTATACGTTGTCAAATCATTTGGATCTTCTCTGTAGTCATTCATATTAACTCTGGTCCCAACAACGTTGCTTCTCCCACCTCATCCCAACATATTGGAGAGCGACACTTTCGTCCATACAATTCTTCAAATGGAGCCACACCTATACTTGCCTGATAACTAGTGTTGTAGGAGAATTCCACCAATGGTAAATACTTATCACAACTACCTTTGAAGTCTAGGACACAGAGTCTTAATAGATCTTCAAGAGTTTGAATAGTCCTCTCTGATTGTCTGTCCATTTGAGGATGGTATGCCAAACTAAATCGTAAATCCGTCCCCATAGATTTTTTCAAGCTAACCCAAAATCTTGAAGTTAATCTTGGGTCACGATCCAAAACTATGGATACTAGCATGCCATACAATCTCACAATCTCATCTACGTACATACGAGCAAGACGTTCAAGGGAATAAGTCTCTCGTATCGGCAAGAAATGAGCAGACTTGGTTAATCTATCAACAATAACCCAAATAGCATTTATGCCTTGAGAAACCGTGGGAAGACCCGTAACGAAATCCATGGTAATGTGTTCCCACTTCCATTTCAAAATCTCAAGTGGTTGCAATGGACCCTTAGGCACTTGATGCTCCGCCTTTACACGTTGACAAGTTAAACACCTCGAGATAAACTTTGCAATCTTTCTCTTCATATTGATCCACCAAAATGTATGTCGAAGATCATACATTTTGGTACTCCTAGGATGGATTGCAAACGGTGTGTTGTGTGCCTCCATCATGATCTTGTACTTCAAATTAGAATCGTTAGGGACACAAAGTCTAGAGTGGACTCGAAGTATTCCTTCTTCATCGATTCTTGCTTCTGGAATAGCACCTTCTTGTATTTTCTTCTTCATACGCATCAGCTCCGGGTCTGTGGCTTGAGCAACTTTAACTTTTTCAATTAAAGTCGGTTCTATGCATATATTTGACATCATCGCACTCGTTCCTGCATATGATCTTCTACTCAACGCGTCAGCTACCACGTTTGCTTTTCCAGGATGGTATTGAATAGTGTGGTCATAATCTTTCAACAGCTCGAGCCAACGTCGATGCCGCATGTTGAGTTCTTTTTGAGTGAAGAAATATTTGAGGCTTTTAAGGTCTGAATATATCTCCACTTTCTCCCCATATAGATAGTGCCTCCAGATTTTTAGCGTGAAAACGACTACTGCCAACTCTAGATCATGAGTAGGATTATTCCTCTCATATTCTTTAAGTTGTCGCGAGGCATAAGCTATGACTTTCCCACGTTGCATGAGAACACATCTTAACCCTTTGCCTGAAGCATCACTATAGATAACAAATCCATCCGAACTAGATGGTATTGTCAAAACAGGTGCCGAAATGAGTCTCCTCTTGAGATCTTGGAAACTCTTCTCGCATTCCTCGCTCCATACGAATTTTGTATCTTTACGAGTCAGCTGAGTTAACGGAGTAGCGATTCTAGAAAATCCTTCCACAAATCTCCGATAATAACCAGCTAAGCCCAAAAAGATACGTACTTCGGTCACCGTCTTTGGTTGCTCCCAACTTTGTATTGCTTCAATCTTCGCCGGGTCAACAGACACTCCATGTTTTGACACCATGTGCCCAAGGAATGCTACTTCCTCAAGCCAGAACTCACATTTCTTCAACTTGGCATATAGCTTGTTATCACGAAGCCTTTACAGTACCAGCTTCAAATGGCGCTCATGATCTTCACGGCTTTTGGAATAGATGAGGATGTCATCAATAAAGACAACAACGAACTGATCTAAATATTCCTTGAATACTCGGTTCATCATATCCATGAAAGTAGCAGGAGCATTAGTCAATCTAAAAGACATGACTAGGAATTCATAATGCACGTACTGAGTTCTGAAAGCAGTCTTTGGAATATCCTCAGTTCTAACCTTCAGCTAATGATATCCAGAACGAAGATCGATTTTTGAAAAGAATTATGCTCCTTGCAACTGGTCAAACAGGTCATCAATACGAGGTAGCGGATACCTATTCTTGATAGTGACATGGTTCAATTCCTGATAGTCAATACAAAGTCGCATACTACCGTCTTTCTTCTTTACAAATAAAACAGGAGCACCCCAAGGAGATGTACTAGGACGAATGAAACCGATGTCCAACAACACCTGTGGTTGGACCTTTAACTCCTGAAGTTCAATAGGAACCATTCGATATGGGGTTTTAGAAATGGGCTTTGTACCAGGTTCAAGATCAATAAAGAATTCAACTTCACGTTCTGGGGGTAGACCGGGAAGTTCTTCAGGAAATACGTTAAGAAAGTCAATAACAACAGGAATATTATTCAAATCTGACGTGTCTTTATTCAAATCCATAACATGGGCTAAGAAAGCTTGACATCCATTTTTCAATAAACGAGTAGCTTTATGACATGATATGACAGTGATTGATTTTAATGGTTTCGTTGCTTGAATTCGCACAACAGGTTGATTAGGAATATGAAAACTAACAACCTTACGAAAACAATCAATTTTGTCATGATGAGTAGTTAACCAATCAATCCCTAAAATCACATCAAAAGCAAGTATCTTTAAAGAGATAAGGTCAACAGGTAATGTGATGGTGCCAACTTGGATCAAACAAGATTTATAAACAGTGGATGTGATGAAAGTTTCTCCTAACAGAGTTTCCACAGATAGGTCAAAGTCTAATTTCTTCGGAGTCAAGTTTAAACGTTGAGCACAAGCAGGAGAGATAAATGAATGGGTAGCACCGGTATCAAGTAATGTATAAACTTCGCATGAATTTAAGATTAGCTTACCCTTGATCACCTCGTTTGGGTTCCTCGCATGTTGACCAGTCACGACAAACGCTCTTCTAGGAACCGTTGACTTTGACTTTTCTGGGACAGCCTTTTGAGTCACCATCCCCGCTGGTCTTGGTTTCACTACAGTGCAATCTCGAGCGATATGTCCTTCCTTTCCACAGTTATAACATACCTTAAACTGTTGTGGGAAGTTTGGGCTGATATGTCCTTCTTTTCCGCACTTATAGCATAAGACCGGTGGTCGTTCTCTTCCCTTGGAACCAGTTGATGCTGGTTCTGGTGTCCTTACATTATCATTGTTGAATCTCCTCTTTTTAAAATCTCCCCCCGAGTCGCTTCTTCTATTTTCATGGCCACGATTACCACCAGAGTGGTTACCGCTTTTATCTGAATGTTTTCCTCCCCGCTGGTTTTCATTACTCCGATGACTGCTGCCACCGGTATGACCCTGGTTGTGGTCCCTTGATTGAACATACTCGCTATCTCGCTCTAATAATTGAGCCTTGTTGATAACATCTGAATATAAAGAAAATTTATGAGAGATAAGATATTGCCGTATCTCGGGTTTTAAACCTCTCAGAAACATCCTCGTCATTCGTTCCTCATTCTCTACCAAATGAGGTGAAAACCTGGATAACTCTGCGAACTTCGCCTCGTATTGGGACACCGTCATGTTGTTTTGTTCTAGTCTAATAAACTCTACCTCCTTCATATGGCGAATACTTTCAGGAAAGTATTTTTTGTTGAAAAGTTTCTGAAACGTTTCCCAAGACATGCGAAGCGCGGCAGGCTGGGTACGTTTCACAGACTCCCACCAGTAATCTGCCTCGCCACGGAACATAAAGGTGGCGAATGGAACCTTCTGTTCCTCCGTGCATCCCAAGACATCGAATATCTTGGTAATTTGTTTGACCCATGTTTCCGCCATGATCGGATCCGGCTATCCCTTAAATTCTGGTGGTCCCAACTCTTTGAACTGCTTGGCCGTGACAAGCCGCGCGTTGCTATCATTTCCACCCGTATTTTGTACACGAGTCTCCCTCGTCTAGTTTTGAATGAACTGCAAAAAGCTTCTAAATATTCCGTCGTTCATCGTCTACTCAGTGGTTTTGTTTACAGGAGGAATATTGCCTTCTTGTTGTACGTTCCCCTGGGTGGTGATTAAAGGTGTTTCCACGGTCTCATTAACTCCACCGTTAATATTCTCAGCTGTCATTCTTAAATACTATCATAAAACAAGGATTAATTAAATAATTTAACATATCACATCACATATTAACAATATGCTTTAACTAACCAACAAATAATCTTAGGTATGACATACTAGCGAAGGATTACTCGTCTCTCCCCACCTAGTACTATTCCCCGATCTCCGCCAGAGATCATATCCCTAAGCTCTGATACCAACTGTGACACCCCCAAAACAGGTATACAACACCCATTCTAAGTCGTCAAATACATGGTACAGAAACAACTACAACTTTATTAATACAACATAAAAACTATGAGTTTAAATACAAATATTGTCATCTAGACAATATCTACACTCAAATAAGTCCTCATTTAAATTATTGATACATTATTTTACAAAAATGGTGAGGACTACTAAAATAACTTCTAGAACCATCATTCCATACCCCGACTAGTACTCGCTACATTCTCCCCTCCTAAGAAGAAAAATGGAACAAAAAGGAAAAGGGTGAGCTCAACTAGCCCAGTAAAGAACATTATGACTAAGATAATATAGAACAAATTATCGTTAGTCTTCAATAGGGAAAAAATCTAAAAGAAAACAATAGACAACAAGTTTTAAATCAATATTCGCAGTGAAAATAATAATTCATTAGAAGAGTTAAGTAGAAAATGAAATCTACTATCTTTTATATATAAATATAAAAGTTCATCGTCTATCTTTTATTCCTGTAACATCAATCAATATATATCTGGAATCAAATATTCATCTTTGCACTACAGGCCAAAGATATTCATCAGTTGGTCATGTTCATCTAAACACATGTTCTTCTTTGCACTACAGGCCAAAGATATTCATCATAAAATCATTCATCTTTGCACTACGGGCCAAAGATATTCAGTTATATCATCATTTAGGACTGAGGATGATGAAAAATATTTTAAAGAAAACGAATCCTGTGAAACAAAAGAATAAATATTAAGGATTTGTATTTCAGTTATTCCATGTCCAAAAATACCTCATAAATAATTATAGTGGAGTAAAATTCAAGAATGATCAAAACATGAATACAATCAAAGCTAGTATCCAGAATAGATATTTTGGACAAAAAGAAGAAAATTTCATTTTTCGGTAAATAGTGCCGTATTTGTGAATAGTGTTGTATATGTGAATAGTGTCGTATACGTGAATAGTAACTCCGACACTAAAAGATAGAAATTTCACAAAAAGATCATCATGCTTTGTGAATAGTACTCGTGAATAGTAACTCATGAATAGTAACTCGTGAATAGTAACCCCAACATGAAAAAGTTCCAAATTTGATAAAAAGTTCCCACCAATATTTTGGCATAATGATATTGAATAAATAATATCATTTTCTAATAAAATAACATCTCTTACCTCAAAAAGAATAGTCCTTATGACTGAAATACTAGATATAGTGCTGAAAGAACTTGCACCGTATAGCAATACTCAAAGTACTAGAATACTCACAAAATACGCTCGATATTATAAAGAGAGAAAGAGAGGGAAATCTTTAGATTCTGGTGTGATTTTCAATTCTAACCTAAGCACCCTATTTATAGGAAAATTCTTAAAACATCAAAGTAGAAAATTTAATAAAATATTAATATTAATAATTAAATTTCCTACGCCACCAGACTTTTGAACTTCAGCACTTTTCACATGTTAGTGTAGCCAAAAAAAATAAAAAATAAACGTTTTTCAAATTATAAATATTTAAAACTTTCAAAAATCAATTATTCAGGAATTTCGGAACTTCAATAATTCATAATAAATAGCCCTTTTATCAGAAAATTTGAATCTCGCAATTTTTTATAGGAAATTTAATTCTCTACAATTTAACAGAAGAAAATTTTTCCAAATTCCAAACAGAAATTGACCGAAATCCATAAACGGACGATTTTACAGGCTATAATCAAATTTCAGTCAAGAAATGGGCCCACATACATGTTTAACATGTTTTAAACAACTTTTGAAACAAAAATACTCTTCCTCCTCATATACTCATATATCCAACATTCATTGTAAAAATATCATCATTATTATATAATATAATAAAATATTATTTTATCAGAAAAGATAAAATATCAATTTTTAACAATTGTCACTTTAAAAATTTTTCTCCATCTATAACCACATAAAATTAATATTTTCCTCATCATATAAATCAATAATTAATTATTCACAAATAATATTACAGAATCACAGTATTGGCAACCAGACCATTCCCAGGAAAGAGGGGGTTTTCCAATAAGAATTTCTCCTTACTGGCGCGCAATTAGGTGACCAAACCCCTCCTTAGACAGAACTTTCTAGACATTGCCAATAATGTTTTCTAATGATATTATTTAGCTAATATAAATTATTGCTTCGATAATGGAAAATATTGTGTAGTGACAATTATTGAAACAACAATAATATAAAATATCAACGCAGCAATTATTGAATCGATAAAATACTGAACAATAACTACTGTAACAATTATTGAGTAGTGCCTTCTTACGTAAGAATCAATAATCGGTGCAATACCGTGTGCTACTATACAACAACGCGTATTACTGTGTTTTAACCACCGGGTATTCCAACAGTGTTAACGGTAACAACTACGCCGTTATTTATAAACAACTTATACTTATTGTTTTCTTCATCCAATCGCTTTCCGTTATGGGGCCCACACAAGGTTGCGTCGTCGTATGAATATTCCCCGACAGCAAGAATATTCCACGACCAAACGAATATTCCCCGACAACGATGAATATTTTATAACCACCTGCTTATTTAAAATATTTGCGCATTTTACCCATAACTAACCACATTAATCAATTCAACCCTTACTATTTCAAAATAATAAATAGAGGAAATTTAATTTTATTTATAATAAGTTGGAGTCTTACATTCGTCCTGGGTGCGAAGAGGAATTTAGAATCACAATTATGATTACGAGTTATTCATATGATTGTGGACAGGAATTGTTGATTGATGTTACAGGGATAAAATATTATTGGTGGACTTTTAACATGGAGAAGATAATAGACCTGATGGTCTATTTGACTCTTCTAATGGATTGCTCGTTCCGCTGCAACTATGGTTGAAACGTTTTATCATCTACTATATGTTCTAAATCTCAGATATATTACTGATGAAGGCTATTGATGATGTAAATTATCTTTAGTCATGATATTCTTTACTGGGCTAGTTGTGCTTACCCTTTTTACTTCACAATTTCTTTCAGGTAATAAGAGTGTTGTTGGGTCGAGCGGGGATAACAGGGAATAGAACGGTGGTCTATAACTGTTGAGGTTCTCCCTAAATATTATGGAAATAATTTTTTTGAGAGCTTTAGATAAGTGTGTCATATTGTATACGTCATTTGATATTTAATTTTGGTGAACCGAATAGGGTGAGGTGAACCCAACTTTGGAAGGGTGTTTTGCCACTATCATACAAAATGTCTAAAGACATACAACCTCATGTTATCATAAGACAAGGTTGTGCACATCCACTTGCTGAGTATATCTACGAGCACTACCTATATGATCTTGGAGTTTATTTGAAATATAATTTTCACTTGGAGACAACGGAGATAATTATATGTCAAGAGAAGACTCACCATTGGAAAGAAGACGATAGTAATCTTCTTATTTTTCTTTGGGGACTTTTGGGTCAACCAAGGATAATTCTGTGGACATATGATATCCATCATAACCTAGACGCATGGCCTCCCATGTACGAAGGTTTTCTTGAGTATTTGCCAAAGATTTTAATTTCTAAAACAATTATTTATTGTACCTTTATGTAAGGTACCATTGTAAGGTCGTGTGGTCAAGGCACCACGAGAGTTATATATATTTGTATTAAAACTCACATCTTATCTGTTGTCGTACTCTGCACGACAGTTCAACAGTTGTATAAATGAAGTTTATATTTGATTTTTATAGTGCGATATTTGGCGACTCAGAATGGGTCGTGTGGACCTATTTTGGGGGCGTCACAAATAGTATCAGAGCTTAAGGATATGATCGCTGGCGGAGATATGAGTCTAGAACTAGGAGGGGAGAGACGAGTAATATACTTTGCTAATGTGTGACTTACCTAAGCCAAAAATTTTACTTGATAAGTTGACAACTTGTGATATGTCAATTGACCTTTATTTTGAAGATATATTCTAGAATGATATCTAAAATATAGGAGATGAGCAATGGAAAAATCATGATACAGAGGATATAATCGGGAAGGTACAATCTGAAAAGAGAGCAAGGTATTCTCATCTCTTCGAATACCAGGTACGTACGTAAATTTCGAGGGTGAAACTTTATAAGGAGGGGAGATTGTGAGACCCCGAATTTTATGAAATAAAGTATTCAATTTTCTTATAATTACTCAATTTAGTAAATGGTTAAATTGATAAAAGGTTAAAGTTAAGGGTGATATTTGAAAATTTTGCAAAGTAAGCAAGTTGATATAAAATATTCGTTGTGTCGGGGAATATTCGATTGGTCAGAGAATATTCGTTTTAACAAGGAATATTCGTATGACTGCACAATCATTGGTGAACCCCACAACGGAAGTATTGTAGTTTTTAGAAAACGACAGTATTATCCTTTTATAAATAACGGCAAAAGTTTTACAGTTAAACTGTTGAACTACGCTGTAGTAAAAGTACAGTAATGCTCGTTGTTGCATAGTAGCACACGGTATCGATTATTGATGCTTACGTAAGAAGTCACTCAGTTATACTCAATTATTGCTACAGTAATTGCTGCATATCTCTCATATTATTGATTTAATTATTGTCACAGTATCATCTGCATAATATTTATATTATTAAATCAATAATTGAGACGGTAAAATTATTCATATTATTATTTGCAATATTGAAAATGTCTAGAAGTTCTGTCAATGAGAGGTTTGGTCACCTAATTGTGCGCGAATAAGGATAAATCCTTATCAAAAAGCCCCCTCTTTCCTGGGAACGACCTGGTTGTTGAATATTATGAATTATAATATTAATGATAAATAAGTTCGTGTTGATTAAAGATGAAATGGATAGTTCCATTGTGTTGGAATTATTAGTGTTAGTGAAAATAAAAATTTATTTGGATAATAATTGATATCTGGAGGTTATGTTGACCAATCGGGTAATTAACCGGATAAATGAGCAATAAACTGCTATTAATTCACATGATTATAACTATTTGTTCACATGTGTGTACTATTAATTCACATTCTTGTACTATTAGGGGAGGTGGTGCAAGATTGATAATACTTGCATGACTAAGTTAAAAATGGAGGTATAGATGGAGGTACTATATTGTAATTCATATTTTCACATGTCTAGAACTATTGATTCACATGATTTACTATTGATTCACATGATTTACTATTAGGGGAGGTGGTGCAAGTTTGATAATACTTGTAGGACTAAATTAAAAATAAAGGAAAAGAGGAAGGTATTATACGGTAATAATTTGAGCCCCAAAACGTGTAATTATTGAAACTATATTTTCCTATAAATAGAAGCTCATTCCTTCATTATTTTTTACCAATTCACTAAAACTATAGAGCAATTATTATAGAGAGAAATTATAGAGAGAAAGGAGAAGAGAAGTCTGCTACCTCACTATTCCAGTCTTCTTTTAAGGTAAGGGGTATTATTTCTTTCGAATTCATGAAGAGAGTTATTGTTATTCCATTTCTTATTATTCTGTTGGAATAACCTGTATATGCGGACTACCGTATATATGGTGAAATTCTTCTATTATTCCATTCTTTATTATTCTATTGGAATATCCTATCTGTGCGTATTACGCATGACCTGGTTCCATTCTTTATTATTCTGTTGAAATATCATGTCTGTGCAGATTACGCATGACCTAGTTCCGTTATTTATTATTTTGTTAGAATATCCTATCTGTGTGAATTACGCATGACCTGGTTCCGTTATTTATTATTCTGTTGGAATAACATGTATGTGCGGTCTATCCCATGCCTGGTGAATTCTTCTGTTATTCCATTCTTTATTATTCTGTTGGAATAACCTGTCTACACGGACTACTGCATGCATGGTGAATTCTTTTGTTATTCCATTCTTTATTATTCTGTTGGAATAACCTGTCTGTATGGATTACCGCATGCATGGTGAATGATCCTTCATATTCATTACTTATTAAATTGTGGAAATGATTTGTCTACGTGGATTACCGCATGGCAGGCGAAAATTCATTTGCAGTTTCGTAATTTTTCTGACCCTCAAAAATTCTGAAAAAATTTGAAACGATAATTTGATGAGTTTTTAAGATTGTGTCCAAAAATAGTGATTTTTGGATGTATAGATTAGGAGTTATGAATTTTATAGGAAAAGACTATTTTAAAAGGAAACCCTTACAACTCCTTGTGGTTAACTCCAAAATTTATGAAATTTTTATTGTGAGTACATATATATAACAGGAGTATACCCTGTAAATTTCTGAATTTTTGGACAAAAGTACAGTTTATGATAAATGTCTAAATATTCGGCAGTTTTGGCCATATGAAAAATAGTAAATGAATTTTAAAAATTCCGAGAAAAATATATGTTCAATATGGGACAATATTCTGCTAAATCCCAGAAAAGAAAAATTTTTGGGACTGATTTGTTATTTTTTATGAAAATGGTTTAGTTACGAACATATGAATTAAATATGTTATGTGAAGTTGAAAAATTGGTCAATAGGATTTTATGGCTTGGAAATCCTATATAAGGTATATGCAGATTTTTGATAAGGGATTTGATCATTGGTGATTAAATCTTATGAGCTTGGCATTTTTGAATGATTAAATGCATTATTTGGTAATGTGTAAACAATTAAAATAAATTATTTATTAGTTTAAGAAATAATTAAAATATTATTATAATATTAATGATATTAGATTATGAGATTATTAAGTGATTGATAACATTTGGATAAATTAAGTCTTTAATATTTATCCTTGATTTTGTTTGATTAATGCTTATATTATTGTCATCATCATCATGCTTATATTATAATGAAAGTCATCTTTGTCTTACGTGCAAAGATGGACTGTTGATTATTGGTTTTACAGTTGTATATCTTTGGCTTACGTGCAAAGATGGACTATTGATTATTGGTTTTACAGTTGTATATCTTTGGCTTACGTGCAAAGATGGACTGTTGATTATTGGTTTTACAGTTGTATTTCTTTGGCTTACGTGCAAATATGGACTGTTGATTATTGGTTTTACAGTTGTATATCTTTAGCTTACGTGCAAAGATGAACTATTGATTGATGAGTATTTTTAGCTTATGCGCATAGATGAACTATTTATTGGTATGATTATGACCAAGGATCATTCGTTATAATCATGACCCGTAATATTATAGATGATGTGGTAAAAGTTCTCATTGGCCCGTAGTGCAAGGATGGACAGTTATTGGTATGTTTATAACCAGAGATTATTCGGTATAATCATGACCATTGATGATTACATGAATATCCTTGGCCGTAGTGCAAGGATGATTTAATGATGTGGATTATTTATTAAGCTGAGTCTCAGCGATAAAATATTGATTATACACTTTTAATTCATAGAAGATAGTAGATATCATGCTCTACTTGACTCTTTTAAAATATAATTGTATGTCTTTGGCCTGTAGTGTAAAGATGAATTGTTAATGAATATCTTTGGCCGTAGTGCAAAGATGAATTTATTAGTATGATTATGAGCAAGAATTACGATTTGGTATAACCATGATTTTTGATGTTTCAGGTGAAGATATGTGATGAAAATTATCTTCGTCCTGGGTGCGAAGAGGAATTTAGAATCACAATTATGATTACGAGTTATTCATATGATTGTGGACAGGAATTGTTGATAGATGTTACATGGATAAAACATTATTGGTGGACTTTTAACATGGAGAAGATAATAGACCTGATGGTCTATTTGACTCTTCAAATGGATTGATCGTTCCGCTGCAACTATGGTTGAAATTTTTTATCATCTACCATATGTTCTAAATCTCTGATTTATTACTGATGAAGGCTATTGATAATTTATTTATCTTTAGTCATGATATTATTTACTGGGCTAGTTGAGCTCACCCTTTTTTGCTTAACAATTCCTTTCAGGTAATAAGAGTATTGCCCGGTCGAGCGGGGATAATAGGGGAATAGAACGGTGGTCTATAGCTGTTGAGGTTCTCTCTAAATAGTATGGAAATAATTTTTTTAAGAACTTTAGATAAGTGTGTCGTATTGTATATGTCATTTGATATTTAATTTTGGTGAACCGAATAGGGTGAGGTGAACCCAACTTTGGAAGGGTGTTTTGCCACTATCATACAAGATGTCTAATGACATACAACCTCGTGTTATCATAAGACAAGGTTGTGCACATCCACTTGCTGAGTATATCTACGAGCATTACCTATATGATTTTGGAGTTTATTTGAAATATAATTTTCACTTGGAGACAACGGAGATAATTATATGTCAAGAGAAGACTCACCATTGGAAATAAGATGATAGTAATCTTCTTGTTTTTCTATGGGGACTTTTGGGTCAACAAAGGATAATTCTGTGGACATATGATATCTATCATAACCTAGACGCATGGCCTCCCATGTACGAAGGTATCCTTGAGTATTTTCCAAAGATTTTAATTTCTAAAACAATTATTGACTGTACCTTTATGTACGGTACCATTGTAAGGTCTTGTAGTCAAGGCACCACGAGAGTTATATATATTTGTATTAAAACTCAAAGCTTATCTGTTGTCGTACTTTGCACGACAGTTCAACAGTTGTATAAATGAAGTTTATATTTGATTTTTATAGTGCGATATCTAACGACTCAGAATGGGTCGTGTAGACCTATTTTGGGGGCGTCACGGTTTACCTGAGGATTATTGTCTTCCTGTTGCACATTATCCTGGGTATTGATCGTTGGTGACTCAACAGTCTCATGTGTTTCATTGCTTATATCAACATTTTCGGATGCCATTTTCAAATACTGCCACAAAACAAGGGTTAATTGACATGTCACATATTATCCCTATACTCTGACCGACCAATTAAATACCAAATAAACTTAGGTAGGTCATACTAGCGAAGGAATTCCCCGTCTCTCCCCTCCTAGTTCTTGTCTCACATCTCAGCCAGGGATCATATCCCTACGCTTTGATACCAACTGTGACGCCCCCAAAATAGGTATACATCACCCATCTTGAGTCACCAAATACATGGTACAAAATTCAAATACAACTTAATTATACAACAGTCGTGTAAAATACGACAAAATATAATCTAAGAGTTTTAATAAAAATATTGTCATCTAGACAATATCCACACTCAATGGAGTCCTCATTACATTTATTTTCACACTATTTTATACAATAGTGAGAACTACTAAAACAACCATCTGGACCGTTAATCCGTTCCCCGACTCATCCCAGCTATATTCTTATTTCCTGAAGAAAATAGTGAAAGAAAGGGTGAGCTCAACTAGCCCATAAGAAATATTATGACGAAGATAATGCAGAATAAATTATCCTTAGCCTTCAAGAGTAAAACAACTGATAGAATATAATAGACAACAAGTTTTAGATTAACAACTGCAGCGGAATAAGCAATCCATTAAAAGAGTCAAGCAGAGCATAAAATCTACTATCTTCTATGTTTTAAAAAGTTTTTCATCAACTTTATCGCTGAGACTCGGCTTAATAAATAAAATAGAATCATCCCTGCATCACGGCCAAGGATATTCATGTAATCATCAATGGTCATCATTATACCAAATAATCCTTGGTCATAATCATGCCAACAACTGTCCATCAATGAACTACAGGCCAATGAGGACTTTCACCACATCATTCATCACATTACGATCATGATTATACCGAATAATCTCTGGTCATAATCATACCAAGTCCATCTATGCACGAAAGCCAAAGATGACTTTCATCATAATATAAGCATGAGGATGATGACAATGACATAATAATTCAATAAAACAAGTTCAAGATAAATTTTAAAGATTTATAATCTAATTTATCCAAAAATCAATAACGTCCAAATTGTCATCATGATACTGCTTTGTGGAGTAAAATTCAAGAATGCTCAGAAGAATATTTCCGTGAAAAAATACTGGATGAAGCGCAAATATCCAGAATATTCTACTAATTTCATAAAGTATGGAAGCCAAAACTTTAACCAACTGAGTATAATAGAATATATGAAACTGCAAATGGATTTTTGCCCGCCATGCGGTAATCCACGTAGACAGATCATTTCCATAATTTAATAAGGAATGAATGCGAAGGATCATTCACCATGCATGCGGTAATCCACATAGACAAGTTATTCCAACAGAATAATAAAGAATGGAATAACAGAAGAATTCACCATGCATGCGGTAGCCCGCGTAGACAGGTTATTCCAACAGAATAATAAAGAATAAAATAACAGAAGAATTTACCAGGCATGCGATAGACCGCACAGACAGGTTATTCCAACAGAATAATAAAGAATGGAATAACAGAAGAATTCATCAGGCATGCGATAGACCGCACGACAGGTTATTCCAACAGAATAATAAAGAATGGAATAACAACCCTTACGAGTATTAAAGGAAAATAACTCTCTTCATGAACACGAAAGAAATAATACACCTTACCTTAGAAGAAACTGGATACTAGAATAGTGAGGTAGCAGACTTCTCTTCTTCTTTCTCTCTATAATAATTGCTCTTGTTAGACTTAGTAAATTGGTGAGAATGAAAGAAGAATGAGCTACTATTTATAGGAAAATATAGTTTCGATAATTGCATGTTTTGGGACGCGAAATATTACAGTAAAATACCCTATTATTTTTCTTCATTTTTAATTTAGTCCTGCAAGTATTATCAAACTTGCACCACCTCCCCTAATAGTAAATAATGTGAATTAGTAGTTCATTCACGTGACTTAATAGTATAATCATGTGAAAAACTAATTATAGTATAGTACCTTCATCTATACCTCTATTTTTAATTTAGTCATGCAAGTATTATCAATCTTGCACCAACTCCCCTAATAGTAAATCATGTGAATCAATAGTACACACATGTGAACACATAGTTATAAGCATGTGAATTAATAGCAATTAATTGCTCATTTATCCGGTGAATTACCCAATTGATCAATATAACCTCCAGACATTAATTATTATCAAAATAAATGTCGATTTCTACTAACACTAATAATTCCCACACGATGGAACTATCAATTTAATCTTTAATTAACAGGAACTTATTCATCATTAATATTATAACTCACAATATTTAACAACCAGGTCGTTCCCAGGAAAGAGGGGGTTTTCCGATAAGAATTTTTCCTTATTGGCGCGCAATTAGGTGACCTAACCTCTCTTTGACAGAACTTTTAGACATTGTCAATATTGCAAATAATAATATGAATAACTTTGTCGTCTCAATTATTGATTTAATAATATAAAAATATTATGCAGATGATATTGTGACAATAATTGAATCAATAATATGAGAGATATGATGCAGCAATTACTGTAGCAATAATTGAGTATAACTGAGTGACTTCTCATGTAAGCATCAATAATCAATACCGTGTGCTACTATGCAACCACGCGTATTATTATACTTTTACTACCGGGTAGTTCAACAGTTTAACGGTAAAACTTTCGCCGTTAATTTTATAAAAAGATAATTCTGTCGTTTTCTAACTACGACAATACTTCTGTTGTGGGGTCCACCAATGATTGTGTCGTCGTACGAATATTCCCTGTTAAAACGAATATTCCCCGACCAATCGAATATTATATAACCACTTTCTTAATTTGCAAAATTTGTAAATAATACCCACAACTATAACATTATATCAAACCCACACCATAATATTCAAAAATATATTTCGAGAAAAATTAATCTTTATTCATAAAAGTTGGGGACTTACAACATCCCCTTCTTATGAAATTTTGTCCTCGAAATTTGGGTGCGGACCTGGTATATCGAAAAGGTGAGGATACTTTGACTTCATTTTAGATTCTAACTCCCAGGTCATTTTCTCAACATCGTGGTTTCTCCACAAAACTTTAACTTGAGGTATAACCTTGGAGCGTACCTCCTCATACGTTAAATCTTCCGCTATCTCGTCCGGTTCTAATTCAATAATGTGGTTTGGGTCTTTCACATATTTATGTAACATAGATATGTGAAAAACTTTATGAACACGAGACATACTTGGCGGTAAGGCGAGTCTATAGGCCACCGTTTCTACTCGATCGAGGATTAAAAATGGGCCAATGAATCAAGGATTGAGCTTTTCTCTCTTTTTAAATCTCGTAACTCCTTTCCATGGAGCGACACGTAACAATACATGATCTCCAATATTGAATTCCACATCCTTGCGATGAAGATCATCATAACTCTTTTGTCGATCTTGTGAGGTTTTCATCGGTGTTATTGTTTACCTGAAGATTATTGTCTTCCAGTTGCACATTATCCTGGGTATTGATCGTTGGTGACTCAATGGTCTCATGTGCTTCATTGCTTATCTCAACATTTTCGGATGCCATTTTCAAATACTTCCACAAAACAAGGGTTAATTGACATGTCACATATTATCCCTATACTCTGACCGACCAATTAAATACCAAATAAACTTAGGTAGGTCATACTAGCGAAGGAATTCCCCGTCTCTCCCCTCCTAGTTCTTGTCTCACATCTCAGCCAGGGATCATATCCCTAAGCTTTGATACCAACTGTGACGCCCCCAAAATAGGTATACATCACCCATCTTGAGTCGCCAAATACATGGTATAAAATTTAAATACAACTTAATTGTACAACAGTCGTGTAAAATAAGACAAAACATATTCTAAAAGTTTTAATAAGAATATTGTCATCTAGACAATATCCACACTCAATGGAGTCCTCATTACATTTATTGTCACGGTATTTTATAGAATAGTGAGGACTACTAAAATAACCATCTGGACCGTCAATCCGTTCCCCAACTCGTCCCAGCTATATTCTCATTTCCTGAAGAAAACAGTGAAAGAAAGGGTGAGTTCAACTAGCCCATTAAGAAATATTATGACTAAGATAATGCAGAATAAATTATCCTTAGCCTTCAACAGTAAAACAACTGATAGAATATAATAGACAACAAGTTTTAGATCAACAACTGCAGCGAAATAAGCATTCCATTAGAAGAGTCAAATAGAGCATAAAATCTACTATCTTCTATGATTTAAAAAGTTTTTCATCAACTTTATCGCTGAGACTCAGCTTAGTAAATAAAATCAAATCATCCCTGCATCACGGCCAAGGATATTTATGTAATCATCAATAGTCATCATTATATCGAATAATCCCTGGTCATAATCATACCAACAACTATCCATCAATGAACTACATGCCAATGAGGACATTACGGTCATGATTATATCGAATAATCTCTGGTCATAATCATACCAAGTCCATCTATGCACGTAAGCCAAAGATGACTTTCATCACAATATAAGCATGATGATGATGACAATGACATAATAATTCAATAAAACAAGTTCAAGATAAATTTTAAAGATTTATAATCCAATTTATCCAGAAATCAATAACGTCCAAATTGTTAACATGATACTGCTTTGTGGAGTAAAATTCAAGAATGCTCAGAAGAATATTTCCATGAAAAGATACTGGATGAAGCACAAATATCCAGGATATTCTACTAATTTCGTGGAGTATAGAAGCCAAAACTTTAACCAACTGAGTATAATAGAATATATGAAACTGCAAATAGATTTTTTCCCGCCGTGCAGTAATCCATGTCGACAGATCATTTCCACAATTTAATAAGGAATGAATACGAAGGATCATTCACCATGCATGTGGTAATCCACATAGATAGGTTATTCCAACAAAATAATAAAGAATGGAATAACACAAGAATTCACCATGCATGCGGTAGTCCGCGTAGACAGGTTATTCCAATAGAATAATAAAGAATGGAATAACAAAAGAATTCACCAGGCATGCGATAGACCGCACAGACAGGTTATTCCAACAGAATAATAAAGAATGGAATAATAGAAGAATTCACCAGGCATGCGATAGACCGCACAGACAGGTTATTCCAACAGAATAATAACGAATGGAATAACAACTCTTACGAGTATTGAAAGAAAATAACTCTCTTCATGAATACGAAAGAAATAATACCCATTACCTTAGAAGAAACTGGATATTGGAATAGTGAGGTTGGAGACTTCTCTTCTTCTTTCTCTCTATAATTTCTCTCTATAATAATTGCTCTTGTGAGACTTAGTGAATTGGTGAGAATGAAAGAAGAATGAGCTTCTATTTATAGGAAAATATAGTTTCGATAATTACACATTTTGGGGCTCAAAATATTACAGTATAATACTGTGACGCCCCCAAAATAGGTATACAACACCCATTCTGAGTCGCCAAATACATGGTACATAAAGCAAACTACAACTTCAATAATATAAATGTCGTGTAAAATACGACAATACATACTGTGAGTTTAAATATAAATATTATCTTCTAGACAATATCCACACGCAAATAAGTCCTCATTACAATTATTCAAACACTATTTTATAGAAATAGAGAGGACTACTAAAACATCTTCCTAGAACCATCACTCCATACCCCGACTCGATCCTACTATGTTCTCACCTCCTGAGAAGAAAAATGGAACAAAAAGGAAAGGGTGAGCTCAACTAGCCCAGTAAAGAATATTATGACTAAGATAATATACAACAAATTATCGTTAGTCTTCAACAGGGAAAAATCTGATATAATAGACAACAAGTTTTAGATCAATAAATGCAGCGGAACAGCAATCCATTAGAAGAGTCACGTAGAGAAAGAATTCTACTGTCTTCTAAGGTTTAAAAGTCCATCATCAATATTTTATCCCTGTAACAACAATCAATATACATCTTTAATCATCTTTGCACTACAGGCCAAAGATATTCATTTGTATCACCAGTTGGTCATGTTCATCTCAACACCTGTTCATCTTTGCACTGCGTGCCAAAGATATTCATTAGTTAATCATTCATCTTTGCACTACAGGCCAAAGATATTCATTTATATCACCATTTAGGACTGAGGATGATGAAAAATCAAAACATGGATTAAACTTTTAGGAATAAGGGTCACAATAAATAATTTGGAAGAAAAAAAAATATTTTTTTTGTGAACAGTACCCGTGAACAGTACCCATGAACAGTACCGTGAACAGTACCCGTGAATAGTATCCGTGAACAATACCCATGAACAGTACCAATAATGACAAGTTCCAAATTTGATAAAAAGTTCAGACCAATATTCCTATGAAATGATATTAGATGAAAAAAAATTTCTAATCATTTCAGGAATTATAGAAGCAATACTTACCATAGTAAGTTCAAATTTAGGAATACGAGATGAAATAATATAGTTTACATAATATGGAGTATGAAAGAAAATAATATTTTTCTCCCGAGTATTGCAATAAAATAATATCCTTTACCTTAGTAGAAGCTTGGATTTGACTGAAATATCGGATATTATTCTGAGAAAATCTTGCAGAAAAACTACGCTCAAAGTATTCTTATACTCAAGAAAATACTCACAATACTATAGGAAAAATTTTCTGATTATCAAGGTGTGGTTGAGGAAGGAGGGGTTACCCACTATTTATAGTGTAGCTTCGGACAGAGAACAGACTGCTGAGCCACAATTTCCGGCCTAACTTTTCAATTGTCAAATATGCCTAACTTTTCATATTTTCATAAGGTTGGGGCCATCCCTTTGAAGAATGGTTTTCAGGAAAACAAGCCTAGCTCACATTTTTCATGCTTAGGCCCACAATTTGGCAATTTTTAAACATCCACCAACCCACTTGGAAAAATCAAGTTTTGCAGGAAGAAAAAAAAATAACCAGCTTTGAAAACAAAGGACAAAGCTACTATATTACCTTTGAAAAACCAGAATTCGATTACAATTTGCCAATCTCTGCTCCTTTTATCACATGCATAAATATACATACATATATATATATATAACAATAATATTATTTAACCCATTATAAAAAAAATTATAATAATATTTTGAATGAAATATATTTTATCGGAGAAATAATTGCTAAACTTTCAACAAATAATTTCATGTTAAAATTCCTTCATTTATAACCACATAAACAAATAAATATTTCTTTATCATATAAATCGATAATTAATTATTCACAAATAATATTACAGAATCACAATAATGACAACCAGGTTGTTCCCAGGAAAGAGGGGGCTTTCCGATAAGGATTTCTCCTTACTGGCGCGCAATTAGATGACCAAACCTCTCCTTGACAGAACTTTCTAGACATTACCAATAATGCTATCTAATAATATTATTCAAATAATATGAATTATTTATTTGATGATGGAAAATACTGTGCAGTGACAATTATTGAAACAACAATAATATAAAATATCAACGTATCAATTATTGAATCAATAAGATAAAATATTGGACAGTAACTACTGTAGCAATTATTGAGTAGTGCATTCTTACGTAAGAATCAATAATTCAACAATACTGTACAATAGCGTGTGCTACTATACAACCACGCGTATTACTGTATTTTAACCACCAAGTAATCCAACAGTGTTAACGGTAAAAATTATGTCGTTATTTATAAAAACCCAAATTTATCGTTTTCTTCATCTAACCGTTATTCCGTTATGGGGCCCACAATTGACTGCGCCGTTGTACGAATATTCCTGACAAAAAGAATATTCCACGACCAAACGAATATTCTCCGACAACAATGATTATTTTATAACCACTTGCTTATTTTGTAAAATTTGCACATTTCACCCATAACCAAAGTATTATATCAATTAACACCTTTTTACTTCAAAATAATGAATATAGGAAATTCAATTTTATTTATAAAAAGTTGGGGTCTTACAACCTCCCCTCCTTATGAAATTTCATCCTCGAAATTGACGTACGTACCTGGTATTTCGAAAAGGTGAAGGTACCTCGCTTTCATTTCCGTTTCCAATTCCCAAGTCATTTCTTCAATAGCATGGTTTCTCCATAAAACCTTAACTTGTGGTATAACCTTTGTGCATAGGACATGCTCTTTCCTATCCAAGATCTTAACAGGTACCTTCTCGTACGTTAGATCTTCAGCTATCTCGTCTGGTTCTAACTCAATAATGTGGTTCGGGTCTTTAACATATTTACAAAGCATAGATATGTGAAAAACATTATGAACACGAGACATGTTTGGAGGTAATGCAAGTCTATAGGCCACATTTCCTATTCGGTCAAGAATCTCAAATGGACCAACAAATCTTGGATTGAGCTTTCCTCTTTTCCCAAATCTTGTAACTCCTTTCCATGGAGCAATACGTAACAATACATGATCTCAAATATTAAACTCCACGTCCTTTCTATGAAGATCAGCATAACTCTTTTGTTGATCTTGTGAAGTTTGAATACGTTGTCGAATCATTTGGATCTTTTCTGTAGTCATGCGTACTAATTCTGGTCCCAACAATGTTGCTTCTCCCACCTCGTCCCAGCATACTGGAGAACGACATTTTCGTCCATACAACGCCTCAAATGGAGCCATGCCTATACTTGCTTGATAACTGTTGTTGTAGGAGAATTCCACCAGTGGTAGGTACTTATCCTAACTTCCTTTGAAATCTAGGACACAGAGTCTTAATAGATCTTCAAGAGTTTTAATAGTCCTCTCTGATTGTCCTTCCGTTTGAGGATGGTATGCTGAACTGAATCGTAAATTCCGTGCCCATAGCTTTCTGCAAGCTAACCCAAAATCTTGAAGTAAATCTTAGGTCACGATCCGAAACTATGGATATTGGCATGCCATGCAATCGCACAATCTCATTCACGTACATACGAGCAAGACGTTCAAGGGAATAAGTTTCTCGTATAGGTAAGAAATGAGCAGACTTGGTTAATCTATCAATAAAAACCCAAATCGCATCTATGCCTTGAGAAACTTTGGGAAGACCTGTAACAAAATCCATTGTAATGTGTTCCCACTTCCATTCCGAAATCTCAAGTGGTTGCAATGGACCCTTTGGCACTTGATGCTCCGCCTTTACTCGTTGACAAGTTAAACACCTCGAGATAAACTCCGCGATCTCTCTCTTCATATTGTTCCACCAAAATGTATGTCGAATATCATGATATATTTTGGTACTCCTAGGATGGATTGCAAACGGGGTGTTGTGTGCCTCCATTATGATTCTATGCTTCAAGTCAGAATCGTTAGGAACGCAAAGTCTAGAATTGACTCGAAGTATTCCTTCCTCATCGATTCTTGCTTCTAGAATAGCACCTTCTTGTACTTTCTTCTTCATTTGTATCAGTCCCAGGTCCGTAGCTTGAGCAGCTTTAACTTTATCAATTAAAGTCGGTTCTACTCGTATATTCGCCATCATCATGTGGGACCCTGGAGTCTTTAATTCTACCTCCATCCTTTGTAAGTCATACAAAATGGGCCTTTGTATTGACAATATTGCACTCGTACTCGCATATGATCTTCTACTCAATGCGTCAGCTACTACGTTCGTTTTTCCAGGATGATATTGAATAGTGTGATCGTAATCTTTCAACAGCTCCAGCCAACGTCGTTGCCGCATGTTGAGTTCTTTTTGTGAGAAGAAATATTTGAGGCTTTTATGATCCGTATAAATCTCCACTTTTTCTCCATACAGGTAGTGTCACCAGATTTTCAACGCAAAAACGACTGCTGCCAACTCCAGATCATGAATAGGATAATTCCTCTCATATTCTTTGAGTTGTCGTGAGGCATAGGCTATGACTTTCCCATGTTGCATGAGAACACATCCTAACCCCTTGCCAGAAGCATCGTTGTAGATAACAAATCCATCCGAACCAGATGGTATTGTCAGAACAGGTGCCGAAATGAGTCTCCTCTTGAGCTCTTGGAAGCTCTTCTCGCATTCCTCGCTCCATACGAATTTTGCATCTTTCCGAGTCAACTGAGTTAACGGAGTAGAGATTCGAGAAAATCCTTCCACGAATCTCTGATAATAACCAGCTAAGCCCAGAAAGATGCGTACTTCGGTCACCGACTTCGATTGCTCCCAACTTTGTATTGCTTCAATCTTCGCCGGGTCAACAGATACTCCTTGTTTTGACACCACGTGCCCAAGGAATGCTACTTCCTCAAGCCAGAACTCGCATTTCTTCAGCTTGGCATAAAGCTTGTGTTCACGAAGTCTTTGTAGTACCAGCTTCAAATGGTTCCATTGATCTTCACGGTTTTTGGAATAGATGAGGATGTCATCAATAAAGACAACAACGAACTGATCCAAATATTCCTTGAATACACGGTTCATCATATCCATGAAAGCAGCAGGAGCATTGATCAATCCAAAAGACATGACTAAGAATTCATAATGCCCGTACCGAGTCCTGAAGGCAGTCTTTGGAATATCCTCAGTTTTAATCTTCAGCTAATGATATCCAGAACGAAGATCGATCTTTGAAAAGAATTGTGCTCCTTGTAAATGGTCGAACAGGTCATCAATGCGAGGTAGCGGGTACCTATTCTTGATGGTGACATGGTTCAATTCTCGGTAGTCTATACAAAGTCGCATACTCCCATCTTTCTTCTTTACGAATAAAATAGGAGCACCCCAAGGAGACGTAGTAGGACGAATGAAACCGATGTCTAATAATTCCTGTAGTTGGACTTTTAATTCCTGAAGTTCAATAGGAGCCATTCAATATGGGGTATTAGAAATGGGCTTTGTACCCGGTTCAAGGTCAATAAAGAATTCAACATCACGTTCTGGGGGTAAACCGGGAAGTTATTCGGGAAATACATCAGGAACTTCTTTAGCAACAGAAATATTATTCAAATCTGACTTGTCTCTGTTCAAATCCATAACATGGGCTAAGAAATCTTGACATCCGTTTTTTAATAAACGAATAGCTTTGTGGCTTGATATGACAGTGACTGATTTTAGTGGTTTAGTAGTTTGAATTCGTATGACAGGTTGGTTAGGAATATGAAAACTAACAACCTTACGAAAACAATCAATTTTGGCATGATGAGTGGTTAACCAATCAATTCCTAAAATCACATCAAAAGCAAGTATCTTTAAAGAGATAAGATCAACAGGTAATGTGATAGTGCCAACTTGGATCATGCAAGATTTATAAACTGTAAATGTAACGAAGGTTTTACCCAACGGAGTTTCAACAGATAAATCAAAGTCTAATTTCTCCGGAGTCAAGTTTAAACGTTGAGCACAAGCAAGAGAGATAAAAGAATGGGTAGAACCGGTATCTAGTAAGGTATAAACTTCACAAGAATTCAAGATTAGCTTACCCATGATCACCTCGTTTGGATTCCTTACGTTTTGGCCAGTCACGACAAAAGCTCTTCCAGGAACCGCTGATTTTGACTTATCCGGAACAGCCCTTGGAATCACCACTCCCGCTGAACTTGGTTTTGCTATAGTACAATCTCGAGCGATGTGGCCTTCCTTTCCACAGTTGTAACATACCTTGGATTGTTGTGGACAGTTTGGGCTGATATGTCCCTCCTTCCCGCATTTGTAACATCTAACTGGCGGTCGTTCTCCTCCCCTAGCATTTGTTGTTGGTGCTGGTGCTGCTGTTGATGTCTTCCCATCATTGTTGAATCTTCTCTTTCTGAAATTTCCACTTGAGTCACCTCTCCTATTATCATGTCCACGATTACCACCTAAGTGGTTACCGCCTTTGTCCGTATTCTTTCCTCCTCGCTGGTTATCATCGTTCTGATGACTACCTTGGTTATGGTCCCTCGGTTGAGTATACTCACTATCTCACTCTAATAACTGAGCCCTGTTGACCACATCTGAATATAGAGAAAATTTATGAGAGATAAGGTATTGACGAATCTCGGGTTTTAGACCTCTCAGAAACATACGCGTCATTCGTTCCTCATTCTCCACCAAATGAGGTGCAAACCTGGACAACTCCGCAAACTTCGCTTCATACTGGGACACCGTCATGTTGTTCTGCTCCAGTCTAATAAACTCTACCTCTTTCATATGACGAATACTTTCAGGAAAGTACTTGTCATTGAAAAGTTTCTGAAATCTTTCCCAAGACATGTTGAGTGCATCTGGATGGGTACGCTTCCCAGATTCCCACCAGTAATCTGCTTCACCACGAAACATGAAGGTGGCGAATGGAACCTTCTGTTCCTCCGTGCATCCCAAGACATCAAATATCTTGGTAATTTGCTTAACCCGCGTTTCTGCTTTGATCGGATCCGGCTTTCCATGGAAATCTGGTGGTCCCTACTCCTTGAACTGCTTAGCTATGACAGACCGCGCATTGCTATCATTTCCACCCGTATTTTGTACCCGAGTCTCCCTCGTCTGATTTTGCATGAACTGCAAAAAGCTTCTAAACATCGCATCATTCATCGTTTGCTCGGTAGTGTTGTTTACAGGAGGAATATTGCCTTCCTGATGTACGTTCTCCTGGTTTGTGACTAAAGGTGTCTCCACAGTCTCATACACTCCATTGTTAACGTTCTCAGCTGCCATCTTAGATACTGCCATAAAACAAGGGTTAATTAAACAAATTAACATGTCACATAATATCCCTATATTATGACCTGACCAACATATAAGCTTAGGTAGGACACACTAGCGAAGGATTTTACTCGTCTTTCCCCTCCTAGTTCTATTCCCCGATCTCCGCCAGAGATCATATCCCTAAGCTCTGATACCAACTGTGACGCCCCCAAAATAGGTATACAACACCCATTCTGAGTCGCCAAATACATGGTACATAAAGCAAACTACAACTTCAATAATACAAATGTCGTGTGAAATACGACAATACATACTATGAGTTTAAATACAAATATTGTCTTCTAGACAATATCCACACGCAAATAAGTCCTCATTATAATTATTCAAACACTATTTTATAGAAATAGAGAGGACTACTAAAACATCTTCCTAGAACCATCACTCCATACCCCGACTCGATCCTGCTATGTTCTCACTTCCTGAGAAGAAAAATGGAACAAAAAGGAAAGGGTGATCTCAACTAGCCCAGTAAAGAATATTATGACTAAGATAATATACAACAAATTATCGTTAGTCTTCAACAGGGAAAAATCTGATATAATAGACAACAAGTTTTAGATCAATAAATGCAGCGGAACAGCAATCCATTAGAAGAGTCACGTAGAGAAAGAATTCTACTGTCTTCTAAGGTTTAAAAGTCCATCATCAATATTTTATCCCTGTAACAACAATCAATATACATCTTTAATCATCTTTGCACTACAGGCCAAAGATATTCATTTGTATCACCAGTTGGTCATGTTCATCTCAACACCTGTTCATCTTTGCACTACGTGCCAAAGATATTCATTAGTTAATCATTCATCTTTGCACTACAGGCCAAAGATATTCATTTATATCACCATTTAGAACTGAGGATGATGAAAAATCAAAACATGGATTAAACTTTTAGGAATAAGGGTCACAACAATTAATTTGGAAGAAAAAAAATATTTTTTTTGTGAACAGTACCCATGAACAGTACCGTGAATAGTACCCGTGAACAGTACCCGTGAACAATACCCATGAACAGTACCAGTGAACAGTACCAGTAATGACAAGTTCCAAATTTGATAAAAAGTTCAGACCAATATTCCTATGAAATGATATTAGATGAAACAAAATTTCTAATCATTTCAGGAATTATAGAAGCAATACTTACCATAGTAAGTTCAAATTTAGGAATGCGAGATGAAATAATATCGTTTACATAATATGGAGTATAAAAGAAAATAATATTTTTCTCCCGAGTATTGCAATAAAATAATATCCTTTACCTTAGTAGAAGCTTGGATTTGACTGAAATATCGGATATTATTCTGAGAAAATCTTGAAGAAAAACTACGCTCAAAGTATTCTTATACTCAAGAAAATACTCACAATACTATAGGAAAAAAATTTGATTATCAAAGTGTGGTTGAGGAAGGAGGGGTTACCCCCTATTTATAGTGCAGCTTCGGACAGATAACAGACTGCTGAGCCACAATTTCCTGCCTAACTTTTCAATTGTCAAATATGCCTAACTTTTCATATTTTCATAAGGTTGGGGCCATCCCTTTGAAGAATGGTTTTCAGGAAAACAAGCCTAGCTCACATTTTTCATGCTTAGGCCCACAATTTGGCAATTTTTAAACATCCACCAACCCACTTGGAAAAATCAAGTTTTGCAGGAAGAAAAAAAAATAACCAGCTTTGAAAACAAAGGACAAAGCTACTGTATTACCTTTGAAAAACCAGAATTCGATTACAATTTGCCAATCTCTGCTCCTTTTATCACATGCATAAATATACATACATATATATATATATATAACAATAATATTATTTAACCCATTATAAAAAAAATTATAATAATATTTTGAATGAAATATATTTTATCGGAGAAATAATTGCTAAACTTTCAACAAATAATTTCATGTTAAAATTCCTTCATTTATAACCACATAAACAAATAAATATTTCTTTATCATATAAATCGATAATTAATTATTCACAAATAATATTACAGAATCACAATAATGACAATCAGGCTGTTTCCAGGAAAGAGGGGGCTTTTCGATAATGATTTCTCCTTACTGGCGCGCAATTAGATGACCAAACCTCTCCTTGACAGAACTTTCTAGACATTACCAATAATGCTATCTAATATTATTATTCAAATAATATGAATTATTGATTTGATGATGGAAAATACTGTGCAGCGACAATTATTGAAATAACAATAATATAAAATATCAACGTATCAATTATTGAATCAATAAGATAAAATATTGAACAGTAACTACTGTAGCAATTATTGAGTAGTGTCTTCTTACGTAAGAATCAATAATTCAACAATACTGTGCAATACCGTGTGCTACTGTACAACCACGTGTATTACTGTATTTTAATCACCAAGTAATCCAACAGTGTTAACGGTAAAAATTATGTCGTTATTTATAAAAACCCAAATTTGTCGTTTTCTTCATCTGACCGTTATTCCGTTATGGGGCCCACAATTGACTGCGCCGTTGTACGAATATTCCCGACAAAAAGAATATTCCACGACCAAACGAATATTCTCCGACAACAATAATTATTTTATAACCACTTGCTAATTTTGTAAAATTTGCACATTTCACCCATAACCAAAGTATTATATCAATTAACACCTTTTTACTTCAAAATAATGAATATAGGAAATTCAATTTTATTTATAAAAAGTTGGGGTCTTACAACAATCCCTATATAGTTTTGTATAATTATGTGTGACCAATATCCTTAATAAGTGTGAGAGATAATAATGTGATTTTAAAAAAGAAAACTTAATTGCCAATATAGACTTTTGAGTTGCCCATAGTTGTCCATGAAATGTTATTTAACCGTGTCCTTTTATTCCTTCTTACCAATAAAATAATTCAAAACTACTTTCGTCCAATCCAAACTTTATATACAAAATTTTAGTACTTAATTTTAAAATAAAAAATTAAAAAAAATAAAAGTACATTAACAATTTATAACCAGAATTCCAAAATATCAAATTATAATAATTAACTTCTATGTAAAAAATGAAACTAAATTTTAAAAAAGAACAAGCTAAAATAAAATTCAATCTTTAATTTTATAAGGACTTAATTATTTCGAGTTATCTAATAAACAAAAAAAACATATTTCAAGTCAACAACTAAAGATTGGATTTAATTTTGTAATTCATTCTTTGAATTTATTTCATTTTTTTGTCTAGAAATTGATTTTGAAATTTCAATAATTTTGAATTATGGTTTTGATATGTTACTTTATTTTCATTTTGAAATTACTTGCAAATTTTTTTGTACATAGAGATTCATTGGATGAAATTAGTTATAAAAATTTAATTTGGAATTATGTTATTGGTAAGAACAAATGATCGGAAAAGATGAAATAATACTACCTCCGTTTTAAAATTAGAGATATATTTTGATTTTTTAAAGTCAATTTGCGAAATTCTAAATCTCAAAATTAATATAATTTTGTTCAAGTTTTGTTATATTTATTTGTATTAAATATCAATTTTGAATTTTAAAATTTTACGAATTGATTCTAAAAAATTAAAATATATCTCTAATTTTGGAATCGGTGGAGTAATTCATTGATTATTATCAATGACTCAAAATTTCATCATGACATTTATTTTTTATTTTTAAAGTTATGTCATTACCTTTCGCACTTAGTAAGGACAATATTGTTCACATATAAAATTATACAGGGATAATTAAGAAATAAAAATTATATAAGAATTAAAATAAAACTGAAGGAAGAATACAATGACTTGCCATGGTCGTAAATATATAGTAAGTTTTTAAAATAAACTTCCTTGAGCTTTATATGGCTTGAGCTTGAATGAGACTATTTGATGTATCCGGTTATAATGAAATTAATTTCATAGTAAGTTGGTGAATTAATTAATACAGTGTGAATACGCAGAGAGAAATATCACTTTTCGTATGCGTGTCGAAACTGTATTAATTAATTGACCAAAGTTAACTTCATGCTAACTACTCTCATATTTGACAATACCTCTAACTAGTTAGAAAGGAATGAATCGAGTTGAATTCTTCTTTCGTTAAGAAAATGTAAATGACATGAGAATTGAGAGATATAGATGTAATATGAGAAATATAATTTAGCAAAAAAAAGAAAAGGAAAGGGGAGGGGAGGGGAGGGGAGGGGAGGGGAGGGAGGGGGGGGAATATATTATTTTATATTAAAATAAAATTCATATTTTTTTAATAAAATAAGTATTATTATATTTTATATTATATATTAATCCCTCTTTATTTTTAATGATAAACCCTTAAAATGGAATGAATCAAAGGTTAGATTCAGTGAATGGGCTTTGAACTCAATTTAGACTCAAAATTTTGTACACCAATCATAACCCAAGTAATAATAAGACAATAAGGTTGGGACAGCCGGACAGGGAGAGGATCGAGTCAGGAGAAGTAGTGAGAAATGGAGAAAAGTGTGCACCCCTTTTATTATCTTTATTTATGGTTCAAGCCACAAACTATGGAATTGAATATCTCTCTGGTCCCACCCCGCCTCCTCCTCTTTTTTTTGATAATAATGAAAAGGAAAAATTAATGAATTAGTTACCGTAGTTGGTACGTTTTATTGATTATATCATCAAAATTTTAATTTTTTAAATTATTTTACTAAATTAATTAAAATAATTAAAAGTTATAAAAATTGGATGGACGTTAAATTGCTTCAATTTTTTCTTACGTGACAACACAAAAAAAAGAAAATAAAATTATTACTTATGTAATTTATAACTATTCATTCTGAAAATGGTATAGAAAATTATAATATTCTGTCACGTCTTTCGCGGGCTTATTTACCTTTAGTTCGGTCTTTTGTTGAACATTTATACTTAATCTCTTTTAGTTGCACAGAAGAAAAACTTCTGAAATGAGGACTCGTTATTTAGATAGCATGTACCGTATAATGGGACCAAAGACTGTTGAGTCCCATATTTATAAGCGGGTCATATTCATCTAAAATAGAATATCTTGGCCCAAACTATTATTTTTTTATATTAAAACTCATGGAAACATCTCTTTTAAGTCCAGATCTGCTCCATCTTTGGCATTCTTTTGCGAAATAGATTACGTCTTATGAAAAGTCTCGTTAATTAAAATATTTTGACATCTTATTTGCACGACTTGGAGTAAAAAGATAAGAGAGTTGTGGCTCTCAACCCATTTAGTAAGTGTTCGAGTCGGATTTTAATCGGCTAGAGGTTGAAGATGACAACTTTTTTGGGACTTTTAATTGTTATTTTTTTATTTTCTTCTTAAATGATATACTTGTCTCCTTTTATTTTTCATGCCATTTCTTTATTTTTTTTGTTTTTTACACACCCACGAAAGAATTTCCACATCAGTATATATTTTCTTTTAATTTTATTTCTTTGTTGCCACTTTAGAAAAAATTGAAGCAAAATTTAACGTCAATTTAATTTTTATAACGAAATGTCTAATTTAATTATTTTAATTAGTTTAATGAGATAATTTAAAAAATTAAAAATTTAATAGTGTAATCAGTAAAACGTACCGATTATAATGATTAATTCATTAATTTTGCCATAATGAAAAAATGCATTAATCTCAAAAAAAATAGTACATCTCATGCTGGTCCCCACCCTTCAAATAACATGTAAATATTAAATGGACCGACAAAATACAAACTACTGGTATGTTGAAATGAATGGTTGTCGATTAAGGAAAGGGTTTATGAGTTTTGTAACCTTGACTCGACTCAAATCAGAATCAAATTTCAGGGAGTATTCGATTAAGGTTTTTTTAAAAAAAATTTAAGTTACAAACTTTTGTAAAATTTATGAATTTTAATAACTTTTAAAGATTTTAAAGACTTTTAAAAAAAAAATTTATAGATTCTATGAAATAAGTAACAAACTTTTATAAATTTTTTATCAAGACTGTGATAGACTTTTGTATACTTCTAATATATAAAATTGAAAGATTATTAGATTTAAGATTAAAATTTTGCTACATAATTAAATTATTTATTATATTTTTTAGTGCATATATTATAAATAATAATCTACTGCTTATGTTAACAACTTTCAGAAAACATATTATACAAAAATTTCAAGTTCTAACAATATTATTTTATCTAAGCATTATAATAGAGATATATATTATAATATATTTATTACATGACTTTTGATCATTCAATTATTGGCTCCATAATTTCATTTTTTTTTCTTCGCAAAAAACGAAATTCACACTCTTGTGTGAGCGTGTGATTCAATACCATATTGATTGTTTTACTGTGACGCCCCCAAAATAGGTATACATCACTAATTCTGAATCGCCAAATACATGGTACAGAAATAAATACAACTTCATTAATACAATTGTTGTATACGACAACACATATACTATGAGTTTAAATACAAATATTGTCTAATAGACAATATTCAAACTCAAAAGGAGTTCTCAAAAGGATGACTGCTAAAGCAATTTTTTAGAATCATCACTCCATACCCCGGCTAGTTCTTGCTAAATTCTCTCCTCTTGAGAAGAAAAATAGAACAAAAAGGAAAAGGGTGAGCTCAACTAGCACAATAAAGAATATTATGACTAAGTAATATACAACAAATTATCATTAGTCTTCAACATGGAAAAATCTGATAGAATATAATAAACAAAAGGATTAAATATGAATTAGTACCCTAAACCATAGGGCATATTCCACTTCGGTGATCCACCTTTCAATTTTGTCAATTAGGTTATTAAATTATCAATTTTTTTCAATTACACAAATTGAACACGCCACGTCAGCAATTGCTGATGTGGCTATCTGAGTAGGCCATACATAAGCTTATGTGTAAATAAAAAAAATATATTTTAATATATATTTATATATTTAGTTTATATTAAGGGTAAATTGGTCAAATCACTTTTATATCAAACATTAAAACTAAATAAAAACAACATACATAAATCCAAATCATTTTCCTTTTTTTCTAAACTTTCTACTCGTTTTCTCTTTTATACGCCTTCTTCTTTCTCATCTTCAATACGTTTCCTTTCTCTCTCTAAAATCACGACGATTAAACCAATAAAAACTGCACCAAAGATCAAAACGCTGATAAATTATACAAGAGCTTCTGATCGGTAGAGAAGGCGGCAGAGAAGGGGCGTGGCAGTGGTGGCGGTGTCGGAGGAGACGGCTGAGAACATTTCGGGGCGGAGGCGGTGGCGGTGAGGTAGGAGAGGACAGAGGCGGTGGTAAAGAAGAGAAGGGGGCGGCGGAGGGGGAGGTTAGGAGGGACTGAGGCGGTGGTAAAGAAGAGGACGGTGGCGGCTGAGAGATTTGTCACCGAAAATCCTAGATCTGTCTCCTCCTCTTCATCTCCGTTCTTGGGTCTCCATTTGAAACTCCTAGATCTGTCACCAAAAATCGTTCTTCAATGGATTGGCGAAGAAAATCGAGTTGTTTGTTGCTTTCAGACACTAATTGCTCAGTAAAAACTACGTTTTTCTCTCTTGATTCGATTTCTGGGTGGAATCCGATTTGATTTTCTCTCTTGATTCGATTAATGACTATCAAGAATTCTTGGAAAGATTTCTGGGTGGAATCCGATTTTTCCTGTTCTTGATGAATGATTTTTTATTTATTTATTTTATGTATTTGGTTACTGGGTATAGATTTTGGTGAATTTTTTTTTCTTTTTGTTGGTGTAATGATAGTGATGATGGTTATGGGGTTATGCTATGGAGTAGAGAAAGAAGGACGAGGAGGAAAAGACTGTGGTGGTGGTGCTGTGGAAGGTGGTGGTGGTGTTGTGGTAGATTGTGGTGGTGGTGCTGTGGTAAATTGTGGTGGTGCTGTGGTAGATTGTGGCGGCGAACAGGGGAGGGAGGAGAAGCTCTGGTGGTGGTGCTGTGGCGGAGTATAGTAGCAGTGAAGAAGATGAGAAAGAGAAAATGAAATTGAAAATGGAATATTAGAAATGTTAATTTATGTTTTGACTGTTTTGCCCTTTGTTTAATAAGAGTTGTTTATTTAATAATTAATTTTTTTTTGCCATATAAGCTTCCTTAAGGCCCCACATAATAAGCCACGTCAGCAATTGCTGACGTGGCGTGTTCAATTTGTGTAATTGGAAAAAATTGATAGTTTAATAACTTAATTGACAAAATTAAAAGGTGGATCACCAAAGTGGAATATGGCCTATAGTTTAGGGTACTAATTCATATTTAAGCCTAAACAAAGAATTTTAGATCAACAACTGCAGCGGAAACAACAATCCATTAGAAGAGTTAAGTAGAGAATAAATTCTACTATCTTCTAAGATTTAAAAGTCTATCATCAATATTTTATCTCTGTAACATCAATCAATATACATCTTGAATCAAATATTCATCTTTGCACTACAGGCCAAAGATATTCATTTGTATTACCAGTTGGTCATGTTCATCTCAATACCTGTTCATCTTTGCACTACGGGCCAAAGATATTCATCAGTTAATCATTCATTTTTACACTATAGGCCAAAGATATTCAGTAATATCATCATTTAGGACTAATGATGATAAAAAATATCTTAAAGAAAACGAATCCAATGAGATAAAAGATCAAAGATTAGTGATTCGTATTTTAGTTTATCCAAGTTTAAAAATACTCCATAATAATCAATTGTGGAGCAAAATTCAAGAATGAAGATCAAAACATGGATACAATCAAAGATAGTAACCATAATAGACAACTTGGACAAAGAAAATAAAATTTTATTTTTTCTGTGAATAGTGTCGTATTCGTGAATAGTGCCGTATACTTGAATAGTGTCGTATACATGGATATTAATCCCGACACAAAAAGGTAGAAATTCCACAATAAAATTTATATCAATATTTTGGCATAATGATATTGAAAAAAATAATATCATTTACGAAGAAAATAACATCCCTTACCTCAAAAGAACTGTACTTCTGACTAAAATATCAGATATAGTGCTGAAAGAAACTTGCACTGAATAACAACTCTCAAAGTATCTAAATACTCACAAAATACTCACGATAATATATATATATATATATATATATATATATATATATATATATATATATATATATATATATATATATATATAGAACTTATTTTTGGTGTAATTTTCAATTTTAACTAAGCATCCTATTTATAGAAAAATGCTAGAACGCCAAAACAGACTAAATTAATAAAATAATATTATTATTTTTTCTAGGCATGCTACTTTGAAAAATCTCAGCCCACCATATTTGAAAATTAATTCAGCACATTTTATCAACAAATGACAAAAGTGGGTCCCAACCATAATTTTCATAAAAACATCTATTTCTGAAACTTTAATAATGCATAATAAATAGCCATTTTATCAGAAAAATACGAATTTTATGTCTATTCCATAGGAAATTAAATTCTCTACAACTCTGTAGATTTAAGGTTTTCCATACTCCAAACAAAAAATATCCAAAATCCACATACGGGCGATTTTTAATACCTCCATATCGACAAAATACTGATAAAACACATCAACATTAATTCCATCATTTATATCCACCCAAAATAAATATTTGTCTATCCATCCACATAGAATAAATATTTCCTTATCATATAAATCAATAATTAATTATTCATAAATAATATTACAGAATCACAATTATGAGAACCAGGTCGTTCCCAGGAAAGAAGAAGCTTTTAGATAAGGATTTCTCCTTATTGGCGCGCACTTAGGTGACCAAACATGTAAGACCCCAACTTTTTAATGAATAAAATCAAATTTCCATTAATTATTATTGTGAATAATAAGGTGTTAATTTGATATAATACTTTGGTTATGGGTGAAATGTGCAAATTTTGTAAAATAAACAAGTGGTTATAAAATATTCATTGTTATCGGGGAATATTCGTACGACGGTGCAGCCATTTGTGTGCCCCATAACGGATAACTGTCGGATGAAGAAAACGACAAAGTTTGAGTTTTATAAATAACGGCGTAATTGTTACCGTTAACACTGTTGAAATTCCCGGTGGTTAAAATACAGTAATACGCGTGGTTGTACAGTAGCACACGGTATTGCACAGTATTTTTGAATTATTGATCCTTACGTAAGAATGCACTACTCAATAATTGTTACAGTAGTTACTGTTCAATATTTTATTTTATTGATTCAATAATTGATGCGTTGATATTTTATATTATTGTTGTTTCAATAATTGTCACTGCACAATATTTTCCATTATCATATCAATAATTCATATTATTTGAATAATATTATTAGATAGCATTATTGGCAATGTCTAGAAAGTTCTGTCAAGGAGAGGTTTGGTCACCTAATTGCGCGCCAATAAGGAGAAATTCGTTATAGAAAAGCCCCCTCTTTCCTGGGAACGGCCTGGTTGTCATAAATGTGATTCTGTAATATTATTTGTGAATAATTAATTATTGATTCATATGATAAGAAAATATTTATTTTATGTGGATATAAATGTTGGATATATTTATTGTGGTTAAAAATGAAGGAGTTAATGTTGAGGTGTTTTATCAGTATTTTTGTCGGAATGGAGGTATTAAAAATTAAACCAGTATTTTTGAAATATATTGCGTGAGTTATAATTTTTAATCCGACCGTTAGATCATTGTGATTTTTGTATATGTTATACATATATAAGTTGAGTATACGTCCACAAATTTTGAATCATTGTTCTATCTTTTGGTGTCGGAGTTACTATTCACGAATACGATACTATTCACCAAAAATGAATTTTTCTTTTTTTTTTGTCCAAGTTGTCTATTATGGTTACTATCTTTGATTGTATCCATGTTTTGATCTCTATTTTGAATTCTGTTTCATAATTGGTTATTATGAAGTATTTTTGAACTTGGATAAACTGTAATACGAATCCCTAATATTTGATCTTTTATCTCACTGGATTCGTTTTCTTTAAGATATTTTTCATCATCCTCAGTCTTAAATGATGATATTACTGAATATCTTTGGCCTGTAGTGCAAAGATGAATGATTAACTGATGAATATCTTTGGCCTGTAGTGCAAAGATGAATGATTACCTAATGAACATCTTTGGCCCGTAGTGCAAAGATGAACAGGTGTTGAGATGAACATGACCAACTGGTGATACAAATGAATATCTTTGGCCTGTAGTGCAAAGATGAATATTTGATTCAAGATGTATATTGATTGATGTTACAGGGATAAAATATTGATGATGAACTTTTAAATCTTTGAAGTTAGTAGAATTCTTTCTCTACTTGACTCTTCTAATGGATTGTTTATCCCGCTGCAGTTGTTGATCTAAAACTTGTTGTCTATTATATTTATTAAGATTTTTCCCTGTTGAAGACTAATGATAAATTGTTGTATATTATCTTAGTCATAATATTCGTTACTTGGCTAGTTGAGCTCACCCTTTTCTTTCTTGTTCCATTTTTCTTCTCAGGAAGTGAGAACATAGCAGGATCTAGTCGGGGTATGGAGTGATGGTTCTAGAAAGATGTTTTAGCAGTCCTCACTATTTCTGAAAAATAGTGTTTGAATAATTGTAATGAGGACTTATTTGAGTGTGGATATTGTCTAGAAGATAATATTTGTATTTAAACTCACTGTATATGTGTTGTCGTATTTTGCACGACAATTGTATTACTGAAGTTGTATTTGTTTTTGTACCATGTATTTGGCGACTCAAAATGGGTGTTGTATACCTATTTTGGGGTTGTCACAGTTGGTATCAAAAGCTTAGGGATATGATCCCTGGCTGAGATGTGAGACAAGAACTAGGAGGGGAGAGATGATGAATTCCTTCGCTAGTATGATCTGACTAAGTTTATTTGGTATTTATTTGGTCGGTCAAAGTATAGGGATAATATGTTAATTTGTTTAATTAACCCTTGTTTCATGGCAGTATTTATGAATGGCAGCGAGAAATATTTAATGATGGAGTGAATGAGACAGTGGAGACACCTTTAATCACCACCCAGGGGAACGTGCAACAGGAAGGCAATATTCCTCCTGTAAACAACACTACCGAACAAATGATGAATGATGGGATGTTTAGAAGTTTTTTGTAATTCATGCAAAATCAGATGAGGGAGACTCGTGCATAAAATACGGGTGGAAATGATAGCAACGCTCGGCTTGTTACCGCTAAGAAGTTCAAGGAGTTGGGACCACCGAAGTTTTTGGGAAAGCCAGAACCACTTATGGCAGAGACGTGGATAAAGCAGATCACCAAGATATTTGATGTCTTGGGATGTTCCAGAAGCAAAAGGTTCCATTTGCCACCTTTATGTTGCGAGGAGAGGCAGATTACTGGTGGGAATTGGTAAAGCGTACTCAACCTGCCGCACTGAAGATGTCCTGAGAGAAGTTCCAAGAATTATTCAATGACAAGTACTTTCCCGAAAGTATTCATCACATGAAGGAGGTTGAGATTATCAAGCTGGAGCAAAACAATATAAACGTGTCGTAGTACGAAGCTCAGTTTGCGGAGTTATCCTGATTTGCATCCCATTTGGTTGATAATGAGGAACGAATGACACGAATGTTTCTGCGAGGTTTGAAACCTGAAATACGTCAATACCTCATTTCTCACAAACTTTGTTTATATTCAGATGTTGTGAATAGGGCTCAGTTAGTGGAGCGCGATAATGAGCCAGCCTAACCGAAGGATAACGAGCAACAATACGATAATAATCGTACCGGTGACAACGGTCATCGGAAACATGATAACCATCGTGGAAGAAATTATCATGCCAGAAATGGTAACCACTTCGGTGGTAATCATGGCCAAGATAATAGAAGAAATGATTCAAGTGGAAATTTTAAGAAGAGAAGATTTAACGATGACGGGAAGACGTCAGCACCAGTAACAAATTCTAGGGGAGGAGAATGACCGTCAGTTAGATGCTACAGATGCGGAGAAGAGGCACATTTAAGTCCAAACTGTTCACAGCTTTCCAAGATATGTTTTAGTTGTGGAAAAGACGGTCACATAGCTCGATTTTGTCCTGTAACGAAATCAAGTCCAGTTGGGACGGTGGCACCAAAGGTGGATACGGACAAAACAAAGTCGGTGGTTTCAGGAAGAGCGTTTTTTCGTGACTTCTCAAAGAGTGAGTAACCCGAACGAAGTTAGCACGGGTTAGTTAAATATAAATTCTTGTGAAGTCTATACCTTATTAGATACCGGTTCTACCCATTATTTTATCTCTCTTGCTTGCGCTCAATGTTTAAATTTAACTCTAGAGAAGTTAGACTTTGACTTATCGATTGAAACTTCGTTAGTAGAAACCTTTATTTCATGTGTTATCCAAGTTTTGGATGAGAGTCACAGTTTTAAAATGATACTTCTATTGTTAATAAATCTCCTGACGTATTCTCGAAGGACTTCATAGCCTACCCCTAGAGCGTGAAATTGAATTTTGTATTGACCTCAGTATAAAACCCATTTCTAAAACCCTTAAATTTTTCTTCAACCAAAACGAACGTATAATGCGCCAAAGACGTTGGCTCGAGCTGTTGAAGATTACGATCGTACCATTCAATATCATCGTGGGAAAACTAAAGTGGTAGCTGACGCGTTGAGTAGAAGATTGTATGCGTTTACGAGTGCGATGTTGTTAACAAAAAAAAATCTATTTTATATGACTTACAAATGATGAAGACAGAGTTAAAGACTCTAGGGACCCACATGAAGATAACGAATATATGAGTAGCATCGACTTTAATCGATAAAGTTAAAATCGCTTAAGCTACACACTGGAGCTGATGAATATAAAGAAGAAGGTGAAAGAATGCGTTATTCTAGAAGTAAGAGTCGATGAAGAGAAGAAAGCTCAAGCCTTCGATTTATTTGAAATCCTCAATCAAGTAGGAACTGTGGCCTATAGACTCGCCTTAACGCTAAGTATGTCGCGTGTTCATAATGTTTTTCACGTATCGATGTTACGTAAATATGTGGAAGACCCGAATCATATTATTGCGTTACAACCAGACGAGATAGCTAAAAATTTAACGTACGAGGAGGTACCTGTCAAGATCTTGGATATGAAAGAACATATCCTATGCACAAAGGTTATACCTCAAGTTAAGGTTTTGTGGAGGAACCATGCTATTGAAGAAATGAACTGGGAGTTGGAATCGGAAATGAAAGCGAGGTATCCTCACCTTTTCCAAACACCAGGTACGTACGTCAATTTCGAGGACGAAATTTCATAAGGAGGGGAGGTTGTAAGACCCCAACTTTTTAATGAATAAAATCTAATTTCCTTTAATTATTATTGTGAATAATAAGGTGTTAATTTGATATAATACTTTGGTTATGGGTGAAATGTGCAAAATTTTCAAAATAAACAAGTAGTTATAAAATATTCATTGTTGTCGGAGAATATTCGTACGACGGCGCATCCATTTGTGGAACCCATAACGGATAACTGTCGGATGAATAAAACGACAAAGTTTGAGATTTATAAATAACGACGTAATTGTTACCATTAACACTGTTGGAATACCCGGTGGTTAAAATATAGTAATACGCGTGGTTGTACAGTAGCACACGGTATTGTACAGTATTGTTAAATTATTGATCCTTGTGTAAGAAGGCACTACTCAATAATTGTTACAGTAGTTACTGTTCAATATTTTATTTTATTGATTCAATAATTGCTGCGTTGATATTTTATATTATTGTTGTTTCAATAATTGTCACTGCACAGTATTTTCCATTATCAGATCAATAATTCATATTATTTGAATAATATTATTAGATAACATTATTGGCAATGTCTAGAAAGTTCTGTCAAGGAGAGGTTTGGTCACCTAATTGCGCGCCAGTAAGGAGAAATCCTTATTGGAAAGCCTCCTCTTTTCTGGGAACGGCCTGGTTGTCATAAATGTGATTCTGTAATATTATTTGTGAATAATTAATTATTTATTTATATGATAAGAAAATATTTATTTTATGTGGATATAAATGTTGGATATATTTATTGTGGTTAAAAATGAAGGAGTTTATGTTGAGGTGTTTTATCAGTATTTTTGTCGGAATGGAGGTATTAAAAATTAAACCAGTATTTTTGAGATATATTGCGTGAGTTATAATTTTTAATCCGACCGTTGGATCATTGTGATTTTTGGATATGTTATACATATATAAGTTGAGTATATGTCCACAAATTTTGAACCATTAAAAGTGAACGTATGATTTATTATGAATTTGAAGAGGTGATTGATTCGGAAATTAGGTTTATAAATGATTTTGGTGGAAAATTCTAAAATTGAGTGGGCCCCACTTGTGGTTGGTGAAGAAATATGCTGAATTTTATTTTAAATATGGTGGGTGGCAATAGTAGCAGGTAAAGCCATCAGGTAGCAGGTCAAGTATGCTTCGGCGTGCTAACATTTTCCTATAAATAGAGGGCTTAGTTAGAATTGAAAATCACACCAGAAATATAAGCTTTCTCTCTTTTTCTCTATATATTATCGAGCGTATTCTTGTGAGTATTTTGATACTTTGAGTGTTGCTATACGGTGCAAGTTCCTTCAGCACTATATCCAGTATTCCAGTCAGAAGTACTGTCTTTTTGAGGTAAGGGATGCTATTTTCTTCGTAAGTGATATTATTTCTTCAATATCATTATGCCGAAATATTGGTTGGAACTTTTTATCAAATTTGGAACTTTTCATGTCGGGGTTACTATTCACGAGTTATTATTCACGAGTACTATTCACGAAGTATGATTTTTCTTGTGGAATTTCTATCTTTTGGTGTCGGAGTTACTATTCACGTATACGATACTATTCACGAATACGATACTATTCACCAAAAATGAATTTTTCTTTTTTTTGTCCAAGTTGTCTATTATGGTTACTATCTTTGATTGTATCCATGTTTTAATTTTTATTTTGAATTCTGTTTCATAATTGGTTATTATGAAGTATTTTTGAACTTGGATAAACTGTGATACGAATCCCTAATAAACTTGGATAATATTTGATCTTTTAAAATTAGATATTTCTAACTTAAGAAAAGAGATTGATGATAAAAAATCAGATCTTCAAGTTCATGATTCCTCTTCTAGTGATGAAAGTCACGATGGACCTGAATCATCAGGTGCTAAAGATCCTGATCTTTTTATTTAAGGTCTCTCACTTAAAAGAATTAAAGATATTACTATTCAAAAATGGTATATTTCTATTAATTTAGTTATAGATAAAACTTTCTTAGTACATCTCCCTGCTTTGGTTGATACTGGTGCAGACTTGAACTGTATTCAAGAAGGTATTATCCCTACTAGATATTATAAAAAAACTAGTGAAAAACTAAATCCAGCCAATGGTAGTCAAATGGAAATAAAGTATAAATTATCTAATGTACATATTTGTCAGGTCAATATGTGTTTTAAGACCTCATTTGTCTTAGTTCGTAATCTAACTGACAAAATCATTTTAGGCTTACCATTTATATATTTATTATATCCATTTACCACTAGTAATAAAGGTTTAAGTTGTGAACATTTAGGAAAGAAAGTTACATTTAAATTCTTAATCAAACCAAAAGAAAGAGATTTAAAATTTATTCAAGAAGAATCAATTTCTAAATCTTTGAATCTGTTAAATTATAAAGTAAACCACCTAAATTTTCTTAAAGAGGAAGTTAGGTATCAACAATTTGAAGAATAACTTAAGAGTAACAGAGTTCAAGAAAAAATAAAAGAGTTTAAAGATTATTTAATAAAAAATTTATGTTTTGATTCTTCCAATGCTTTTTGGCATAGAAAGAAGCACACAGTTAGATTACCCTATGATAAGGAATTTAAAGAACATTTAATTCCTACCAAAGCTAGGCCTATTCAAATGAGTCATCAACAGATGGAGTTATGTAAAAGGGAAATTAATGATCTTCTAAGTAAAGGTTTAATTAGACATAGTAAGTCACCATGGTCTTACCCAGCCTTCTATGTTAATAATGAAGCTGAGAAAGAGCGAGGAGTCCCCCGGTTAGTCATTAATTACAAACCATTAAACAAAGTTCTAGAGTGGATTAGGTACCCTTTGCCCAATAAGGATGATCTCCTTAGTAGGTTAAGTGTCTCCACAATTTTTAGTAAATTTGACCTAAATTCAGGATTCTGGCAAGTTGCTATTCATCCAGATGATAGGTATAAAACTGCATTCACCACTCCGTTCGGACACTACGAATGGAATGTTCAGTCATTTGGACTTAAAAATGCACCAAGTGAATTTCAGAATATTCTTAATAATATTTTGAAATCTTTTAGTCATTTTATTATTGTATACATTGATGATATCCTTGTATTCTCCAAGACTATTGAAGAGCATATTAAACATTTGAATTCGTTCTTCAAAACAGTTAAAACCAATGGTCTTGTTCTTTCTCCTTCCAAATGTAGTCTGTTTCTGACTAAAGTCAAGTTTCTCGAATTAATCCTTTATCATGGACTCACGCGGCAAATTGACAGAGCTATTCAATTCGTCGACCGGTTCCCAGATAAGATTACTGATAAAACTCAGCTACAGAGGTTTCTTGGCTCGCTCAATTATATTGTCCAGTTCTACAAGGACCTCAGGAAGATTTGTAAGCCTCTCTTTTAGCGCTTACAAAGTAATCCACCTCCATGGACTGACATTCACACTTCTGCCGTCCTCCAAGTTAAAAAATATGTTAAGGTTTTGCCCTGCCTTGGCATCTCAAATGATTTAGCTTTCAAAATAGTTGAAACTGATGCCTCTGATATTGGATTCGGTGGCATACTCAAACAAAAGTTAACTCCTACTTCTAATGAACAAATTGTTCGTTTCCATTCTGGCGCATGGAATCCTACACAGTTAAAATACAGTACTATTAAAAAAGAGATTTTATCATTAGTTTTATGTATTAAAAAATTTTAGAGAGATTTATTGAACCAAAAATTCTTAGTTAGAATAGATTGCAAGTCAGCAAAATTTATTCTTGAAAAAGATGTTGAAAATGTCGTCTCTAAGCATTCTTTCGCTAGATGGCAAGCAATTTTAAGCATTTTTGATTTTGATATTGAGTACATTAAAGGTAGTAACAACTCAGTTCCAGATTTTCTTACCTGTGAATTTATTAACATAGGTACAATTACAGCAACATGAGTATACGAGGAGGTTCATCTTCTCGTGGTCATGGCCGCTTTGCCGGTCCATTTAATCAGTCAAAAGGAACTGTTGTTCCTCATCCAGTTACTCAAACTCATAATAAATTCTAGGTGCTTGGTACAGTCCCCAAGCCCTACTCCTCAGTTCTTACTAGTCAGCCAAAGCCATTCGATATTTTTGCTAGTCAACCCCCAGCTACTTCATCAAAACCCAGTTAACCAGTGTCTGATTATCGTCAGATTTTTGATCAGCACTTATTCCATATTGAGTTAGCTATGAAACCCAAGAATGATCCGATTCAATTGGCTGCCCAGTATTTTCCTAATGGATGGCATTTCCTTCCTCTTGCTCCCTATAAATCACTTGTGTATTAGAGGGATATTCTTATTGAAACAGAGTCAGTATTCATTAAACCAATTTATGCCAACGATGATAAATCAAAACTCCTTTATCATTCGTTGTATATTAAACAAGTTCTCAATCTGTCCGATTGGGGTAGTCATACTTCAGATCTCAAGTCACTTTCTAATCACACTAGCTCTTATTGCTATTATGATTATATTGAGGCTTGGCATAAAATTATGCTTCATCAAAATGATGATCATAGTCATTCGTGGTTTTTCCAGTTCAACCACAAGTTCAAGAGTCAATTCCCCAAATGGTTCATCCTTTGGTGGACAAGGTATGGTTTGTGCATGATATTTTCCCCAAACCTCTCCTTGCCCAGTTAGAACATTTCTGCCATCATAGTAATTATCAGTCCAAATATGAGGAAATTCCAGTTTTCCTTATATTTTGTAGTAAATATAAAATCCCTTGGATTCTCAAATGGCAATGTCATTTTAGCCACCCAAGAAGTTACAGTATTTCAGTCTCCGTCGTCCATAGGTATTAGGACTGCTCAGACTTACCTTTCCCCTATTTCTCACGTCTCTTGCCATTTTTTCATCAAATGGTGGGATAAATTCGATGTTGATAGAATAGTTGACCAAGTTCAGAAAGAATTTCTGCCATCTCCTTTATTAACTCCTCCAGTTACTACTCCCTCAATTACCACGACCCCTGCCGTTGCATCTTCCAGTAAAACAAAGACAGCTGATAAGTCCAAAGAGAAATCAGTTGTTCCCCAAGAATCTGATAAAGTTACTAATGTTTCTAATTACTCCACTTCTGAGTTAAGGCGTCTTGCCGATGCCATTCATATGAGACTGGACCAGTTACACGAAGAGTCAAGATCTTGATACTGAAGGTGATTGTGATCCCTACGGTACAATTCATCTCTAGGATGCTCAAGATCCATTTTCTTGAAATCCTGTAATAATCAATCAAGGTGGGTATGATGATCAGCCGCCTTTATTGCATCAGTAAGCCAGCACCTGCTCTGGCAGCCTAATCATCAGTCGGCCAGCACCTGCTCCGGCAGCCTAATCATCAGTCATCCAGCACCTGCTCCGGCAGCCTAGTCACCAGCAACTTTTTCATCAAAAGCAGCAATCAGTCAGACATCTGGCCCCACAGCCGCAGTAGTCAAAAGAGACGTCTGCTTTTCCACCGAAAGCAGATTCTTTTACTTTTACTTTAGTAAAATGTTTCTTACTTTTACTTTACCTCAGTTATTGTAATAGTAACATTGTAATAGTTCGTTTCCTTGTTCTATAAAAGGAAATCGAATTCATTTGTTTTAGGCACACTTAGAAAGACTCAGAGTTCCAAAATCTTACTCAAGGTTCATTTATACATACCCCATTTACCCAAAGTAGACTCATACCTTTGTTCTAAAACCCAACACTGCTCACACTCTGGAGACTTACAAAGGTTTGACACGAACTAGGTGGACTACAGGTAAGTAAGGTGACTGCAGAACACTAAGGAATGAGAAAATTTTGAAATAGTAAAGAGAAGTTTGATTAAAAAGATCTAACTATACAGTTACTTTGTTCTAAAACTCGACACTGCTCACACCCTGGAGACTTACAAAGGTTTGACACGAACTAGGTAGACTACAGGTAAGTAAGGTGACTGCAGAACACTGAAGAAGGAGAAAATTTTGAAATAGTAAAGAGAAGTTTGATTAAAAAGATCTAACTATACAGTTACTAACAATAAATTTTTATTACAATTTTCAGTACATATGGTGACTTCATTCTCACTATCCGAATCATTGTTAGATGCGTTATTACTAGAAGATTCTGGGATATCAGAAGCTTATTCATTACTGCTACTACTGTTATTATCAATTCTCATTAATTCTAATAACTGTTCTGTATCTTCAGTTGAAATATTCAATTGAGCTAATTTTGGTTTGATTAAGAATTTAAATGTAACTTTCTTTCCTAAATGTTCTTAAATTAAACCTTTATTACTAGTGGTAAATGGATATAATAAATATATAAAAGGTAAGCCTAAAATGATTTTCTCAGTTAGATTGTGAACTAAGACCAATGAGGTCTTAAAACACATATTGTCCTGACAAATATGTACATTAGGTAATTTATACTTTATTTCCATTTGACTACCATTAGCTGAATTTAGTTTTTCACTAGTTTTTTTATAATATCTAGTGGGTATAATACCTTCTTGAATACAGTTCAAGTCTGCACCAGTATCAACCAAAGCAGGGAGATGTACTAAGAAAGTTTTATCTATAACTAAATTAATAGAAATATACCATTTTTGAATAGTAATATCTTTAATTCTTTTAAGTGAGAGACCTTAAATAAAAAGATCAGGATCTTTAGCACCTGATGATTCAGGTTCATCGTGACTTTCATCACTAGAAGAGGAATCATGAACTTGAAGATCTGATTTTTTTATCATAAATCTCTTTTCTTAAGTTAGAAATGTCTAATTTTAAGTTAGAAATTTCTTTCTTAAGTTTATTAACTTCTTGATTTAATTCTGGGAGGATAATTTCTTTTACTGGAGTCTTAAATCTTTCAAGAGTTTTATTGAGACTGAAAATGGGTTTTTTTGGCTCTAAGAACCTTATCAGTGACTTTCTTATCTTTGGTTAATAAATCTTTTAACTATTTTAAATACTGAACTTTCAATTAAGGGTCAGTGATTTTGCTGATTAAATTAACTAATAGAGTACTTTCTTCATCTTCTTTTGTAATTACATTGATTCTTTTACAACAATTTTTATTACAATTTTCAGTACATATGGCGACTTCATTCTCACTATCCGAATCATTGTTAAATGCGTTATTACTAGAAGATTCTGAGATATCAGAAGCTTCTTCATTACTGCTACTACTGTTATTATCAATTCTCATTAATTCTAATAACTGTTCTGTATTTTCAGTTGAAATATTCAATTGAGCTAATTTTTGTTTAACTCTACATTCACTTTTATAATATCCTTTTTGTCCACAATTGTGACAGACAATTTTACTTTTGTCATATTTCTTTGATTTTTTATATGATTTTTTCTTAGATGACTTAGGTTTATTATAATAAGTATCTTGATTATGATTTTTATTATTTTTATCTTGATTATATCTCTTCTTGCGACGTTTATGACTTTTATGTGACTCGATTTGTTTATTTTTGTGCCTATGCTTTCTTCTAGAGGGAGCAACAGGCGGTAAACCATACTGGTCACAAAATGTTACTAACTCGTATTTGGCTTTATTTCTATCATTACTAGCTTGTTTGGCTAATTTAAAGTCAATACACATTTTTAATCCAATTTTTTGAATATTACTAATAATATCACCATAGGTTAAATTATTATAGTCAATATATCCCAAATTTTTACTTAATGTTAAAGCTTTAAATTTATTTTGATCACTAAGACTCAAGGTGAAATCAGGAAAGCAATTGAAATGTATAGGTCCATTATGCAAACTTGCTTCCATAGCACCAATAATACTTGGATAATAATTCAAAAATCTAGCATCTCTAAGACAGAGATAGATAGATGAATTAATTCCTTTTCGGTTGAGTGGCTTAACTGCAACTTGAACAAGACCTATATGAATAAAATTATAACCCTTTTTCTGTGTTTTTTAATAACTTCTGGTGATAAAAGACTACAATTTTTTTATTCTTTGGTTTGAAATAGATGAGTGATTAGAGTGATCAGAAGAACTTACGTTATCATCAGATTCTACCTGATCAATAACGGTGATAGTTCCACTTTGTCCGGGTTCTGTTTTAAGTTTTTTAAATAATTTTTCAATAGATTGGACTAATTCACTTTCTTTATTAGGTAAACTTAAATTATATCTGTTTTCAGGTAATTTGATTAAAGGTTGTTCAATTTATGAATCAGGTTTTTTAATAATACTATTTTAAGTTATTTATTGTTAGTAACTGTATAGTTAGATAACTGTATTTTCTTAAAGATTAAAGGACTTTACCTAGTTAATTAAAATCTTTTACTAAGTTATCCCAATCTAAAACGAAATTCTTTTTAAGGACTCTTAATTGATTATGAATTGGAGCATTAATATCAGACTGTGTAGGGTATACTGAGGATGCCAGAGAAGAAGAACCTTCATCTTCTACGGTATCATTCTGAGTATAGCAAGGATGACTAACTTGTCCTTGGTTAAGGATACCTTTAAGTTTGACATCTCTAACCGAAGGATTACTAAGGATTTCAGTATCTCTTCTAGTGTGGATGATAGAAGGGGCTGAAGTACTGGAAATGTCTTCAATAATAACTGGGGTTTTAGTACGTTCAAAGCTAATTTTAACAGTTCCATCAGAGAACTGCTGGATGTTTTCAATGTTTAATAAATTGTTAACTACAGGCTGTGGTGGTAATTTATTCGGTAAAGTCCATTGACTAGGTAAGGTAATATCCTTCCAAAGAATTGTTCTTGGGATCTGGATATTAGCATCACTAGTTGAACTTTGAATTAAAACTGTTTGATCTTTTGGACTTTTATTAAGAGCATGAACATTTAAATTTGATTTCATTGTCTTATAATAAATCTGGTAAATCAAAGCAATAGGTTGAGATCCCTCAATCATTTGAGTAATCTCTCCATCAGTTTTAATGTTTAATGTTAAAGCTTTAAATAAATTTTGATCACTAAGACTCAAGGTGAAATCAGGAAAGCAATTAAAATGGATAGGTCCATTATGCAAACTTGCTTCCATAGCACCAATAATACTTGATAATAATTCAAAAATCTAGCATCTCTAAGACAGAGATAGATAGATGAATTAATTCTTTTTCGGTTGAGTGGCTTAACTGCAACTTAAACAAGACATATATGAATAAAATTGTAACCCTTTTTTCTGTGTTTTTTAATAACTTCTGGTGATAAAAGACTACAATTTTCATATTCTTTGTTAATTGCATAAACTTTTTCAACTATTTTGACATTATAGTCAGTTTTGAATTTATCTGAAAAAATTTATTGATAAATTTCTTTTAGAGATACCTTAGGTATATTCCAATTATGTAATACTTGATTAATGTTTTTATAATTATGTTCTTCTTGATTAACTATGTCTGGGACAGGAGGCAAAGCTGACCTGTTACTAACTGAAGAGTTGGATCTGAATAATCTACTCATCTTGACTATTTCAAAATAAAATCTTACTCAAGGTTCATTCATACATACCCCGTTTACCCAAATTAGACTTATACCTTTGTTCTAAAACCCGACACTGCTCACACCCTGGAGACTTACAAAGGTTTGACACGAACTAGGTGGACTACAAGTAAGTAAGGTGATTGTAGAACACTGAGGAATGAGAAAATTTTGAAATAGTAAAGAGAAGTTTGATTAAAAAGATCTAACTATACAGTTACTAACAATAAACAACTCTGATACCATTTGAGGGCGGAAGGAGATTTATTCTAACTAAGAATTTTTGGTTCAATAAATCTCTCTGAAATTTTTTAATGCATAAAACTAATGATAAAATCTCTTTTTTAATAGTACTGTATTTTAACTGTGTAGGATTCCATGCGCCAGAATGGAAACGAACAATTTGTTCATTAGAAGTAGGAGTTAACTTTTGTTTGAGTATGCCACCGAATCCAATATCAGAGGCATCAGTTTCAACTATTTTGAAAGCTAAATCATTTGAGATGCCAAGGCAGGGCAAAACCTTAACATATTTTTTAACTTGGAGGATGACAGAAGTGTGAATGTCAGTCCATGGAGGTGGATTACTTTGTAAGCGCTGAAAGAGAGGCTTACAAATCTTCCTGAGGTCCTTGTAGAACTGACCAATATAATTGAGCGAACCAAGAAATCTCTGTAGCTGAGTTTTATCGGTAATCTTATCTGGGAACCGGTCGGTGAATTGAATAGCTCTGTCAATTGGTCGCGTGAGTCCATGATAGAAGATTAATCCGAAAAACCTGACTTTAGTCAGAAACAGACAACACTTGGAAGGAGAAAGAACAAGACCATTGGTTTTAACTGTTTTGAAGAACGAATTCAAATGTTTAATATGCTCTTCAACAGTCTTGGAGAATACAAGGATATCATCGATGTATACAATAATAAAATGACTGAAAGGGTTCAAAATATTATTAAGAATATTCTAAAATTCACTTGGTGCATTTTTAAGTCCAAATGACTGAACATTCCATTCGTAGTGTCCGAACGGAGTGGTGAATGCAGTTTTGTACCTATCATCTGGATGAATAGCAACTTGCCAGAATCCTGAATTTAGGTCAAATTTACTAAAAATTGTGGAGACACTTAACCTACTAAGGAGATCATCCTTATTGGGCAAAGGGTACCTAATCCACTCTAGAATTTTGTTTAATGGTTTGTAATTAATGACTAACCGGGGGACTCCTCTCTCTTTCTCAGCTTCATTATTAACATAGAAGGCTGGGCAAGACCATGGGGACTTATTATGTCTAATTAAACATTTACTTAGAAGATCATTAATTTCCCTTTTACATAAATCCATCTGTTGATGACTCATTTGAATAGGCCTAGCTTTGGTAGGAATTAAATGTTCTTTAAATTTCTTATCATAGGGTAATCTAACTGTGTGCTTCTTCCTATGCCAAAAAGCATTGGGAGAATCAGAATATAAATCAAAGAAGAAGAAGAAAATTGAATATGAATTTATTAACACAGGTTAAATTTGATTTAACACAGGTTAAATTCAAGTTTGAACTTGAATTTATTAACACAGGTTAAAAATCCTTAATAGTTTATTAAGGATTTCTTGTTCACTAAATCCATCAATATTCCATTCATAAATTTTATTAGAAGATACAGAAAACTGTTTATCTAGGTTTCTCTCTTCGAACTGTAGATCCGGAGGAGTTGGTCTAGAGTACCAGTTTCTCGTAATACTTGTGTTATTAACAGTTAATTTATTTAGCTATTCATTAAGGTTTGAAATAGATGAGTGATTAGAGTGATCATAAGAACTTGCGTTATCGTCAGATTCTACCTGATCAATAACGGCGATAGTTCCACTTGGTCCGGATTCTGTTTTAAGTTTTTAAATAATTTTTCAATAGATTGGACTAATTCACTTTCTTTATTAGGTAAACTTAAATTATATATGTTTTCAGGTAATTGATTAAAGGTTGTTCAATTTGTGAATCAGGTTTTTTAATAATACCTTCTTCAAATTTTTCTTCAATTCTATCTAGCTGTTTTCCTACTGTCGTTAGATATTGATTACTAAAGTTTAATTGTTTTATTATTTTTTTATTATCATTAGTTCCATCAGGTATTTAGAAGGGACTAGCGATAACTGAAGTATTTCTAACTGGAATTAGATTTGTCTCTAAAGGAGGATGACTAGACGATACTTTAGATTTGTGTTCTTTAATCCATTGAGTTTTACTAATAACATTACATTTACTCTGATATTGCTCATACCAGCCATTAAAAGTAATATTAATTTCTTCATTTTTAATAAATCTTTTCAATCTTTAATCAGTCAAAAGGAACTGTTGTTCCTCATCCAGTTACTCAAACTCATAATAAATTCCAGGTGCTTGGTACAGTCCCCAAGCCCTACTCCTCAGTTCTTACTAGTCAGCCAATGCCATTCGATATTTTTGCTAGTCAACCCCAAGCTACTTCATCAAAACCCAATCAACCAGTGTCTGATTATCGTCAGATTTTTGATATGCACTTATTCCATATTGAGTTAGCTATGAAACCCAAGAATGATCCGATTCAATTGGCTGCCCAGTATTTTTCTATTGGATGGCATTTCCTTGCTCTTGCTCCCTATAAATCACTTGTGTATTATAGGGATATTCTTATTGAAACAAAGTCAGTATTCATTAAACCAATTTATGCCAACGATGATAAATCAAAACTCCTTTATCATTTGTTGTATATTAAATAAGTTCTCAATCTGTCCGATTGGGGTAGTCATCCTTCAGATCTCAAGTCACTTTCTAATCACACTAGCTCTTATTTCTATTATGATTATATTGAGGCTTGGCATAAAATTATGCTTCATCAAAATGATGATCATAGTCATTCGTGGTTTTTCCAGTTCAACCACAAGTTTAAGAGTCAATTCCCCAAATGGTTCATCCTTTGGTGGACAAGGTATGGTTTGTGTCATGATATTTTCCCCAAACCTCTCCTTGCCCAGTTAGAACATTTCTGCCATCATAGTAATTATAAGTCCAAATATGAGTAAATTCCAGTCTTCCTTATATTTTGTAGTAAATACAAAATCCCTTGGATTCTCAAATGGCAATATGTCATTTTAGCCACCCAAGAAGTTACAGTATTTCAGTCTCCGTCGTCCATAGGTTTTAGGACTACTCAGACTTACCTTTCCCCTATTTCTCACGTCTCTCGCCATTTTTTCATCAAATGGTGGGATAAATTCGGTGTTGATAGAATAGTTGGCCAAGTTCAGAAATAATTTCCGCCATCTCCTTTATTAACTCCTCCAGTTACTACTCCTTCAGTTACCACGGCCACTGCCGTTGCATCTTCCAATAAAACAAAGACAGCTGATAAGTCCAAAGAGAAATCAGTTGTTCCCCAAGATTTTCTTCTAATTTTCTTCAATTCTATCTAGCTGTTTTCCTACTGTCGCTAGATATTGATTACTAAAGTTTAATTGTTCTATTATTTTTTTATTATCATTAGTTCCATCATGTATTTTGAAGGGACTAGCGATAACTGAAGTGTTTCTAACTGGAATTAGAACTGTCTCTAAAGGAGGATGACTAGACGATTTAAAAATACAGTTACTAACAATGGACTTTATTAACACAGGTTAATATTTGAAAATACATTTTTAGTAACTATACATTTACTAAAGGAGGATGACTAGTTTGATTAAAAAGATTGGGATAACTGTATAGTTAGATCTTTTGAATCAAACTTCTCTTTACTATTTCAAAATTTTCTCCTTCCTCAGTGTTCTACAGTAACCTTACTTACCTGTAGTCCACCAAGTTCGTGTCAAACCTTTGTAAGTCTCCAGGGTGTGAGCAGTGTCGGGTTTTAGAACAAAGGTATGAGTCTACTTTGGGTAAACGGGGTATGTATGAATGAACCTTGAGTAAGATTTTATTTTGAAACAGTCAAGATGAGTAGATTATTCAGATCCAGCTCTTCAGATAGTAACAGGTCAGCTTTGCCTCCTGTCCCAGACATAGTTAATCAAGAAGAACGTAATTATGAAAACATTAATCAAGTGTTACATAATGGGAATATACCTAAGGTATCTCCAAAAGAAATTTATCAATCAACTTTTTCAAATAAATTCAAAATTGACTATAATGTCAAAACAGTTGAAAGAGTTTATGCAATTAACAAAGATTACTAAAATTGTAGTCTTTTATCACCAGAAGTTATTAAAAAACACAGAAAAAAGGGTTACAATTTTATTCATATAGGTCTTGTTGCAGTTAAGCCACTCAACCAAAAAGGAATTAATTCATCTATCTATCTCTGTCTTAGAGATGCTATATTTTTGAATTATTATCCAAGTATTATTGGTGCTATGAAAGCAAGTTTGCATAATGGACCTATCCATTTCAATTGCTTTCCTGATTTCACCTTGAGTCTTAGTGATCAAAATTTATTTAAAGCTTTAACATTAAACATTAAAACTGATGGAGAGATTACTCAAATGATTGAGGGATCTCAACCTATTGCTTTGATTTATCGGATTTATTATAAGACAATGAAATCAAATTTAAACGCTCATGCTCTTAATAAAAGTCCAAAAGATCAAACAGTTTTAATTCAAAGTTCAACTAGTGATGCTAATATCCAGATCCCAAGAACAATTCTTTGGAAGGATATTACCTTACCTAGTCAATGGACTTTACCGAATGAATTACCACCACAGCCTGTAGTTAATAATTTATTAAACATTGAAAACATCTAGCAGTTCTCTGATGGAACTATTAAAATTAGCTTTGAACGTACTAAAAACCCAGTTATTATTGAAGACATTTTCAGTACTTCAGCCCCTTCTATCATCCACACTAGAAGAGATACTGAAATCCTTAGTAATCCTTCGATTAGAGATATCAAACTTAAAGGTATCCTTAACCAAGGACAAGTTAGTCATCCTTGCTATACTCAGAATGATACCGCAGAAGATGAAGGTTCTTCTTCTCCGGCATCCTCAGTATACCCTACACAGTCTGATATTAATGCTCCAATTCATAATCAATTAAGAGTCCTTAAAAAGAATTTTGTTTTAGATTGGGATAACTTAGTAAAAGATTTTAATTCAAAATCCAATAAAGAAAAAAGACATCTATTCAGGTCTAATCATCCAACTAAAAAGGAAAGAGATAAGATAGTTAATAAATGGAAAATATTTATTAAAAATGAAGAAATTAATATTACTTTTTACAACTGGTATGAGCAATATCAGAGTAAATGTAATGTTATTAGTAAAACTCAATTGATTAAAGAAGACAAATCTAAAGTATCGTCTAGTCATCCTCCTTTAGAGACAGTTCTAATTCCAGTTAGAAACACTTCAGTTATCGCTAGTCCCTTCAAAATACCTGATGGAACTAATGATAATAAAAAAAATAATAGAACAATTAAACTTTAGTAATCAATATCTAGCGACAGTAGGAAAACAGCTAGATAGAATTGAAGAAAATTTTGAAGAATGTATTATTAAAAAACCTGATTCACAAATTGAACAACCTTTAATCAAATTACCAGAAAACAGATATAATTTAAGTTTACCTAATAAAGAAAGTGAATTAGTCCAATCTATTGAAAAATTATTTAAAAACTTAAAACAGAACCCGGACCAAGTGGAACTATCGCCGTTATTGATCAGGCAGAATCTGATGATAACGCAAGTTCTTCTGATCACTCTAATCACTCATCTATTTCAAACCTTAATGAATAGCTAAATAAAATAACTGTTAATAACACAAGTATTACCAGAAACTGGTACTCTAGACCAACTCCTCCGGATCTACAGTTCGAAGAGAGAAACCTAGATAAATAGTTTTCTGTATCTTTTAATAAAATTTATGAATGGAATATTGATGGATTTAGTGAATAAGAAATCCTTATTAAACTTAATCATATGTCCATGGTAGCCAACAGTTATATTACCAATTTCAACACTTTATCTCAACCAGATATAGTTGAATTATTAGCTAGTGGATTTACTGGTATTCTTAGGTCTTGGTGGGAAAAACATCTCACAGAAGATATTAGAATATCCATAGTTCATGCTATTCAAAGAGATAATGAAGGCAATCCCATATTTAATGAAGATGCTGGAATTGGTCTTCCTGACGGAGTTAATACTTTAATATTTACTATAATTAAATACTTTGTTGGAACCCCTAGTAATATTACGAAAAGAATTCATGATCAATTAAGTAATCTTACGTGTCCCACTCTGAGTGATTTCAGATGGTACAAATATGTATTTACCTCTAGAGTTATGATGAGGAACGACAGTAATAAACCATTTTGGAAAGAAAAATTCGTTAATGGTTTACCATCCTTATCTGCTCATAAAGTCAGAGAAGAATTAAGTAAAAATTTGGGATATATTGACTATGATAATTTAACCTATGGAGATATTATTAGTAATATTCAAAAAATTGGATTAAAAATGTGTATTGACTTTAAATTAGCCAAACAAGCTAGTAATGATAGAAATAAAGCCAAATACGAGTTAGTAACATTTTGTGACCAGTATGGTTTACCGCCTGTTACTCCCTCTAGAAGAAAGCATAGGCACAAAAATAAACAAATCGAGTCACATAAAAGTCATAAACGTCGCAAGAAGAGATATAATCAAGATAAAAATAATAAAAATCATAATCAAGATACTTATTATAATAAACCTAAGTCATCTAAGAAAAAATCATATAAAAAATCAAAGAAATATGACAAAAGTAAAATTGTCTGTCACAATTGTGGACAAAAAGGATATTATAAAAGTGAATGTAGAGTTAAACAAAAATTAGCTCAATTGAATATTTCAACTGAAAATACAGAACAGTTATTAGAATTAATGAGAATTGATAATAACAGTAGTAGCAGTAATGAAGAAGCTTCTGATATCTCAGAATCTTCTAGTAATAACGCATCTAACAATGATTCGGATAGTGAGAATGAAGTCGCCATATGTACTAAAAATTGTAATAAAAATTGTTGTAAAAGAATCAATGTAATTACAAAAGAAGAAGAAGAAAGTACTCTATTAGTTGATTTAATCAGCAAAATCACTGACCCTTAATTGAAAGTTCAGTATTTAAAATAGTTAAAAGATTTATTAACCAAAGATAAGAAAGTCACTGATAAGGTTCTTAGATCCAAAGAAAAACCCATTTTCAGTCTCAATAAAACTCTTGAAAGATTTAAGACTCCAGTAAAAGAAATTTCCCTCCCAGAATTAAATCAAGAAGTTAATAAACTTAAGAAAGAAATTTCTAACTTAAAATTAGATATTTCTAACTTAAGAAAAGAGATTGATGATAAAAAATCAGATCTTCAAGTTCATGATTCCTATTCTAGTGATGAAAGTCACGATGAACCTGAATCATCAGGTGCTAAAGATCCTGATCTTTTTATTCAAGGTCTCTCACTTAAAAGAATTAAAGATATTACTATTCAAAAATGGTATATTTCTATTAATTTAGTTATAGATAAAACTTTCTCAGTACAGCTCCCTGCTTTGGTTGATACTGGTGCAGACTTGAACTATATTCAATAAGGAATTATCCTCACTAGATATTATAAAAAAACTAGTGAAAGACTAAATTCAGCTAATGGTAGTCAAATAGAAATAAAGTATAAATTACCTAATGTACATATTTGTCAGGACAATATGTGTTTTAAGACCTCATTTGTCTTAGTTCGCAATCTAATTGACAAATCATTTTAGGCTTACCATTTATATATTTATTATATCCATTTACCACTAGTAATAAAGGTTTAAGTTGTGAACATCTAGGAAAGAAAGTTGCATTTAAATTCTTAATCAAACCAAAAGAAAGAGATTTAAAATTTATTCAAGAAGAATCAATTTCTAAATCTTTGAATCTGTTAAATTGTAAAGTAAACCACCTAAATTTTCTTAAAGAGGAAGTTAGGTATCAACAAGTTGAAGAACAACTTAAGAGTAACAGAGTTCAAGAAAAAATAAAAGAGTTAAAAGATTATTTAATAAAAAAATTTATTTTCTGATTCTCCCAATACTTTTTGGCATAGGAAGAAACACACAGTTAGATTATCATATGATAAGGAATTTAAAGAAAATTTAATTCCTACCAAAGCTAGGCCTATTCAAATGAGTCATCAACAGATGGAGTTATGTAAAAGGGAAATTAATGATCTTCTAAGTAAATGTTTAATTAGACATAATAAGTCACCATGGTCTTGCCCAGCCTTCTATGTTAATAATGAAGCTGAGAAAGAGCGATGAGTCCCCCGGTTAGTCATTAATTACAAACCATTAAACAAAGTTCTAGAGTGGATTAGGTACCCTTTGCCCAATAAGGATGATCTACTTAGTAGGTTAAGTGTCTCCACAATTTTTAGTAAATTTGACCTAAATTCAAGATTCTGGCAAGTTGTTATTCATCCAGATGATAGGTACAAAACTGCATTCACCACTCCGTTCGGACACTACGAATGGAATGTTCAGTCATTTGGACTTAAAAATGCACCAAGTGAATTTCAGAATATTCTTAATAATATTTTAAACCCTTTCAGTCATTTTATTATTGTATACATCGATGATATCCTTGTATTCTCCAAGACTATTGAAGAGCATATTAAACATTTGAATTCGTTCTTCAAAACAGTTAAAACCAATGGTCTTGTTCTTTCTCCTTCCAAGTGTAGTTTGTTTCTGACTAAAGTCAGGTTTCTCGGATTAATCCTCTATCATGGACTCACGCGGCCAATTGACAGAGCTATTCAATTCGCCGACCGGTTTCCAGATAAGATTACTGACAAAACTCAGCTACAATGGTTTCTTGGCTCGCTCAATTATATTGTCCAGTTCTACAAGGACCTCAGGAAGATTTGTAAGCCTCTCTTTCAGCACTTACAAAGTAATGCACCTCCATGGACTGACATTCACACTTCTGCCGTCCTCCAAATTAAAAAATATGTTAAGGTTTTGCCCTGCCTTGGCATCTCAAATGATTTAGCTTTCAAAATAGTTGAAACTGATGCCTCTGATATTGGATTCGGTGGCATACTCAAACAAAAGTTAACTCATACTTCTAATGAACTAATTGTTCATTTCCATTCTAGCGCATGGAATCCTACACAGTTAAAATACAATACTATTAAAAAAGAGATTTTATCATTAGTTTTATGTATTAAAAAATTTCAGAGAGATTTATTGAACGAAAAATTCTTAGTTAGAATAGATTACAAGTCAGGAAAATTTAATCTTGAAAAAGATGTTGAAAATGTCGCCTCTAAGCATTCTTTTGCTAGATGGCAAGAAATTTTAAACATTTTTGATTTTGATATTGGGTACATTAAAGGTAATAATAACTCAGTTCTAGATTTTCTTACCTGTGAATTTATTAACATAGGTACAATTACAGCAACATGAGTATACGAGGAGGTTCATCTTCTCGTGGTCATGGCCGCTCTGGCGGTCCATTTAATCAGCCAAAAGTAACTGTTGTTCCTCATTTAGTTACTCAAACTCATAATAAATTCTAGGTGCTTGGTACAGTCCCCAAGCCCTACTCCTCAGTTCTTAATAGTCAGCTAAAGCCATTCGATATTTTTGCTAGTCAACCCCCAGCTACTTCATCAAAACCCAGTCAACCAGTGTCTGATTATCGTCAGATTTTTGATCAGCACTTATTCCATATTGAGTTAGCTATGAAACCCAAGAATGATCCGATTCTTAAACCAAATTTTCCTACTGGATGGCATTTCCTTCCTCTTGTTCCCTATAAATCACTTGTGTATTATAAGGATATTCTTATTGAAACAGAGTCAGTATTCATTAAACCAAATTATGCCAACGATGATAAATCAAAATTCATTTATCATTCGTTGTATATTAAACAAGTTCTCAATCTGTCCGATTGGGGTAGTCATCCTTCAGATCTCAAGTCACTTTCTAATCACACTAGCTCTTATTGTTATTATGATTATATTGAGGCTTGGCATAAAATTATGCTTCATCAAAATGATGATCATAGTCATTCATGGTTTTTCTAGTTCGACCACAAGTTCAAGAGTCAATTCCCCAAATGGTTCATCCTTTGGTGGACAAGGTATGGTTTGTGTCATGATATTTTCCCCAAACCTCTCCTTGCCCAGTTAGAACATTTCTACTATCATAGTAATTATCAGTCCAAATATGAGGAAATTCCAGTCTTTCTTATATTTTCTAGTAAATACAAAATCCCTTGGATTCTCAAATGTTAATATGTCATTTTAGCCACCCAAGAAGTTACAGTATTTCAGTCTCCGTCGTCCATAGGTATTAGGACTTCTCAGACTTACCTTTCCCCTATTTCTTACGTCTCTCGCCGTTTTTTCATCAAATGGTGGGATAAATTCGGTGTTGATAGAATAGTTGGCCAAGTTCAGAAAGAATTTCCGCCATCTCCTTTATTAACTCCTCCAGTTACTACTCCCTCAGTTACCACGGCCCCTGCCGTTGCATCTTCCAATAAAACAAAGACAGCTGATAAGTCCAAAGAGAAATCAGTTGTTCCCCATGAATCTGATAAAGTTACTAATGTTTCTAATTACTCCACTTCTGAGTTAAGGCGTCTTGCCGATGCCATTCATATGAGACTGGACCAGTTACACGAAGAGTCAGACAAAGCTTTTTCTCAGTCCAGAGGAGAAAACTCTAGTCAAAATCTTGATACTGAAGGTGATTGTGATCCCTACGGCACAATTCATCTCTAGGATTCTCAAGATCCATTTTATTAAAATCTTGTAGTAATCAATCAAGGTGGTTATGATGATCAGCCGCCTTCATTGCATCAGTCAGCCAGCATCTGCTCCGGCAGCCTAATCATCAGTCGGCCAGCACCTGCTCTGGCAGCCTAATCATCAGTCAGCCAACACCTGCTCCGGCAGCCTAGTCACCAGCAGCTTTTTCATCAAAAGCAACAATCAGTCAGACATCTGGCCCCACAGTCGAAGTAGTCAAAAGAGACGTCTGTTTTTCCACCGAAAGCAGATTCTTTTACTTTTACTTTAGTAAAATGTTTTTTACTTGTACTTTTACTCTAGTAAAATGTTTTTTACTTTTACTTTACCTCAGTTATTGTAATAGTAACATTGTAATAGTTCGTTTCCTTGTTCTATAAAAGGAAATCAAATTCATTTGGTTTAGGCAGACTTAGAAAGACTTAGAGTTCCTTCTCTGATAAATCTTTAGCCTCAACAGCTGATTAAGCCTACTTAACCCCATTTCATCTAATGTTCTTATCTCAGTAAAATTGTAAGTTATTTTGTAATCAGTTTTGTAATCAATTTAAGTTATCAATAAAACTGTTTTATTAAGTAATTTAATTGTGTTTGTATGAACACTTATTATTCTTCTTTAATTTTTCTTTTGAAATCTCCTTCCGCCCTCAAATGGTATCAGAGCCAAGTTGTTTATTGTTAGTAAATGTATAGTTAGATCTTTTTAATCAAACTTCTCTTGGATTTTCTCTGTAACGACCCCAAAATTTAAATAATTTAATTCTCGACTTTGGTCATTAGCAATACATTCAACCTCTAATTTTACATCCTTAAACGATAATACAATCATTGAAATTTACAGAATAATTAAAATTTATGGAATAATTTAAGTGTTTAAGTCTTGCTAGGAATCCTTATTGGTTTTATATTAACCTCATTTCATATCTTATAATATTTATTTTATTTGACTTAAAACACTTTTTACGCTCATTAACACTTGTCACAACATTTTGACATTCATTCGTCACACGCCCGATTTGTCTCTCTTGTGTGTTCTTAGTATGCTTATACAACTTATCGAATACATCATTTATTAATGTTAAGTATCATTATATTTACTAACATTCATGTTTTATAACTTAGAACAATATCTTTTATCATCAGAAGTACTACATTTGCAAACGTGCATGGCCGACGTCCTCTGATTGACCCCGCAAACACAACAGTCCTAAAGATGACCATTTTAACCCTTATTCTCGAACTCGAATTGAAAAACTTAAACAATGAAAGTTGTAGGTCTATTCGTCCTCGTTCCGGATCATCTTTAATATCCTCAATCATAGTTCGTGTAAAAACGTTATGGCTATTTTACTTCAGGTGGTTAAAACAGTCACACCGGACAAAAGGCTTAGGGCACAGCGCAGCTGCGCCCGTTAGAAGAACCGAGACTTACAATTTACTGTTCTTGCAATTGTTGACCATTTTTCTACACTTCATAACTTAAGTTATACACATCCAAATTAGTCCTTTTTTGATTATATGGATTCGTAATTCATAGAACTACAACATACCAAACAATCAACAATTTACAAAAATATTAACTAACCCAAATCTTGACCTAAAACTCATGTTTATACTAAATTTTCATGTTTTAGCATGTTTAGCAAATTCATTCACTATGAATTCATTTTTTAATCAAATTAAACCATTTCAATTGCATTATTTTTATTTTTCAATATACTAACAATAACAATTAACAATTAACAAGTTCTTACATGAATTGAACTTATATTTTTGACTCAAAATATACCATATTATACATATTCAACCAAAACCAATTCCTTCTTCTCAAACATGACTACTCATGAATTTGATACTCCAAAATCATTTTTAAACTACATATAACAGATTATAAACTATCTATTACATACATAACAATCATTCTAACAAATCTTCAACCAAATTTTCCCCTTTTTTCCAAATACTCAAGAACACAAAACTTGACTATCATGAATTCAATTACTAAGAATTGATAACTATCAAATTATACATATATATAATCAATATTTTAAACCCTAATCCAACAAGAATTCCACCACAGAGAATAAATACCACAAAACCAAAACTTGAAATTAGGAATAGATTATACATTTAATCCCTTGTTTACACCAACAAAGATGATTAGCAAGCTTTTCCAAAGACTCTTCTTCTCTAACTTCTCAGTTTTCTCCCTAGCTCTCTCTCTCTCTCTCAATTCCTTCCTATGTATTTTCTTTGTTCTCTTTAGACTTAGGCTTAACCAGATGATATCACGTAAAGAAAACCAACTAATATAGCCACTACACGCACACTTAAAACATCAGGTAAAAAAACCAATAGTTTTTATCAGTTATATTATGCCAAAGGCCACAAGGCCATGTTTGGCAATCCTCTTAAAATCCCATTTTAGTTTTTTTTTGTATATTACTTATATAATATAGTTCAATTGTCATATTCTTAGCAAATTAAATTAATCTAATTTTAAATACTTAAATTATTAATCTTAACTCATTAATAATTAAACCAAACATTTACAATATAATTATAATTTTATTTAATAGATTATTGAATTTCTAATTAAATTATTAAATCAAATTAGAAGATCATCACTACACAACATAATAATCATTAAACAATTAATTTAATTTCATTATTTCATTAAATTAAATCTTCAATCCATAAAATTACCATCTATTAATTTAGTTAATATACACACTTAACTAAATTATTACACCACAATTTCATTAATTATTTATTTATCTAAATCAATAAATCAAATAAAAATTTTATTTAATTCAATAAATTTTAAAATTAATTACAAAATTCTCGTTCGTTACAGTTTCCTTTTCATAACAATTTTATTTGATTTCCTCAATAGTTTAATTAACTATTAAACCTCATATATATTTAATTCCTTGACACCAAAACACCTAATTCAAAATCATACATCTAATAATAAGAATTTTAATTATTAAATTCTTATTTAATAATTTCTACAGGCTTTATCTATTCATCATTATTTGTTATCTTGGCTATTGGAGTTAGGTAACTCCTATTTCTTATCTTTATATCTCTTCAAGATTCTTCTTTGAATTTTCTTGTTTATATAACAATTCTTCCTTTAAGAATTTTTAACTTCATTTACATTGCTCAACATTTCATTCGAGTTCCACATTTTCATCATGCGTACCCATTTTCTATACTTGGTACACATCGGTTCTCTAATAGTTTCAATATGGTACGCTGAATGGTTTTCCATAAACAACCAATAAACTAGGTTCCAAGTTGCTAGTTCGTATATACCTCTGCTCTATGAAGGAATCGTTTAGCCCAGATACCATACATCAAGTATTAAAGAGTACGATTGAACCATACTTAAATATAACTTTTTATTCTTAACTTCTTTATCATTCTCTTCTTATAGGCATTGTCTATTTATTATCACTTAACATCTTACTACTAGAGTCAGGTAACTCCATATTCATGTCTTTTATTCCTCGAGATTCTTCTTTGAATCTTTTCGTATATATTTTAATTTATTATTATAAATTTCAAAATTTATTTTTTATCACTTAAACTCTATCTGAGTTTATTCTTTCATTATTCCCACCTTCCTTCTCTAAGGTTATAGCCTAAGGTACTCCTACCTAAGGTTTATAACCTACATCTTTGATACCAACTATAACGACCCCAAAATTTAAATAATTTAATTCCCGACTTCAGTCGTTAACAATACATTCAACCTCTAATTTTACATCCTTAAACGATAATACAACCATTGAAATTTGTAGAATAATTAAAATTTTCTATTACAAACTATTCTCGTTCCCAAAACTTTCAACATTTACATCTAAATATCTCAGAATCATTTTAATACTACAAGAGTTTACATCACAAAACGATATTATAATTCAACATTAATACATTATTCGGAACCATAAACATGGTTCAAATAATAATAATTCAGTCAAAGTGTAAAAATCTTCAAGTATCACATCTGATTCATGTCTTTCAAGTAGCACATAACTTTACCTTGAATCTTTAACCTATAAAAGTGGTTATTTGCAAGGTTGAGCTCGACAGCCCAGCAAAATCTAACAGTTTTCATGCATCACATAGCACATAATATCATGCTCAACATACATCTCATAAACATTGGACTAACATAAGATACATGTTGCAGCTCATATAACAAGTATAAAGATTGAGTTCCTTACTTAATTAACATTCATTATTCAATCAACGTAGTCATAAATTGACTTTAACGTTTCATACTTTCAATATATACAGAACACATCATGCTCTTTGCAACAAAGATTTAAAATAGTTCAACATCAAGTTCACATAGCAAATAGGAAGTAAAAGACTTGCCTTGATCGTTGTTTCCCAATAACAGTTTAACAGCTTACAACTATCTGCACTTCACGTGCCCTACACAATTATATAATAATTCACATTAACTATTATTCACATAGCAATGCATAGTAGTTGTAATGTAAACTTTACTCTACATCTCATAACCCTTCCTATTAGCAATACACAATGTTCAATTTGATTGTGTTAACTTTCGACTTATATCTCACTATATATCTTTTTAATAATACTCAAAATTCATTTAAGTGTTTAAGTCTTGCTAGGAATCCTTATTGGTTTTATATTAACCCCATTTCATATCTTATAATATTAATTTTATTTGACTTAAAACACTTTTTACGTTCATTAACACTTGTCACGGCGTTTCGACGTTCATTCGTCACACGCCCGATTTGTCTCTCTTGTGTGTGCTTAGTATGGTTATACAACTTATCTAATACATCATTTATTAATGTTAAGTATCATTATATTTACCAACATTCATGTTTTATAACTTAGAACAATATCTTTTATCGTCAGAAGCACTACACTTGCATACGTGCATGCACGACGTCCTCTGATTGACCCCAAAAATAATACAGTCCTAAAGATGGCCATTTTGACCCCTGTTCCCGAACTCAAATCAAAACACTTAAAGAATGAAAGTTGTAGTTCTATTCTTTCTCGTTCCAGATTATCTTGAATCTCCTAAATCTTAGTTTGTATGAAAACGTTATGGTTATTTTACTACAGGAGGTCAAAACAGTCATACCGGACAAACCAAGAGCGCAGCTGTGCCCAATTTAGCCTTGGACACTGCGCAACTGCGCCCCTAATTCTTAGGGCACAGTGTAGGTGCGCCCATTAGCAAAACTGAGACTTGCAGTTTACTGTTCTTGCGATTTTTGACCCTTTTTCTCCTACTAATCTTCATATCTTAAGTTATACACATCCAAATTAAACCGTTTTTTATTCTATGGATTCGTAATTCATAGAACTACAACATACCAAAGAATCGGTCATTTACAAAAACATTAACTAACTCAAATCTTGACCTAAAACTCATGTTTATACTAAATTTTCATGTTTTAACATGTTTAGCGAATCTTAATCAAATTAAACCATTTCAATTGCATTGTTTTCATTTTTCAATATACTAATAATAACAATTAACATGTTCTTACATGAATTGAACTTATATTTTTGACTCAAAATATACCATATTATACATATTCAACCAAAACCAATTCCTTCTTCTCAAACATGACTACTCATGAATTTGATACTCCAAAATCATTTGTAAACTACATATAATAGATTATAAACTATCTATTACATACATAACAATCATTCTAACAAATCTTCAACCAAATTTTCCTCTTTTTTCCAAAAACTCAAGAACACAAAACATGACATTCATGAATTCAATTACTAAGAATTGATAATTATCAAATTATACATATATATATAATCAATATTTTAAACCCTAATCCAACAAGAATTCTACCACATAGAATAAATATCATAAAACCAAAACTTGGAATTAGGAATAGATTATACCTTTAATCCCTTTTTTTCACCAACAAAGATGATTAGCAAGCTTTTCCAAAGACTCTTCTTCTCTAACTTCTCAGTTTTCTCCCTATCTCTCTCTCAATTCCTTCCTCTGTATTATCTCTGTTCTCTTTAGACATAGGCTTAACCAGATGATATCACGTAAAGAAAACCAACTGATATAGCCACTACGCGCACACTTAAAACATCAGGTAAAAGAACCAATAGTTTTTATAAGTTATATTATGCCAAAGGCCATGTTTGGCAATCCTCTTAAAATCCCATTTTAGTTTTTTTTATATATTACTTATATAATATAGTTCAATTGTCACATTCTTAGTAAATTAAATTAATCTAATTCTAAAGACTTAAATTATTAATCTTAACTCATTAATAATTAAACCAAACATTTACAATATAATTATAATTTTATTTAATAGATTATTGAATTTCTAATTAAATTATTAAATCAAATTAGAAGATCATCACTGCACAACATAATAATTATTAAACAAATAATTTAATTTAATTATTTCATTAAATTAAATCTTCAATCCATAAAATTACCATCTATTAATTTAGTTAATAGACACACTAAACTAAATTATCACACCACAATTTCATTAATTATTTATTTATCTAAATCAATAAATCAATTAAAAATTTTATTTAATTCGATAAATATTTAAAATTAATTACAAAATTCTCGTTCGTTACAGTTTCCTTTTCATAACAATTTTATTTACTTTCTTCAATAGTTTAATTAACTATTAAACCTCATATATATTTAATTCCTTCACACCAAAATACATAATTCAAAATCATACATCTAATAATAAGAATTTTAATTATTAAATTCTTATTTAATAATTTCTAAAAATCTAGGTTGTCACATGCTCATGCTCATTGGGAGGTAGTTAAAAGGATACTTCGATACTTGAAAGGCATCCTGGACTATATATTATGTTATCAGGGTGGTGAGCTACGCTTACAGGGGTACAGTGATGTAGATTGGGCTTGCGACTTGGATGAGAGCATGTCTACCACTGGGTATTACTTCTTGCTTTGTGGTGGAGCCATTTGTTGGTTGAGCAAGAAACAACCATGTATTATTTTGTCCATTATGGAGTCAGAATACATTGCATGTTGATTTGCAGTACAAGAAGCAGTATGGTTATGGAGATTCTTCAAGCGCCTACATGTTGGATCACATTCGAGTGACCCTGTCACTATTCATTGTGACAATACGGCTGCTTTGTCTTACGTTAAAGATCTCAAGTACCATGGAAAGGCCAAGCATATTGAGACTAAATTTCACTACATTAGGGATATTGTGGCACAAAAGAAGGTGGTCCTCAAACATATCTCTACGAGCGACATGGTTGATGATCCCTTGACTAAGCCCATTCCTAGGGATGTTTTACGAGCTCGTGTTAGGAGCTTGGGACTTCGTATGCTTTGATATGGTTTGTGTTTGATAAGGGACATCTTTTTGGATATTTTTTACTATATTTTTATGCAATAAAAGTTATTACATAATGTTGATTTCTATTCAGTTCTATGTTTTAACTTGTTGTATATATATAAGCACACATATAAAATGTAACAAAGGCAAAAAGGTTGATCTACTCACACTGATAACCTGTCTCGGTGCTTTTAATAGCGAGCGAGATGATACTATTTTATAGTTGTCTAAATGGTTGGGCACCATTTTTGAGACTCTATGATTTAATCGCCTTTGTTGGGTCCAAGAAGAGGTATCATTACATACTAAACACTTGTAAGAGTTGTAGCCTTGTTTTGGGTTGACGGACATTAGATTCATACTAGATACTATTTAAAGTACCTAAGGATGTTTTCTAAGGTTTACACTAGAAAGCGATTAACTACTATCTGTACAGTGTTATTTTAGCTAGAGCGACATTTTTTTGGCACTCCACTGTAACATGAGAATTGTACCTCATGTGCAAAAAAAGTGACATACAGAAGTGTGATATGGTGGATCCCTATCCAATCACTGTGCGAGCCCTATACATTAATTTTTGTCCTTAGTAACTTGAACCTATGTCATGGAACAAAGACTTTGTGTTGCTACTCTAGTTTGTATTCCTAAGTTCACATAATGAGGTTCCATGGGTACTTGTCTTGGAAAGAAGCAAAGTTAATGAAAATTGACATGAGAGTTTAGGGAAGACAATTGTCTGGCATCACATTCAACCGTTGGTTATGCTATGTGCACGCAACTATTTTAAATTTTATGTATTATACTATATGTATATGTTTTTTAAAAGGTTAGCATACCAAGGCAAATGGGTTTGAGTGAATTTCTGAAATGTAATTAATGAGGGATTCGAAATACTCAACAGAATGTGATCGACTAGTCTAGGAAATGATGAGTTTTTTTAGATGCATCATATTAGTTATGATGGAGACTTAATATGTGAGCTCTCACCCTTGATATCATTTATTTCTCGTCAGTCGCACGCCAAGGCAAATGTATGAGGAAATCTAGAGATTATTTATTTGAGATGAGTATGTACCTTTATAACCCAAGTGTCTAAGTGGGAGATGATAGTAATTGATCCGGGTCGGACCCGTGGATCATGAACATCCACTTGGGTATGGGTATTGGATAACCCAATAAGGATTGGAAGATTCCCATATCACTTGGAAGTATTTTAAATAATATGTGATATGGTTAGGACTCTATATGATATAATTCTCCTGATGTAGTTAGTTATAGACTTATCCCATATGTATTGGGTTTTACGTTAAATAATGAAGCTTACTATGTGTGGGGCTAAGAAAAATAACATATTATTTTACCCATACAGTTTCACTCTAAATATTCTCTCTAGTTTTTCCAAGCTTCCATCAATATGCTTGGGTGTACTTGGTGTGAACACTTAATTAGTTCATTCGCATTGATTTCTTGTAACAACTATATATTGACGAGAATTACGAAGGATCGTAGTAGCTGTGTTCGTGGTGTCGCTTGTAGATTTAGCATTTGGTTCAACTGCTTTCGCTTCATGGTTACTTACCAATTCATATGTAAGTATTATTTATGTGTTAGTTTTCACCTAAAATTCTAACATTAATAGTACTTCATAACTATTTATTTAGTTGATGAAGATAAATCATGTGATTCTTGATTTAGTTGTTATTAAAAATTGTTAAACTTGATGGGCAATTTAATGCTCATACCTTGTTTGAATTATATGTTTTCAGCTAAGGTTAAACGAAATGAAAGATTTGGTAAAGATAAGGGAAAAGCTAAGATGGATAAATAGATTATCCTGTAATAGTATAGTATTATTTTTGTAATAAAGAATATTATGACAATACAAGAATGTAATGGTTATAGAAACATGGGAAAGTATTTTGATATGATGTAATAGTTTAGTAATTGCATTCATGTCAGTAAGATGTATAGTTGAGTATATGTGTATGTTGTAGCACCATATCTAGGGTTTGAAGGTACCTGAATTTGGGGGCGTCACAAATTCCTTATCCTTTTGATGAACTATTGATTATGACTTGGATTCAACTCTTTTTCACCGATTATTTTGCTTGAGAATTGTTTGCAATAGAATTTAAGGTCAAAGTTTGAATCTTTCCGCTAGATCCATCCTAGATCTGGCTTTGATCCATCTTGTTGTCGATTTTAAGGTTAAAGGTGTAACCTTTATGCTAGATCCAACATAGATATAGCTTGGATTTAGTTATTTTGTTTGTTTTCTATTAATTTCTAGGTCACCCAAATATCATAGATTCATATCTAGTGGTGAGGGGATCCCACTTTTTGGCCAGCAAGAATTCTCGCAATAGAATATACTAATAGCCAATTTTGGATATATTCTCAATTAGATCCTGATTACGTCATTGCTTAGATCTATGGGACCTTAGATCTATGAATTTTATTTCCTATATTATACCTTCCTTCGATAGATCTCTTCAATACGTAATAGTCCATCGCGATGCTGGTTTCGGTTGTTTAATCTACGAGATAGAGTCTACGGGAGCCTTTTTCATAAATCTTAAATTTTGCTTTTGAATTTCGATGTATTATTTTTTGTGATTTCAATCGTGTAAGCCTAGGAAGGAAGTCAAGATCCTTAAAACATCGTGTTTAATGGGAATTGATAGAACTCTGACGATGGACATAGTTGACAGTTGAAATATTTGAGATTCGGGCATTGTAAATGTAAAATTTGGGCCTCAAAACGATATCAAGGGTTCCATCCCACGAAAAATCAGATTTAAGGTCTCATGATAATGGATTTTATTATCGTGAGGTGTTTGGGGCTATTTAGATAACTTACATGCTCATGGGTAGCTCCAACCCTATTCTTGATGCTTGATTTTATCTTTTGACACACAAAAACAATTTTGGAACATAATGACAAAGATCTTATAATAAATCAAATCAACCTAGATTTATAGATTAATTCTAGACTACAATTGAAAGTAATAGAAAACGCTGATTGCTATTTGGCGAAGGGTTTGAAAACTATTACATAAACTATTTAATTTAAATAAAACCTTGATCAGTAGTCAAGGGAAAGTACATAGGAGATAGATAGAATTTACATCAAGAAGAAAATCAGAAAAGACGAAGTACGCAGACCCCATTTAATAAAACTCATTCATTCAAGCATCCAACCAAAATAAATTCAATCACATTAGTCAATAGTCCATAATCAACCCCATTTATTATCATATATATCACCATATGTATCAATAAATAAAACATTCATCTTACGAATTAAAATAATTCCATATATATACATATATGAATATCATTTAATGGGCATTTTAAAATTGCATGAAATCCAATTTCAAGTTTAAAATAAACTCTTTATTTAATTATAAAATTATTAAAAATTATATATATATATATATATATATATATATATATATATATATATATACTAACCACGTGGAAGTTCGCCTGTTAACTCCCCTACTAACTATCATATATATATATTTATATCAATCACGCGAATCACGGATCGGCGGGAAAAAAACGAAATACAGTGGCGATTAATAACAGGCTTTCGAAATTTTTCTTTTTCTTTTTTTCCTTTTTTCTTTCATAAAATAATAATTTTGTACAATAAATTATGCCCAATAAATTATTCTAAATACATACTCATACATATATGGAATCAAAACAATTAATAATTCGCATAAAGTTTGGCTCTGATGCCACTATAAGGTTTTGTGAAGATCAAAGTAGCAATAAAGTTACAAAAATAAGCGGAAGCAAAGTAAAATCAGGTTTTAAAAATTTTCACAAACCAATTACTCAGATCATCCTTTATACATATTATTAATTAAAAGAAAAAATAAGAAGTTATGGAATCATACTTATGACGCCCCCAAAATAGGTATACATCACCCATTCTGAGTCGCCAAATACATGGTATAAAATTCAAATACAAACTTAAATATACAACATGAGCTGTGAGTTTTAATACAAATATTGTCTTCTAGATAGTATTCAAACTCAAAATAAGTCCTCAATACATTTATTATCACACTATTTCATAGAATAGTGAAGACTACTAATGCAAACATCTGGACCGTCAATCCATTCCCCGACTAGTCCCAGCTATATTCTCATTTCCTGAAGAGAACATTGAAAGAAAGGGTAAGCTCAACTAGCCCAGTAACTAATATTATGACTAAGATAATACAGAATAAATTATCCTTATCTTTCAAAAGTATAACAACTGATAGAATACAATAGACAACAATTTTTAGATCAACAACTGCAGCGGAATAAGTAATCCATTAGAAGAATCAAGTAGAACATAAACCTACTATCTTCTATGATTTAAAAGGATTTTTATCACTTTTATCGCTGAAACTCAGCTTAATAAATAATCCACATCATCGAATCATCCCTGCACTACGGGCCAAGGATATTCTTTAGTATCACGACCACGAATTATCCATGCACCAAAGATAATCGTTTTTTCATCAACGGTCATGATCATGCCATAAAATAATTCATCTTTGCACCCTTGGCCGAAGAGAATCCATGGCCATAATCATACAAAAATTTGTCCATCAATGCACTACGGGCTAATGAGGACTTTTACCACATCATTTGTAATATTACGGTCATGATTATACCGAATAATCCATGGTCATAATCATACCAAGTCCATCTATGCACTACAAGCCACAGATGGCTTTCAACATAATATAAACATGAAGATGATGACAATGATATAAGAATTCAATAGAATAAGTTCAAGGATAAATTTTTAAAGATTTATAATTTAATTTATCCAAAAATCAATAACGTCCAAATTGTCAACATGATATTGTTTTGTGGAGTAAAATTTAAGAATAATATTGTACCAAAAATAATTTGGACCAAAAACGAATCAATTTTTATCATGAATAGTATCTCAGGTGAATAGTACCCTATAAATTGTACTAGTAACCCCGTGAATAGTACTCCGGCATGAAAAAGTTAAAATTTATCAAGAATGCTTAGAATAATATTTCCATAAAAAGATACTAGGTGAAACGTATATATCAAGGATATTCTACTAATTTCATGGAGTATAGAAGCCAAAACTTTAACAAAACAAGTATAGAATGAAGATCAAAACATGGATACAATCAATGATAGTAACCATAATAGACATCTAGGATGAAAAAGAGAACATTTCATTTTTCAGTGAATAGTGTCGTATTCGTGAATAGTGCCGTATATGTGAATAGTGCCGTATACGTGAAAAGTAACCTTGACACAAAAAGGTAGAAATTGTACAATAAAACTCATCAATAATTTGGCATAATGATATTGAAGAAATAATATCATTTACGAAGAAAATAACATCCCTTACCTCAAAATAACAATAGTTCTGATCGGAATATCGGATGTAAAGCCGAAGGAAACTTGCACTGAATAGCAACTCTCAAAGTATCTACATACTCACAAAAATACGCTCGATAATATAGAGAGAAAGAAAACTTGTTTCTGGTGTGATTTTCAATTCTAACTTCAGCGCATATTTATAGGAAAATTCTAGAACGCCATAGGAGACTAAAATAATAAAATAATATTATTATTTTCTTTTGTTCAATCTTCTACGCCCACCCATGACCAGCATGCCAAATCTTAAAATTTTTGGCAGCCCACATGTTTTCAACAAAACAAAAGTGGGTCCCACCCAATTTTAATAAAAATTATTTTATTTTCCAAAACTTCAGTAATTCATAATAAATAGCCCGTTTATCAGAAAAATACGAATTGTATGTCCATTCCACACGAAATCAAATTCTCTACAACTTTGCAGAAGAAATTTTTTCCAAATTCCAAACATAAAATATCTGAAATCCACAAACGAATGATTTTTAACACCTTTTAAAATTCATAACAAATCATACGTTAATTTTTAACGGTTCAAACTTTGTGGACATATACTCAACTTATATATGCATAACATATCCAAAAATCACAACGATCCAACGGTCGGATTAAAATTATAACTCACACAATATAGCTTTAAGAACACTGATTTGATTTTTAATACTTCCAATCCGACAAAATATTGATAAAACACCACATCGTTAATTCCTTCATTATAACCACATAAAATAAATATTTTCCTATCTATCATTTGTGTCCACATAAAATAAATATTTCCTTAACATATAAATTAATAATTAATTATTCACAAATAATATTACAGAATCAAAATAATGACAACTGTGTCGTTTCCAGGAAAGAGGGGCTTTCCGATAAGGATTTTACCTTACTGGCGCACAATTAGTTGACCAAATGTAAGACCCCAACTTTTATAAATAAAGAATAATTTTCTCATAATATATTTTTGAATATTATGGAGTAGATTTGATATAATGTTATAGTTGTGGGTAATATTTACCAATTTTGCAAAGTAAACAAGTGGTTATATAATATTCGATTGGTCGGGGAATATTCGTTTTAACAGAAAATATTCATACGACGCCACAATCATTTGTGGACCCCACAACAGAAGTATTGTCGTAGTTAGAAAATGACAAAATTATCTTTCTATAAAAATAACGGCGGAGGTGTTACCGTTAAAACTGTTGAACTACCCAGTAGTAAAAGTATAGTAATACGCGTGGTTGCATAGTAGCACATGGTATTGATTATTGATGCTTATGTGAGAAGTCACTCAGTTATACTCAATTATTGCTACAGTAATTGTTGCATCATATCTCTCATATTATTGATTCAATTATTATTACATTATCATCTGTAGAATATCATATATTATTAAATCAATAATTGAGACGACAAAGTTATTCATATTATTATTTTTAATATTGACAATGTCTAGAAGTTTTGTCAAGGAGAGGTTTGGTCACCTAATTGCGCGCCAATAAGGAGAAATCCTTATTAGAAAGCCCCCTCTTTCCTGTGAACGACCTGGTTGTTAAATATTGTGAATTATAATATTAATGATGAATAAGTTCGTGTTGATTAAAGATGAATTTTATAGTTCTATTGTGTTGGAATTATTTGTGTTAGTGGAATCGACATTTGTTTCGATAATAATTGATGTCTGAAGATTATATTATTCAATCGGGTATTCGGGGCACTTTTTGTGTCGGAGTACCATTCACGAGTTACTATTCATGAGTTACTATTCATGGGGTACTATTCACCCGTAAAATATATTTCTTTTCGGTCCAAATCATTTTTGGGTACAATATTATTCCATGAGGAGATGTACTAATTTTTCAGACCGTTGGTTGAAGATATAATAGTAAATCAATATGGATCGCTGGTGGAAAGTTATAATATTAATCAATATGGATCGTTGGTTTAAAGTTTTAATAGTAAATCAGTATGAACCGTTGCTTTAAGTTTTCAAAGAAAACCAATATGGACCGTCCGATTAAAAGTAAATCAATCTGGAGTCAGTTAATTAAAGCTTTGGCTTCTATACTTCATGAAATTAGTGGAATATCCTTGATATTTGCGCTTCATCTAGTATCTTTTCATGGAAATATTCTTCTGAGCATTCTTGAATTTTACTCTACAAAACAGTATCATGTTAACAATTTGGACGTTATTGGTTCCTGGATAAATTAATTTATAAATCTTTAAAATTTATTCTTGAACTTGTTTTATTAAATTATTATGTCATTGTCATCATCCTCATGCTTATATTATGATGAAAGTCATCTTTGGCTTACGTGCATAGATGAACTTGGTATGATTATGATCAGGGATTATTCGGTATAATCATGATCGTAATGTGACGAATGATGTGATAAAAGTCCTCATTGGCCGGTAGTTCATTGGTGGACAGTTGTTGGTATGATTATGACCAGGGATTATTCGGTATAGTCATAACCATTGATGATTACATGAATATCCTTGGCCGTGGAGCAGCGATGATTCGATTTTATTTGTTAAGCTGAGTCTCAGCGATAAAGTTGATGAAAAACTTTTTAAATCATAGAAGATAGTAGATTTTATACCTTACTTGACTCTTCTAATGGATTGTTTGATCCACTGCAGTTAAACTTGTTGTCTATTATATTCTATCAGTTTAACATTGTTGAAGGCTAATGATAATTTATTCTACATTATCTTAGTCATAATATTTCTTACTGGGCTAGTTGAGCTCACCCTTTCTTTCACTGTTCTCTTCAGGAAATGAGAACGTAGCTGGGACTAGTCGGGGAACAGAGTGATGGTCCTAGATGGTGCATTAGTAGTCTTCACTATTCTATGAAATAGTGTGATAATAAATGTAATCAGGACTCCATTGAGTGTGGATATTGTCTAGATGACAATATTTGTATTAAAACTCACAACCTATGTTTTATCATATTTTACCCGACTGTTGTATAATTAAGTTGTATTTGTATTCAGTACCTTGTATTTGGCGACTTAAGATGGGTGATGTATACCTATTTTGGGGGCGTCACAGTTGGTATCAAAGCTTAGGGATATGATCCCTGGCTGAGATGTGAGACAAGAACTAGGAGGGGAGAGACGGGGAATTCCTTCACTAGTATGACCTACCTAAGTTTAATTGGTATTTAACTGGTCGGTCAGAGTATAGGGATAATATGTGATATATTAATTAACCCTTGTTTTGTGGCAGTATTGGAAAATGGCATCCGAAAATGTTGAGATAAGCAATGAAGCACATTAGATCGTGGAGTCACCACAGATTAATACCCAGAATAATGTGCAACAAGAAGACAATAATCCTCAGGTGAACAACAACACCGACCAAATGGTGAACGACAGACTGTTTAGGAGCTTTCTGCAATTCGTACAACATCAGGCAAGAGAAACTCATGTCCAAAATGTAGGTGGAAACACTGGAAACTCTCGGACGGTCACCGCTAAACAGTTCAAGGAGCTGAGACCACCGGAGTTTATTGGAGAGTCAAAACCACTTAAGTCGGATGCATGGATAAAGAAGATCACCAAGATATTTGATGTCTTGGGATGCTCCGAGGAGCAAAAGGTTCCTTTTGCCACCTTTATGTTGCGAGGAGAGGCAGATTACTGGTGGGAATCAGTAAAGCATACTCAACCTGTCGTACTGAAGATGTCTTGGGAGAAGTTCCAAGAACTGTTCAACAACAAGTACTTTCCTGAAAGTATTCGTCACATTAAAGAGGTAAAGTTCATCAAGTTGGAGCAAAATAATATGACTGTGGCGCAGTACGAAGCTAAGTTTGCCGAGTTGTCCCGGTTTGCGTCCCACTTGGTTGATAATGAGAAGAGAATGATGTGGATGTTTTTAAGAGGTTAAAAACCAGAGATACGTTAATATCTTATTTCTCATAAACTGTGTTTGTATTCAGATATTGTAAACAGGGCTCAGTTATTGGAGCGCGATAAAGAGTCAACGCAACCAAGAGAAAGCAGCCGGCAGAATGAAAATACCAGTGGTAACAGTCATCGAAGCGGTGACAACAAACGTGGAGGGAATCAACATGCCAGAAATGGTAACCACTTCGGTGGTAATCATGGCCAAGACAATAAAAGTGGGAGTTTCAAGAAGAGGAGATTTAATAATGATGGAAGGACGTCAGCACCAGCACCTATTGTTAAGGAAGGAGAACGACCGCCAGTCGTATGTTACAAATGTGGAGGAGAGGGACACATCAGTCTAAACTGTACGCAGCAGTCCAAAGCATGTTATAATTATGGAAGAGAATGTCACCCAGCCTAATTTTGTCGTGCACCAAAGTCAAGTCCAGCTGGGATGGAGGCATCAAAGTCCGTCCCAAACAAGACAAAATCGGTAGTTCAAGGGATAGCGTTTGTTATAACCTCCCAGAAAGCAAGGAACCCGAACGAGGTCATCACGGGTAAGCTTATCATAAACTCTAGTGAAGTATATTCTTTATTTGATACCGGCTCTACCCATTCTTTTTTTTTCTCCTACTTACGCTCAACGTTTAAATTTGACTCCGGAGAAATTGGACTTTGACTTATCGGTTGAAACTCCGTTGGGAGAAACCTTCATTACATCCACGGTTTATAAGTCTTGTTTGATTCAAATCGGTAACAGCACATTACCTATCGATCTTATTTCTTTAAAAATACTTGCATTTGACGTAATTCTAGGGATTGATTGGTTAACTACTCATCATGCAAAAATTGATTGTTTTCGTAAGGTTGTTAGTTTTCATATTCCTAATCAACCTATTATGCGAATTTAAGAGACCAAACCATTAAAATCAATCACAGTCATTTCAAGACATAAAGCTATTCGTTTATTAAAAAATGGATGTCAAGCTTTCTTAGCTCATGTCATAGATTTAAACAAAAATATGTCAGTTTTGAATGATATTTCTATTGTTAATAAATTTCCTGACGTATTCCCTGAAGAACTTCCTGGCCTACCCCCAGAGCGTGAAATTGAATTTTGTATCGACCTTGAACCTGGTACAAAACCCATTTCCAAAGCCTCATATCGAATGGCTCCTATTGAACTTCAGGAGTTAAAGACCCAATTGTAGGAATTGTTAGACAGTGGTTTCATTCGTCCTAGTACGTCTCCTTGGGGTGCTCATGTTCTATTCGTGAAGAAGAAAGATGGGAGTATGCGACTTTGTATTGACTAATGAGAATTAAATCCATGTCACCATCAAGAATAGGTATTTTTTACCTCGCATTGATGACCTGTTTGACCAGTTGCAAGGAGCACAATTCCTTTCAAAGATCGATCTTCGTTCTGGATATCATCAGCTGAAGGTTAAAACAGAGGATATTCCAAAGACTGCCTTCAGAACTCGGTACGGGCATTATGAATTCTTGGTCATGTCTTTTGGATTGACTAATGCTCCTGCTGCCTTCATGGATATGATGAACCGAATATTCAAGGAATATTTAGATCACTTTGTGGTTGTCTTTATTGATGACATTCTCATATATTCCAAAAGCCGTGAAGATCATGAGCAACACTTGAGACTAATACTCCAAAAGCTTCGTGAAAACAAGCTTTATGCCAAGTTGAAGAAATGTGAGTTCTGGCTTGAGGAAGTGTTGGTCGATTTCGCAATCAATGAATACATGCAAGTATACACGGTCAACAAGTAATAGAGTAAAACTAGAGTATCGTTCCCACGAGGAATTATTTAATAAAAATCACCAAGTACTAGTTCTTAACCAAACTAATTTTATTTAAAGAATCTCAAATCGTGATTTTTCTAATTAAGAAAACTAAATTGACTAATTAAACTGAATTGCTTTATAAATGAAATCAAATAAATAAAGGTTAAGACTACAATATCCCCAATTATGAACTATAAACTAATTATCCCAATTATTATGCCTACTGAATTGTTAACAGGAATTCTCAAATGCCAAAAGTCCTTTTCCAAGTGATCAATTGACTTCTATTTAATCCAAAGTAATCTTGCTATATTCCTATGCAAAACAATTGAATTAAACTCCTTCAATTCCAATTCCTTATGTGTTACATGCGGTGAAAAGATATTTACATTCAATTCACGAACCTAATTATTCGTCATGCAAATAACTAATTCCTAGAATTCCTCTTCTAATTCCTTCTAGAGTAACAAGGTAATTACTGATCAGATAATTAATCAATAAGCTCAGGACAAGATAAATAATTCACTTTGACATAAATAATTGGAATAAATCAAATAACTAATGTATAGACATAAAAGGTTCAACTAAAATCTTAATAAAAGAGTTAGTTCATAATTAATGAATTGAAACCAAGAATCCACAACTGAATAGACATTAAAAGATAAAAGTATGATAAGAGAAGAGAATAGAATCTGTTGTCAGCAAATTTGATGCTCCCCTCTTGCTCTTGCTCTTGCTCTTGATCTTCAGTGTTCTTCAATTTACTTCAATCTCTAATGGCTAATGAAGAACTAGGGTTTATATTCTAATATAATGGAGTGTTTTATCTAGTCTAATCTATGTAATCTCCCTTTATTTTATGCCTTACATCATGTATATATAGGTTACAAGTTCAATTTTTAGCGTAGGAACAAACTCAATCCTATTTGGAGTTAAAAAAAGTGTCAGAATTCATCCCAAAACGCGTCCAAGCTTGCCCAACCTCTTCCCCAGTTGCTCGGCGCTAGGATTCTGCCCCCTAGCACCCCGGCGCTGGAAATGGCCTTGGTTTGGGCGCCCCGGTGTTGGGGTGTTTTTCCAGAATTTTTTGCTCTGACGTCGTTTAGGGAAATTGTCATAACTTTTTCATACGAACTTTGATTTTGATGGTTCAAGATGTTTCGGAAAGAGGAGACGTAGATCTACAACTTTTATTCTTTAAGGTTTTCGAAATAAGGTCCAGAACAATACTCAAATTGGCTCTGAAGTGACTGTTGTGTAAATGCCAAGCCAAAAACGCACATCTAGCCACCCCAAACGTCGATCCAAGTAACTTTTGTCCCAATTCCTACAAAACAACATAAAACATGCAGGAATAGACATAAACACTTAAAAACATCCAAAAGATTAAGTTCAAACGCACTCAATTATGAGTATAAAACTCACTCATCAGGAAGTTGCATTCCTTGGGCATGTGATATCAAATCATGGAATATCTGTTGACCCAGTGAGGATTGAAGAAATTCAAAGCTGGGAGCAACCAAAGTTAGTGATCAAAGTACGTAGCTTTCTTGGCTTAGCTGGTTATTATCGGAGATTTATGGAAGGATTTTCTCGAATCGCTACTCCATTAACTCAGCTGACTCGAAAAGATACAAAGTTCGGTTGGAGCAAGGAATGTGAGACTCATTTCAGCACCTGTTCTGATAATACTATCTGGCTCAGAGGGATTTGTCATCTACAGTGATGCTTCGGGCAAAGGGTTAGGATGTGTTCTCATGCAACATGGGAAAGTCATAGCATATGCCTATCAGCAACTCAAAGAATATAAAAGGAATTATTCTACTCATGATCTAGAGTTGGCAGCTGTTGTCTTCGCACTTCAGATTTGGAGGCATTACCTGTATGAAGAGAAGGTGGAGATCTATACGGATCATAAAAGCCTCAAATATTTCTTCACCCAAAAGGAACTCAACATGCGGCAACAATGTTGGCTTGAACTGTTGAAAGATTATGATCATACCATTCAATACCATCCTGGTAAAGCGAACGTAATAGCTGACGCATTGAGTAGAAGATCATATGCGGGAACGAGTGCAATATTGTCAACACAGAGGCACATTTTATATGACTTACAAAGGATGGAGATAGAGTTAAAGACTCCAGGGACCCATGTGATGATGGCGAATATACGAGTAGAACCGACTTTAATCGATAAAGTTAAAGCTGCTCAAGCTACAGACCTGGAGCTGATACGTATGAGGAATAAAGTTCAAGAAGGTGCTATTCCAGAAGCAAGAGTCGATGAAGAAGGAATACTTCGAGTCAACTCCAGACTTTGTGTTCCTAACGACCCTGATTTAAAGTATAAAATCATGATGGAGGCGCACAACACACCGTTTGCAATCCATCCTAGGAGTACCAAAATGTATAATGATCTTCGACATACATTTTGGTGGAGCAATATGAAGAGAGAGATAGCGGAGTTTATCTCAACGTGTTTAACTTGTCAACGAGTCAAGGCGGAGCATCAAGTACCAAAAGGTCCATTGCAATCACTTGAAATTCCAGAATGGAAGTGGGAGCACATTACCATGGATTTCGTTACTAGTCTTCCCAAGGTTTCTCACGGCATAGATGCAATTTGGGTCATTGTTGATAGATTGACCAAGTTTGCTCACTTCTTACCTATACGAGAAACTTATACACTTGAACGTCTTGCTCGTATATACATAAATGAGATTGTACGACCGCATGGTATGCCAGTATCCATAGTTTCTGATCGAGACCCAAGATTCACTTCACGATTTTGGGTTAGTTTGCAAAGAGCTATGGGCATTGGAGATCATGTGTTGTTACTTGTTGCTCCATGGAAAGGAGTTACGAGATTTGGAAAGAGAGGAAAGCTCAATCCTCGATTCATTGGCCCATTTTTAATTCTCGAGCGAGTAAGAACTGTGGCCTATAGACTCGCCTTACCGCCAAGTATGTCTCGTGTTCATAACGTTTTTCACATATCTATGTTACGTAAATATGTGAAAGACCCGAACCACATTATTGAGTTAGAACCAGACGAGATAGAGGAAGATTTAACGTATGAAGAGTTACCTGTTAAAATCTTTTGATAAGAAGGATCATGTTCTACGCTCCAAGGTTATACCTCAAGTCAAAGTTTTGTGGAGAAACCACGATGTAGAGGAAATGACTTGGGAGTTAGAATCTAAGATGAAGTCAAGGTATCCTCATCTCTTCGACATACCAGGTATGTACCCTAATTTCGAGGACGAAATATCATAAGAAGGGGAGGTTATAAGACCCCCAACTTTTATGAATAAAGAATAATTTTCTCGAAATATATTTTTGAATATTATGGTGTGGATTTGATATAATGTTATAGTTGTGGGTAATATTTACAAATTTTGCAAAGTAAGCAAGTGGTTATATAATATTCGATTGGTCGGGGAATATTCGTTTTAACAGGGAATATACGTACGACGGAACAATCATTGGTGGACCCCACAACAGAAGTATTATCGTAGTTAGAAAACGATAAAATTATCTTTCTATAAAAATAACGGCAGAAGTTCTACCGTTAAAACTGTTGAACTACCCGGTAGTAAAAGTACAGTAATACGCGTGGTTGCATAGTAGCACACGGTATTGATTATTGATACTTACATGAGAAGTCACTCAGTTATACTCAATTATTGCTACAGTAATTGTCGCATCATATCTCTCATATTATTGATTCAATTATTGTTACAGTATCATATGCATAATATGATATATTATTAAATCAATAATTGAGATGACAAAGTTATTCATATTATTATTTGCAATATTGATAATGTCTAAAAGTTTTGTCAAGGAGAGGTTTGGTCACCTAATTGCGCACCAATAAAGAGAAATCCTTATCGGAAAGCCCTCTCTTTCCTGGGAATGACCTGGTTGTTAAATATTATGAATTATAATATTAATGATGAATAAGTTCGTGTTGATTAAAGATGAATTTTATAGTTCCATTGTGTTGTAATTATTTGTGTTAGTGGAATCGACATTTGTTTCGATAATAATTGATGTCTGGAGGTTATATTGTTTAATCGGGTATTCGGTGCACTTTTCGTGTTGGAGTACTATTCACGAGTTACTATTCATGGGATACTATTCACCCGTAAAATATATTTCTTTTCGGTCCAAATCATTTTTTGGTACAATATTATTCCATGAGGAGATGTGCTAATTTTTCAGACCGTTGGTTGAAGATATAATAGTAAATCAATATAGACCGCTGGTGGAAAGTTATAATAGTAAATCAATATGGATCGCTGGTTTAAAGTTTTAATAGTAAATCAGTATGGACCGTTGCTTTAAGTTTTCATAGTAAACCAATATGGACCGTCCGTTTAAAAGTAAATCAATCTATACCGTTCATGAATTAGTTACTATTCAGTCCATTCTCCTATAAATAGAAGCTCATTCCTTCATTATTTCTTACGAATTCACTGAAACTCTAGAGAGAGAAACTATAGAGAGAAAGAAGAAAAGTATTCTGCTACTTCACTACTCCAATATCCAGTTTCTTCTAAGGTAAGGGATATTATTTGTTGTACTCGTAAGTGGTATTATTTCTTTCGTATTCATGAAGAGAACTTCTGTTATTCCATTCTTTATTATTATGTTGGAATAACCTATTTATGCGAAGTACTGTATACATGGTGAAATTCTTCTGTTATTCCATTCTTTATTATTCTGTTGGAATAACCTGTCTATGCGGTCTATCGCATGCCTGGTGAATTCTGTTGTTATTCCATTCTAATTATTCTGTTGGAATAACCTGTTTATGCGAAGTACCGCATACATGGTGAAATTCTTCTAATATTCCGCTCTTTATTATTCTGTCGGAATATCCTGTCTGTGTGTTTATGTCGGACCTGGTTCCATTATTTATTATTCTGTCGGAATATCTTGTCTGTGCGTTTACGCCGAACCTGGTTCCATTATTTATTATTCTGTTGGGAATAACCTGTCTGTGCAGTCTATCGCACGCATGGTGAATCCTTCTATTAATCCATTCTTTATTATTCTGTTGGAATAACTTGTCTATGTGGATTGCCACATGCATGGTGAATGATCCTTCGTATTCATTTCTATTAAATTGTGGAAATGATCTATCTACGTGGATTACCGCATGGCAGACAAAAATCTATTTGAAGTTTCATATATTCTATTATACTCAGTTGGTTAAAGTTTTGGCTTCTATACTCCATGAAATTAGTGGAATATCCTTGATATTTGCGCTTCATCTAGTATCTTTTCATGAAAATATTCTTCTGAGCATTCTTGAATTTTACTCTACAAAGCAGTATCATGTTGACAATTTGGACGTTATTGGTTCCTGGATAAATTAATTTATAAATCTTTAAAATTTATTCTTGAACTTGTTTTATTGAATTATTATGTCATTGTCATCATCCTCATGCTTATATTGTGATGAAAGTCATCTTTGGCTTACGTGCATATATGGACTTGGTATGATTATGACCAGAGATTATTCGGTATAATCATGACCGTAATGTGACGAATGATGTGGTAAAAGGCCTCATTGGCCTGTAGTTCATTGGTGGACAGTTGTTTGTATGATTATGACCAGGGATTATTCGGTATAGTCATGACCATTGATGATTAGATGAATATCCTTGGCCGTGGAGTAGGGATGATTCGATTTTATTTATTAAGCTGAGTCTCAGCGATAAAGTTGATGAAAAACTTTTTAAATCATTAAAGATAGTAGATTTTATACCTTACTTGACTCTTCTAATGGATTGCTTGATCCGCTGTAGTTAAACTTGTTGTCTATTATATTCTATCAGTTTAACATTGTTGAAGGCTAATGATAATTTATTCTGCATTATCTTAGTCATAATATTTCTTACTGGGCTAGTTGAGCTCTCCCTTTCTTTCACTGTTCTCTTCAGGAAATGAGAACGTAGCTGGGACTAGTTGGGGAACAGAGTGATGGTCCTAGATGGTGCATTAGTAGTCCTCACTATTCTGTGAAATAGTGTGATAATAAATGTAATCAGGACTCCATTGAGTGTGGATATTGTCTAGATGACAATATTTGTATTAAAACTCACAGCCTATATTTTTTCGTATTTTACACGACTATTGTATAATTAAGTTGTATTTGTATTCAATACCTTGTATCTGGCGACTCAAGATGGGTGATGTATACCTGTTTTGGGGGAGTCACACGAAACCTCTCCTTGACAGAACTTTCTAGACATTGCCAATAATGCTATCTAATAATATTATTCAAATAATATGAATTATTGATTTGATAATGGGAAATACTGTGAAATGACAATTATTGAAACAACAATAATATAAAATATCAACGCAACAATTATTGAACCAATAAAATAAAATATTGAACAGTAATTACTGTAACAATTATTGAGTAAAATTGAGTGACTTCTCACGTAAGCACCAATAACCAATACCGTGTGCTACTATGCAACCATGCGTATTACTTTACTTTTACTACCAGGTAGTTCAATAGTTAACGGTAAAACTTCCGCCGTTATTTTTATAAAAGATATTTCTGTCGTTTTCTCATTTCGACAATAATTCCGTTGTGGGGTCCACCAATGATTGTTCTGTCGTACGGATATTCCCCGACAAAAAGAATATTCCCCGACCAATCGAATATTTTATAACCACTTGCTTACTTTGCAAAATTTATAAATATTACCCACAACTATAACATTATATCAAATCCACACCATAATATTCAAAAAGATATTTTGAGAAAAGTAAATCTTTATTCATAAAATTTGGGGTCTCACAATCTCCCCTCCTTATGAAATTTCGTCCTCAAAATTTACGTACGTACCTGGTATGCCGAACAGATGAGGACACTTCATCAGATTCTAACTTTTGAGGTATAACCTTTGAGCGTAAAATATATTCCTTCTTATCCAAGATTTTCATAGGTACTTCTTCATACGTTTAATCTTCCGCTATCCCGTCCGGTTCTGAATCAATAATGTGGTTCGGGTCGTCTACATATTTACGTAACATCGATACGTGAAAAACGTTATGAACATGCGACATACTTGGCGGTAAAGCGAATATATAGGCCACAGTTCCTACTCAATCGAGGATTTCAACTCTCTTCGTCAATTCTTACTTCTAAAATAACGCCTTCTTGAACCTTCTTCTTCACATTCATCAGCTCCGGGTCTGTAGCCTTAACATTATTGTTTAAAGTCAGTTCTAATCGTATATTTGCTATCTTCACGTAGGTTCGTATATTCGTACTCGTAAACGCATACGATCCTCTACTCAACACATCGACTACCACGTTCGCTTATCCCACGATGGTATTGAATGGTATAATCGTAATCTTCAATAGCTCGAGCCAACGTCTTCAGCGCATTTTACGTTCGTTTTGGGTGAAGAAATATTTGAGGGTTGTAGAAATGGGTTTTGTATTTGGGTCAATACAAAATTTACTTTCACGCTCTGGGGTAGGTCAAGAAGTCTTCAGGGAATAAGTCAGGAAATTTATTAACGCTAGAAATATCATTTAAAAACTGTGACTCTCATCCAAGACTTGGATAACACATGAAATGAAGGTTTCTCCTAACGGAGTTTCAACAGATAAGTCAAAGTTTAATTTCTCCAGAGTTAAATTTAAACGTTGAGCGCAAATAGGATAAATAAAAGAGTGGGTAGAACCAGTATCGAATAAGGTATAGATTATGTAAGAGTTTATGATTAACTTTCCCGTGATAACTTTGTTCGGGTTCCTCGACAAACGCTCTCACTTAAACTACCGGCTTTGACTTGTCTGGGACCTCCTTTAGCGTCACTATCCCAGCTGGACTTGACTTCACTACACGACAAAATCGAGTTAGGTGACCTTCTCTTCTGCAATTGAAATACGCTTTGGGTTGCTGCGTATAGTTTGGACGGATGTGTCCCTCCTATCCGCATTTGAAACATACGACCGGTGGTCATTCTTCTTCCTTTGAAATAGGTGCTTGTGATGTTGTCTTTCCATCATTATTGAACCTTCTCTTCTTAAAATTTCCAATTCTATTATCTTGGCCATGATTACGACCGAAGTGGTTACCATTCTTGGCATGATAATTTCCCCCACAATGGTTATCATTGTTCCGATGGTCGTTTCCATCGGTATAATTATTATTGTGTTTTTGGTCGTTACCTTTTGGTTGTGCTGACTCATTATCACGCTCTACTAAATGAGCCCTATTCACAACATCTGAATATAAACAAAGTTTATGAGAAATGAGGTATTGACGTATTTCGGGTTTTAAACCTCGCAAAAACATTCGCATCATTCTCTCCTCATTATCGACCAAATGGGATGTAAATCGGGACAACTCCGCAAACTTAGCCTCGTACTGCGACACGATCATATTGTTTTGCTCCAGTTTGATGAATTCCACCTCCTTAATGTGATGAATACTTTCGGGAAAGTACTTTTCGTTGAATAATTCTTGGAACTTCTCCCAAGACATCTTGAGTACGTCAGGCTGGGTATGTTTTACATATTCCCACCAATGATCTTCTTCTTCACGCAACATAAAGGTGGCGAATAGAACCTTTTGCTCCTCTGAGCATTCCAAGACATCAAATATCTTGGTGATCTGCTTTATCCACGTCTCTGCCTTAAGTGGTTCTGGCATTCCCAAAAACTCCAGTGGTCCCAGCTCCTTGAATTGTTTAGCGGTGACCAACCGTGGGTTACCATTGTTTCCACATGTATTATGAACATGAGTCTCTCTCGTTTGGTTTTGCATAAATTCTAGAAAACTCCTAAACGTACCATCATTCGTCATTTGATCAGTGTTGTTGTTTATAGGAGGATTATTGCCTTCCTGATGCACATTATCCTGGCTATTGATCAGCGGTGACTCAACGGTCTCATGTGCTCTATTACTATTCTCAATATTCTCGGATGTCATTTTCAAACACTGTCACAAAACAAGGGTTAATTGACATGCCACATATTATCCCTATACTATGACCGACCAATTAAATACCAAATAAACTTAAGTAGGTCATACTAGCGAAGGAATTCCCCATCTCTCCCCTCCTAGTTCTTATCTCACATCTCAGCCAGGGATCATATCCCTAAGCTTTGATACCAACTATGACGCCCCCAAAATAGGTAAACATCACCCATTCTGAGTCGCCAAATATATGGTACAAAATTCAAATACAAACTTAAATATACAACATAAGCTGTGAGTTTTAATACAAATATTGTCTTCTAGACAGTATTCAAATTCAAAATAAGTCCTCAATACATTTATTATCATACTATTTCACAGAATAGTGAGGACTACTAATGCAAACATATGGATCGTCAATCCATTCCCCGACTAGTCCCAGCAATATTCTCATTTCCTAAAGAAAACATTGAAAGAAAGGGTGAGCTCAACTAGCCCAGTAAAAAATATTATGACTAAGATAATTCAGAATAAATTATCACTAGCCTTCAACAGTATAACAACTGATAGAATACAATAGAGAACAAGTTTTAGATCAACAACTGCAGTGGATTAAGCAATCCATTAGTAGAGTCAAGTAGATCATAAAACCTAATCTTCTATGATTTAAAAGGTTTTTTATCACTTTTATCGCTGAGACTCAGCTTAATAAATAATCCACATCATCGAATCATCCCTTCACTACGGGCCAAGGGTATTCTTTAGTATCACGACCACGAATTATCCATGCACTACGGGCCAAAGATAATCATTTTTTCATCGACGATCATGATCATGCCATGAAATAATTCATCTTTGCACCCTTGGCCGAAGAGAATCCATGGCCATAATCATACCAAAAATTGTCCATCAATGCACTACGGGTCAATGAGGACTTTTACCACATTATTTGTAACATTACGGTCATGATTATACCGAATAATCCATGGTCATAATCATACCAAGTCCATCTATACACTACAAGCCACAGATGACTTTCAACAGAATATAAACATGAAGATGATGACAATGATATAAGAATTCAATAAAATAAGTTCAAGGATAAATTTTTAAAGATTTATAATTTAATTTATCCTGAAATCAATAACGTCCGAATTGTCAACATGATACTGTTTTGTGGAGTAAAATTCAAGAATAATATTGTACCAAAAATAATTTGGACCAAAAATGAATCAATTTTTATCATGAATAGTATCTCAGGTGAATAGTACCCTATAAATTGTACTTCAGGAATAGTAACCCCGTGAATAGTACTCCGGCATAAAAAAGTTAAAATTTATCAAGAATGCTCAGAATAATATTTCCATGAAAAGATACTAGATGAAACGTAAATATCAAGGATATTCTACTAATTTCATGGAGTATAGAAGCCAAAACTTTAACAAAACAAGTATAGAATGAAGATCAAAACATGGATACAATCAATTATAGTAACCATAATAGACATCTAGGATGAAAAAGAGAACATTTCATTTTTTTGTGAATAGTGTCGTATTCGTGAATAGTGCCGTATATGTGAATAGTAATCCCGACACAAAAAGGTAAAAATTCTACAATAAAACTCATATCAATAATTCGGCATAATGATATTGAAGAAAGTAATATCATTTACGAAGAAAATAACATCCCTTACCTCAATATAACAGTAGTTCTGATCGGAATATCGGATGTAAAGTCAAAGGAAACTTGCACTGAATAGTAACTCTCAAAGTATCTAAATACTCACAAAAATACGCTCGATAATATAGAGAGAAAGAAAACATGTTTCTGGTGTGATTTTCAATTCTAACTTAAGCGCATATTTATAGGAAAATACTAGAACGTCATAGGAGACTAAAATAATAAAATATTATTATTATTTTCTTTTGTTCAATCTTCTACGCCCACCCATGACCAGCATGCCAAATCTGAAAATTTTTGGCAGCCCACATGTTTTCAACAAAACAAAAGTGGGTCCCACCCAATTTTAATAAAAAATATTTTATTTTTCAAAACTTCAGTAATTCATAATAAATAGCCCTTTTTTCAGAAAAATACGAATTTATGTCTATTCCACACGAAATAGAATTCTCTACAACTTTGCAGAAGAAAGTTTTTCCAAATTTCAGACATAAAATATCCGAAATCCATAAACAAATGATTTTTAACACCTTTTAAAATTCATAACAAATCATATGTTAATTTTTAACGGTTCAAAAGTTGTGAACATTTACTCAACTTATATATGCATAACATATCCAAAAATCACAACGATCCAACGGTCGGATTAAAATTATAATTCACACAATAGAGCTTTAAGAACACTGATTTGATTTTTAATACCTCCAATCCGACAAAATACTAATAAAACACCACATCATTAATTCCTTCATTATAACCACATAAAATAAATATTTTCCTATCCATCATTTATGTCCACATAAAATAAATATTTCTTTATCATATAAATCAATAATTAATTATTCACAAATAATATTACAGAATCAAAATAATGACAACCATGTCATTCCCAGGAAAGAGGGGGCTTTCCGATAAAGATTTCTCCTTACTGGCGCGCAATTAGGTGACCAAACCTCTCCTTGACAGAACTTTCTATACATTGTTAATAATGTTATCTAATAATACTATTCAAATAATATGAATTATTGATTTGATAATGAAAAATACTGTGAAATGACAATTATTGAAACAACAATAATATAAACTATCAACGCAGCAATTATTGAACCAATAAAATAAAATATTGAACAGTAATTACTGTAACAATTATTGAGTAAAACTGAGTGACTTCTCACGTAAGCACCAATAATTAATACCGTGTGCTACTATGCAACCACGCGTATTACTGTACTTTTACTACCGGGTAGTTCAACAGTTAACGGTAAAACTTCTGCCGTTATTTTCATAAAAAGATATTTCTGTCGTTTTTTCATTCCGACAATAATTCTGTTGTGGGGTCCACCAATGATTGTACCGTCGTATGGATATTCCCCGATAAAAAGAATATTCCCCGAACAATCGAATATTTTATAACCACTTGTTTACTTTGCAAAATTTATAAATATTACCCACAACTATAACATTATATCAAATCCACACCATAATATTCAAAAAAATATTTTGAGAAAATTAAATATTTATTCATAAAATTTAGGGTCTCGCAATACTCTTGAAGATACGAGCTTCCACATGTACGAGTTCAACTCCTACTACTCCACGATCTCCTTGAATCTCCGGGTAGATTCCTTCCTTTGATCAAGGTTAGCCACCCAAGTGTATGGCATCTACAGGTGATCCCCCAAGGAAGAAAAATTTTCAAGAAGAAAAGTGTTTTGGCTTAAACCCTAGTTTTTCCTATCTCTATAGAAAAAGTGGTGTACTATCCAACTATTGGAATTACGTATATTTGATATCTGATATAAGACTCCTCTTATAAAGATATTAGGTAACAATATTTAATTAAAATAATGTATTATTTTTTTTAATTAAACTCCTTTAATTAATTGGGCACCCGAATCTTATTAGGGATAATTAATTAAACTCCTTCAACTAATTTTGCCTCCTAATCCTATTAGGAATAAATGAGAGTACTTATATTAAATTAATTCATAAACTCTTTTAGAAATTAAAATAATAATAATTATAATAATATTAATAAGATTCCTCTTATTAATTTATATTTAATATTTTCAAAATATTAAATAATAAATATTAAGTTATTTAATTTATTCTATCACCATAGATTAAATTAAATATACTTAACATATTATTGTGATTATGCCATTAACTTCTTAAATAATTATTCTTCCTTTTATGTTGTGACCCTTTAGGTTCTTCATATTAAACCGGTTGTGAATAAATCAATTAGAATAATTCTAATCTTATTTAAATAAATAAATTAAATTATTTAAATAAATAATATTTTTTCTACAATAAGGATAAGCCTCCCTAGCGATCAATGACTTTCCAAATAATATAGATTTCAACATTAATCATACAAGAACCTTTAAGTAAATATTTACCGTACAATTCAATCATTCCACCATACAATGTCCTAATTAAATATAAGACATTGAATTACTATCAAGTCTTATTTTATTTAATTATATGTATTTCGATTCCTAAATGCACAACTCCTAATGAATGCAAATTAGAAACTACTTTCTAATTTCATTCCACCTTAGCTAAGGAGTCATGGGTTGTCATTTATTGAATCACGTACATAGGTCATTTCTCTTCTTTTACTAGAAGTGGTAGATTTTTTATTGATCATTCATTATCTCCATATATATATAACTTATTACACCCAAGTTGTAATACCCGAAAAAAAAATTTAATTTAAAACATATTAATTGGACTTTGTTCTTATTTGGGTTAACCTGTATTTAATTTATGTGGGCTAATGAGTATTAATAAGTGATACAAACTAAGTTGATAAAATTGGGCCTTCAAACTAATTTGGTTTAATTTATATGTGTGGGTAAAATTAAAATTCTATTCAAATTAGGAGAGTTCATCAGTTATATAAATAAATACATAGTTAAACCTAATTTACTTTAGTATTATTTCTAATACGTGATTGGGAGAAAGAAAGGAGGCGGAAGCAGAGAGAATGAAAAGGAGAAAGTGAATTGTAAGTTACTGATATATTTGGGTCTTTTACAATTTTAAGTGTATGATACCTATGAATGAAATTTTTTGATTTAATCTTGAAACTTCGTAAATCGTGTATGCTTTATACTATCAATAATTGATTTGTAAAAGAATTGCCGAATATATATATAAGTTATCAGATTACCTTGGTAGAATGAATAAAGGCATTAGGCTATATATATATATATATATATATATATATATATATATATATATATATATATATATATATATATATATATATGCGAAACCTGGAGAGAGAAAAAAAGTGTTATCATAATACAATGGAAGACACTGTTATGTAATAATATGTATATGAGGATTATGTATATATATATCAAGTGATTTCATATTATATATATATTAATATATAAACCATGTTGGATTGCCTGCAGAGATGCAGGCAACTTTTCGATATATATATTTGCCTATATGAAGCTTACAAGCAGAATTACCGAATTGAATTGAAAATTATGTATATTAATTTAAACTCGTTAATCTTGTTGATAAAATTATAAAATTTACTTGATAATAAATTTAACATTTTTATGTTGTTAATGGGTAAATTTAGAATTAGTAATTTAATTTATAGATATTAATTAATTTTTGTTAATTTGTGTAATTAGTTCGAACGAAGGAATTTAAAGAGTTATTTTTGGGATATAAATTTTGGAGTATTAGTAATTGATAAAAGGCGATGATTAAAGACATATTAAATAGATTATGAAATATTTTGGGGATTATTAGTTTGGATTATTTTAAATTGAGGTGAATATGTTTAGGTTGTGAATGACGTTTCGTATTTGATATCGTTGACATTTGAGGATAAGATTTGGTGGAGTGTGCTATAAATGGGTTGGAAGTATCAGGTACGGATTTCGTACTCTTTCAGCGACAGTCTTGTTAAATTTGATTTGTTCGTTAATTTGTTTCCTTATTTCGAATTGTGTTATGATTTCACATAATTGTTTCATGTGAAATAAATATATTAGTTTCATTTTGGAGTTGATACACATGACTCGTATTTGTACTCTTTGAATTAGGATATCATGTTTAGTATTTATTTTTGATAATTGTAGAGCGGTACATGTTGCTACCTTCTTTTTGAGACCTTGTGACTATAATTTGATTTGGTTCAACATGTACATATAGAACCCTTTTGTTGGTATTTTTTTCGCATGTGTTGTGACATGATATTTTTGTTAGAATATATTGTAGGGTATACCTGAGCTATAACCACCTGTGGGGGTACCACAAGCATGTCGTCTTGGCACGAGAGACATGACACTTTCCGTGGCGGTGTGATTAGTCCACGGCGTCTCCGTTTTGGGCTCCGGAGAAAGTGGGTCATTTGGTGTTTTGTTGTGGGAGGCGTATGGGTTAACCCTAGTTTTCTGTTCTGCGGATTTGTGATGTTGTGTCAAACACACCTATCCGATTTGCATACATTTGGATTCGCGGTCCAATGTGTGATTTGCCTGTGTGGCATCATTTGACTTGCATGTGTGACATTATTTTGACTTGCCTGTGTGACATTATTTTGACTTGCCTATGTGGCAAGGTATACTTCTGAGCTCATTCGGTATAAAATAACTCCAGCCATTTGTTTCAGCCTATTATTTTATTTGATTAGTTTTGTTGGTTTCTGTTCAGTTCAAGTCATTAAGTTAGTCACTTCAGTTCGTTATTTCTTTATTCTTTTATTTGTTTCGTCAATTACGTTGATTCAGATATATTTATTACGTTGATTCAGATATATTCCATTCAGATCTTTGGATATTATACTTTCGTTCGTATTTGCACTTGAGACTTTGTTCAATATTTTGTCTCAGTTATTTTCGTATATCAGTTGTATATCTTTTGTATATCTGTATCCGTACTGGGGCAATTGGCTCATGCTGTGTTTTTCTTCCGGAAGGTTTGTAGGGGTGATTCAAGGCTAGTGTGATGAGAGTGTTGCCTTTGACCATCTAGGTGGATTCGAATTTTAGGTTTTGATTATTTTGACTCTATGTTGAGAATCGTATTTAATGCCTTATTGACGGTTATCATTATTACATATTTGAAGTCTTTAGTGCTCTGTTTACTAATTTTGAGGTTTGTTGTGCTTTGCACGTGACCTCCCTTTCCTATTCGGGAAGGGGGTGTTACAGAGATGGTATCAAAGCTTAGGTTCTTTCTTGTAGAAAACCTATATAGGTTTAACCTGTGAGTTGTGGGTAGACCTTTGGGTAGACGTAGGAGTTTGGTTCAATTTTATTCTTTGTTTGGTTGGTCTCTATTTTGACCAATTGTCGATTTTTTTCGATTTGTAGTTAATTTGAGGAAAGTGGAATAATTAGTTAAGGTGATTCGGTAATGATATTAGTTAAGAATTGTGATTTAATCATTGAAATGAATAAAGTTATACTTTGTACAGATAAGAAGTGATCTTATATGAGATGTGATTATGATGTGAGTATTTGAATCGACGAGTTTTTAATTTTGGAAAATTAATTGTTATAGTTGTTATTTTTTTGTGATAATTATTATGATCGTTAAATTGAGGATTTGATTTGAGTTAGGTTTTGAAGTTTGTTAAGCTTGTGGATAATTTGAGATATGTGTATCGGTGGGATAATATGATAAAGTGAAAGCTATTAAATACAGAGGATCTCTTGTAATTTTGAGGAGTTGTAGAGGTTCGAGGTAATAAGATTAATCTTTTGGAGTAAACCAACTTTTCGGTTATTCTAGTACGATATTGAAATTATTTTATATGAAATTTCTCTATGATATATAGTAAGATGAGATTTTGAAATTTGTTGAGTTAAGGTTTGCATTAAAAGAATGATTGATTTATTGAATGAATAGATATATAATAAGTGATGAATCCAATATATTTTAAGAGATTTTGAAAGCTCTAGTTTGCTTATTCAGATAGTAATATATATAATTTGGAGTTTGGTATGGTGATGAAGAGATCTTAGTAGTAGTATATTTTTCGTGTAATAATATTTGAGAACTAATTTGATTTGAGGTTATGATATTTTGAAACTCTTAAGGACTTGAGAGAGTTGGTGACAACGAGATATTAGTAGTATATTCTTTGGTGTTATAATATTTGAGGACTAGTTCAAATTAAGGATGAGATATTTTGAAGCTCTTGAGGACTTGGGGAGAGTTGGTAATATAGTTTGCATAGTTGTTTTGTTCATGTGATGTCATTAGAGTTTTGTATGAATTTATGTAAAATAAAACAAAAATAATTTGTTAGATCTTTGTTATGTGTGAAACATAAACATTTTATGAATTAAAGATAATTTTAAATATTTTGGGTATTCGAATCGTATTTAGATGAAGAGAAAATTATGTATTTTAGAATTATATTCCGAAGAATACGCATGTTTGCAAGAATGAAACTCAAAGATATTAGCGACAGCCGCACCAACGGTGGATCATGTGATCTAATTTGATGCAACACGAAAAACCTTACCAAGGCTTGACACGGTAGCTGACGGGTCTTTTACAAATACATTGATAATTACGTGAACCGATGACTTATCTGCGTTGATCGTTACAAATGGCGGCGCTACGTCGTAACTAAATTATTTTTGTATCTTATTCGAATTCTGAGGACGGATTTATTTTTAAGGGTTGAAAAATGTAATAACCCATTTTTTAATTAAATATTAATTGATTTTATCTTATGCAATTATGTTTAAATTAAAAAAAATAAATGATTTTTGTTTCTCTCTTTTCTTCCTTGTTTTATTTGGAAAATTGAATCCTTTTAGTAGATAATTAAATAACTGATTAAACGGAAATTGAGGAAGATAATTCCTTTAGTTAAATTCTTGTGGTAAAATCATTCGGAGCGGAAAGCTACTTGGGAGATAGAGGAGTCTATTCGAGCGGAGTATCCGCATCTTTTGATAATTAGATACGTTCATTCTTTTAATTCCGGGGACGAGATCCTTTTTAAGGGATAGGTGATGTAATACCCGGGAAAAAAAATTAAATTTAAAACATATTAATTGGACTTTGTTCTTATTTTGGTCAACCCGTATTTAATTTATGTGGGCTAATGAGTATTAATAAGTGATACAAATTAAGTTGATAAAATTGGGACTTAAAACTAATTTGGTTTAATTTATATGTGTGGGTAAAATTAAAATTCTATTCAAATTAGGAGAGTTCATCAGTTATATAAATAAATACATAGTTAAACCTAATTTACTTTAGCATTATTTTTAATACGTGATTGGGAGAAAAAAGGAGGCGGAAGCAGAGAGAAGGAAAAGGAGAAAGTGAATTGTAAGTTACTGATATATTTGGGTCTTTTACAATTTTAAGTGTATGATACCTGTGAATGAAATTTTTTGATTTAATCTTGAAACTTTGTAAATCGTGTATGCTTTATACTATCAATAATTGATTTGTAAAAGAATTGCCGAATATATATATAAGTTATCAAATTGCCTTGGTAGAATGAATAAAGGCATTAGGCTATATATATATATATATATATATATATATATATATATATATATATATATATATATATATATATGCGGAACCTAGAGAGGAAAAAAAATTGTTATCATGATACAATGGAAGACACTGTTATGTAATAATATGTATATGAGGATTATGTATATATATATATATATATATATATATATATATATAAAGTGATTTCATATTTTATATATATATATATTAATATTTGCCTATATGAAGCTTACAAGCAGAATTACCGAATTGAATTGAAAATTATGTATATTAATTTAAACTCGTTAATCTTGTTGATAAAATTATAAAATTTACTTGATAATAAATTTAACATTTTTATGTTGTTAATGGGTAAATTTAGAATTAGTAATTTAATTTATAGATATTAATTAATTTTTGTTAATTTGTGTAATTAGTTCGAACGAAGGAATTTAAAGAGTTATTTTTGGGATATAAATTTTGGAGTATTAGTAATTGATAAAAGGCGATGATTAAAGACATATTAAATAGATTAGGAATTATTTTGGGGATTATTAGTTTTGATTATTTTAAATTGAGGTGAATATGTTTAGGTTGTGAATGATTTCGTATTTGATATCGTTGGCATTTGAGGATAAGATTTGGTGGAGTGTACTATAAATGGGTTGGAAGTATCAGGTACGGATTTCGTACTCTTTGAGCGACAGTCTTGTTAAATTCTATTTGTTCGATAATTTGTTTCCTTATTTCGAATTGTGTTATGATTTCACATAATTGTTTCATGTGAAATAAATATATTAGTTTCATTTTGGAGTTGATACACATGACTCGTATTTGTACTCTTTGAATTAGGATATCATGTTTAGTATTTATTTTTGATAATTGTAGAGCGGTACATGTTGCTACTTTCTTTTTGAGACCTTGTGACTATAATTTGATTTGGTTCAACATGTACATATAGAACCCTTTTGTTGGTATTTTGTCGAATGTGTTGTGACATGATATTTTGTTAGAATATATTGTAGGGTATACCTGAGCTATAACCACCTGTGGGGGTACCACAGACATGTCGTCTTGGCACGAGAGACATGACACTTTCCGTGGCGGTGTGATTAGTCCACGGCATCTCCGTTTTGGGCACCGGAGGAAGTGGGTCATTTGGTGTTTTGTTGTGGGAGGCGTATGGGTTAACCCTAATTTTCTATTCTGCGGATTGGTGATGTTGTGCCAAACACACCTATCCGATTTGCATACATTTGGATTCGCGGTCCAATGTGTGATTTGCATGTGTGGCATCATTTGACTTGCCTGTGTGACATTATTTTGACTTGCATGTGTGGCATTGTTTTGACTTGCCTATGTGGCAAGGTATACTTCTGAGCTCATTCAGTATAAAATAACTTCAGCCATTTGATTCAGCCTATTATTTTATTTGATTAGTTTTGTTGGTTTCTGTTCAGTTCAAGTCATTAATTTAGTCACTTCAGTTTGTTATTTCTTTATTTTTTTTTATTTGTTTTGTTAATTACGTTGATTCAGATATATTCCATTCAGATCTTTGGATATTATACTTTCGTTCGTATTTGCACTTGAGACTTTGTTCAATATTTTGTCTCAGTTATTTTCGTATATCAGTTATATATCTTTTGTATATCTGTATCCGTACTGGGGCAATTGGCTCATGCTGTGTTTTTCTTCCGGCAGATTTGCAGGGGTGATTCAGGGCTAGTGTAAAGAGAGTGTTGCCTTTGACCATCTAGGTGGATTCGAATTTTAGGTTTTGATTATTTTGACTCTATGTTGAGAATCATATTTAATGCCTTATTGATGGTTATCATTATTACATATTTGAAGTATTTAGTGCTCTGTTTACTAATTTTGAGGTTTGTTGTGCTTCGCACGTGACCTCTCTTTCTTATTTGAGAAGGGGGTGTTACACAAGCATACCCTTTGATATACCCTTATAAGGGTCTTAAGAAATAAGTCAAAGTGAAATTCATTATATATAAAATACTATGATGATCTCGAGTCTAAGGATCATTTGTACTACTATCGCTACAGGAATTCCTATTGACAGGTAAATAAAACTCTATTAGGTATTACTTAGCGAGTCACGTTCAGTGAACTTATTCTTCAATAAACACCTACATACTTGCTTTAGTGTCTCCACACAAATGATCATGAGATCAATCATCATCATCCAATGAGTAAGCAACGTATGTACCAATCTATCTGCATTCACTAATCCCTTTTTTAGTAATCCGTTGATTGAGAATATTTTAGTTTTAAGCTATATAAGAATTTAGATCTCATTAGCATGATCTCATCATGATATTAAAAACATTGCTTAAAACTATGGGTTTATCACATATTATTAAAACAGCACCATGTAGATAATAAATTCATTTAATAATTAATTATTTTACTGATAAATAAATAAGATTGATCGATTACAAAGTATATGTTTTATCATAATACATGATTGGCTTGTATGCATACTACTTTCAGAGCTTATTTCCGTCAAGAATTCAATCGAAAAAATATATTTACAAGGGAATTATTTCCGACGAACGTTCGGTCAGAAATAACATATACTCGACAGAATTTATCTCGTCAACAATAATTGGTCGAATACAACTTGCCATGTGGCCTAACATGAAAAAGTGGATTTTTTTTAATTCCAACGGAATGGTCGTCAAAAATAGTGTCAAATCTATCGAAAATATCATTTTTAGAAATAAAATATTTCTATTATGTCTGACGAAAATTCCGTTGGTTTTATATTATTCCGTCGAAAATAGATATTTTAAAAAAAAAGCATTTTGTTGCTTTTTCATTTTCCAGGTTATTAAACACCTTTTTGTACCTAAAACATGTTTATCACAACAATACATACAATAATTTTCAACCCATCTAATAAGTATTGCAAATTATCTGAACCGTATATGCAAGAACAATGAACCGCTTCTCTTTGAGAATGGATTGGCAGGTTTCCTCGATCAGTTGGTTAAGATGAATCAGTTGAAAATGAACTTGTAAAATGTTATATGATCGTTAATAACTTTTTTAAATCAACTTAAATAGTTTTTTTAACTCAAAATTAACATAAATTTTTTTAATTTTAATCAATACAATAATAAATATTACAACTATCTAAAAATTATTACTCATCAAAATTTTTATTAAACTTTGTTTTATAATTTTTAACGAGTCATCTCAATTTTTTTAAAATATTTCAAATTAACTTTCAAAAATTAATAATGATCAAATAATTTAGAACAAAGGGAATATATGTAATTCATTCTACTTTTTCTGTTAAAATTATTATTGACTTTTAAAAATTAATTTGAAATATTTTCAAATTCAAAATTAATAAAATTCATTAAAAATAAATATCTTACAATATTTATTATTTAATCAACTAAAATTAAATAAATTTTTGTCAATTTCAAAAGTCGATAATAATCTTAATTTTTGGGGAATTCTGTAGTACAAATTAATAACCAGTACATACAAGGAAAAAAACACTAGAATAAAAATATCCAACCCCCAAATGGCGGGCATAATTACCACCAACTAGGGAATTTTGCATAATTTTTTTAGGGCCGTGCTAAAAATACCTCAAAGCGCATCATTAACATAGAAACATGACCACTCAGAAATTATAAATTTGCACTCATCAAAATTTCACTATACCCCTTCCCCCACCCCACCCCACCCCACCCCACCCCAAAGTAAATCTTTACTCCGGTCTAGCCACTACATAATTGGGCAAAGCCGCAAAGGTTCAAAAATAGTCTTGATTTTTATTCCGATATTTATCGAGCATTTTATACCTTTTTTTGTGCCAACTAAACTAACGGGGCTACAATCTGTATGACGTGGCTGACACATGAAACATTTGCTGAAATTAATTAATACATAAATTAATTAAGGCTTAAATATAAAATATATTCTAAATAAAACAATATATATATATAATTTAATCAAAACAAAAAATACTAAAATTCAAAATAAAAAAATATAACATATTTACATCATTTAATCAAAATACTAAAATTCAAATTATTTTGTTAACTAATCAAAACAACTAATTAAATAAAATAAATTGTATACCATATTTACATCATTTAATCAAAATACTAAAATTCAAAACATAACATATTTAATTCAAATACTAAAAATAATAATTAAAAAAATACTAAAAAAAATCAAATTAAAAAAAATACTAAAATACTAAAAAAAATCATAATATATTTATATCATTTAATCAAAATACTAAAATTCAAATACTAAAATTTTAGTATTTTGATTAACTGATGTAAATATATTATGTTTTTTTTAGTATTTTAGTATTTTTACATCATTTAATATTTGAATTTTAGTATTTTGATATGTTATACAACTATGATAAAATTTTAGTATTTTAGTATTTTTTTTTAATTAGTATTTTAACGTTAAAATACTAATATTAATAACGTTAGGAGTAATATTAATAATGTTAGTATTAATAACGTTAGGAGTAATATTTTATTAGTAATATTAATAACGTTAGGAGTAATATTAATAACGTTAGTATTTTAGTATTTTAACGTTAATATTTTAGTATTTTAACGTTAATATTTTTAGTAAAATTACTAAAATATAATACTAAATATATAACGCTAATACTAAAATATTACTAAAATACTAAAATTTAGTATTTTGATATGTTATACAATTATGGTAAAATTTTAATATTTTAGTAAAATTTTAGTATTTTAGTATTTTAATTAAATGATGTAAATATGATGTAAATGATGTAAATTTATTCTGTTACGATGTAAATGATGTAAATATATTAAGATTTTAATATTTTAATGATGTAATTTAAATTTTTGTTGTTTTGATTAATTAACAAAATAATTTAAATTTTAATATTTTTTTGAATTTTAGTATTTTTAAATTTAATTTTTATTATTTTAATATTTTTTAAATTAGTATTTTAATATTTTTTTTAATTACTCCCTCCGTCCTAGGATAAAAATCCTTATTACTATTTTGGGTTATCCCATGTTAAATATCCTCTTTCTTTTAATAACCAAACTTTTACACATTTTTTACTATTATACCCGTAACATTAAATATCTCATATTTTTCTTATTCTAATTCTCTCTCCATATTTAATGAGATTATTATGGACAATTATATCATTTTATTTCTCTTCTTAATATGCGTAAAAAGTCCACCAGGACTTTTATCCTAAGACGGATGGAGTAATTTTTTTAGTATTTGATATAAATATGTTATGTTTTAAATTTTAATATTTTGATTAAATGATATAAATATGTTATACAACTTATTTTAATTAATTAGTTATTTTAATTAGTTAACAAAATAATTTAAATTTTAGTATTTTGATTAAATGATGCAAATATGTTATGCTTTTTTTATTTTGAATTTTAGTATTTTTTATTTTGATTAAATAATATATATTGTTTTATTTATAATGTTTTATATTTAAGCCTTATTTAATTTATGCATTAACTAATTTCAGCAAATGTTCCATGTATCAGCCACGACATACAGATTGTAACCCCGTTAGTCTAGTTGGCAGATCTGTTTACGGCAAAAACACGGTTGACCCAAAAATTATAACGTTAAAGTATACTTTCGGACAAAAAAAAAAGTATAGGATGCTCGGTAGATATCGAGAGGGGCATTTTTGAACCTTTGCCCTCTACGTAATTACTCGAGACCAAGGTAACGGTGAAATTCCTGTCTACATTCCACCTTCCGACGTAATTACTCAGGAGACCAAAGTAATGACCTGTTTGGTATGGAAGCAATGGAATGGGCATTCCTTTTGGAATGCCAATAGACTCCTTCAAATACCAGCACTCAACCAAAGCAAACATTGTAAAATAACAAACTGATATTTGAAACTCCGGGTATCATATAGATAACATCAAATAGATTTAAATACTCCTACTGCAATCCCTTCAAAGTTTCACCTGAAACCAAGGGCAAAAAAGAAGGCTTAATACAACCTCAGACTAAAAGAAAATACTATAATGCATGCACATGGAAACTTTAATTACTTACTTAAGCCAATAACTCGAAGATACACCCTCAGTTACTCTATGTAATATTAGAAAAGATCAGAGCTTCTTGTCCCTTCAGTGATTCCTCTGTAGATGGCCACAAAATGTGTCAGATTGTTCAAGTAAAAATTTTAGTTTTTTCCGCTTAATGTCTAAAATTATATAAAATGAATTAGAATATAAAATTTAATTAAAGAGAGAAGGAGAGATAGAAAACTAGTATTAACACAAGCTTACAGGAGACCACCATCTGCCACCAAATAATACAAGAAAGTAGCCTATGAAGGATTGAGTATTTTTGGAACTATTATGACAATATCTATTCTGAAGAATTGACAACACGGAGAGACCCCAGGAGTGTACAATGCTAGATATCTTGGGCTCATGCCTGAGCAGTATTAGAGCAATCAGCTTTGAGTTCTCTATAAAGCTTCTCTGCTCCAAAAGGCCATGCCAAAACATATTTTTATAGCTTCGGTAGAGTACTAAACTAAAAGGTCAATTCTGCGAAAAGCAACTTAGATTGCAACACATGATTGTGTTCAAAGTGGTCAATCCAACATTTTCATTTCACCACATCGTGATTCAATGAAAATATTACTGAATCTCGTGGAAAGAGGATGTTACTACCTACAGCGAGGGTGTGGTAGTATGAAATTTTTTTGAGAAAGGCGTCCTCACACTTCTTCAATACATAATTGAGTTGGGATAAGTTACAAAAAAGCAAAAGATATTTTCCATGCGCACACACATGCTGGTGGGGTTGTGAGTAATGGCCCTCTCTCAAAAGATGAGAGCTGCTCAATTCATGACTGAATTTGTTGATTGAAGATAATTCAGTTTCAAACTTAATGTCAATATAAGAAAGCAGTCCAATCCATAATCACTCTACTTTGTGGAGAATATGTAAACTTAGCTCAGACAAATATCACTGCCAGTACCAAAATGGGGGGAAAAATCACGGGCTAATGGAACGGACTGAGTTCACCAAATTTTACAGGAATACTGTTTCTATCTCCAATGTTTCCTCTTAGTTCTTTACTTCTGTTCTCTAGTAAACGAGAGGGGGTTGCAGGTTCTCGACAACTAAAAGCACAAGCTATGAGTTACCTACAACTCCCGTACTAGTTTGGGATAAAAGGTGTTGAGTTGAGTAGTGTGACCTATAACTGCACATTAAAATAAAAAAGTAATATTCTGATGATATTTTACACTAAATTTTTTAAGATATTCATTTTATCTGAAATCATACTTTAGAAAATATGGACAGGTTAAATGCAGTCACTCCTAGATAAGTCTTGTCATCTAGCATGCACAAGAGAGATTGAGAACCACCCAAAACTTGTCATGCCTGCCTATAAGTATAGTACTAAATAGAAAATTTCGCTTCGGATGGCCCTATCCTAATTTTGTTATCAAATACTGACAATTTAAGGTTAGCCTCCTTAAAAAACCATAAAATGGGTCGAAAAAACTCAATCAATTATGACCCAACTGCACAAAAGCATACTTAGTGTCTCATGTTAATTACCCTACAGTCAGAAAGTCCTCTATCAGTATCCCAGCAGATATAAATCAGGTTTATCTCTAACATTCTACATGTCAAGCTACTGAGAAACTACACAGAGACCACCCCCACCCCCCAAAAAAAACCTCTACTTTTCCAAGTTGACGTTTGATTAAGTAGACCTAATGAAAGCATATGGTACTACAGTGAGATCAGAAGTGGGAGTTCATTATTGATGTTTTTGCTTTTACTAGTAGAGTTTCCCCTGATATTACATTTAATGGATCAAAGCCAGTATCTCTTCTCAATCTATCTCTGTTAGCATTAGAGCTGAGCTGAAATGCTGAATGGATATTTTAGAGTAGCTAGAGGTCTATGCCAAATGTCCCCTTACCTTTTTCTTTTGGGCATGGAAGTGCCTAGTGCTCTCAGTTGTTAACATGTGGTAATTATAGATTTTACAGATGCTTTAGCACAAAGCTTTTTAATCTACATTATGGTGATAACGAAAGACTCCTCAGTTTCAAAATATAGGATCAATATTTGACTTTCTGAAATCAACTTGAGATATTTTCAAATTCAAAAATTGATAAGAATTAATTTATTTAAACAATATAATTATGAAATTGTTAATTATCCAAATAGTACTACTAATTACAAAATTGATTGTTTTCAAAAGTTTAATGAATTACATCACTTTTAAATTGAAAATATCTCAAATTGACACTGAAAAGTCAAACTTGAACTTGATCCTATATTTTGGAAGTGTGCATGTGCAATCTGTTCAGATGATTAAGGCAGGACTTTAAATATTTATACTATTTTCAGGTTAGTTCAAAATCCATCGAGAGTATTTTATCTCTCTGCATAGGTGAATAAGTATCTGATAGGATGATAAATAGCCTTGGATTTAATCATGAAAACCTCCTTGTTAGGTACGTACCATACTATAGACTGTAGCCCTCATTAATACAAAGCCCGTCTTGGATAGCATTCTAAATAGAGTTAAGAGCTGGACTAACTCATCCTACAAAAGAAAAAAAGGGAAACAAAGAGCAACTGCCCCTTAGCTTCTTGCACTTGGAAGGCAAAGGCTCCATCTAAACTTGAGGCTTTTGTTTGGACTTCATTCCTTAGTAATCTTAATACTATCGATTTGTTGCAGAGGCAGAGACTAGTGGAAAAAGAAAGCACTCAAAGAAGAGCAGCTTTCAAATATTTAAAAAGATCAGATACTAAAATGCGTTAAGACACCCATGGCAATGGCCCCTAGAGAGGCAAAAAAACGCATATTTACAAGGAGAAAGATTAAAAGTTGTCTGAGCATTTGTTCGTTATAATCCCCCCCCCCAACAAAAAAAAAAAGAAAAGGTAGCACGGTTTAGTAAGCAGGTAAGCAACTAATCCTCTAGCAAAACGGGACAAGCCCAATTCTGCCAACCCCCACCCCCAAAAAAATAAATAAAAGGAGTATAACAATCCCCAAGCAACCTCAATGCAAAATAAATGAAGCAAGTCTCATCATTTTGTTCACAATATAACACAAATATTAGGAGATAGAGCCATGTGGCGTCTGTGCATCAATAAAGATCATTAGTATTCTGTGTGAACCTTTGGTTTGGAAAATAAAGTTTGCCATTTGGGAGTTTGATGTTGCAGTAATTGCAAACGAACCTAGTCCGATTTTTCTATCAAAACATAAATCGTGTTTTAACCTTTAGTGTGCCATGAATGTTCAACTTTTCCTCACCTAAATGTGTATCTATCAGATGACCATGAGCTTGTGACAGTTTTATAAAATACAACTCTTGTCTTTGTTATCAACTTATCATATAATTTGGTTGGCCAGCTTGACATATGCTTACTTGGGACAAGAACAAATTACTAAAAGGCTGCTGGTTTGTTAGTATACTTTAGGACTTGATGCTAATAATACTTGGGTTCTACTTAGTCGCTGCTTGACACCACATGCTGTTTGTTATAATGATTGTTCTGTCCTATTATCAAAAAAAATTAACAGAATGCTGTGTTTGGCAAAAAAGAAATTAACAGAATGTTGTGCTTAGCAAAAAAAATTTAACAAAACGTTGTGTTTAGTAAAAAAGAAATTAACATGCTGTGTTTAGCAAAAAGGAAATTAACAGAATGTTGTGCAGTGCTAGTTTACATATATTTACCAAGTTGGTTTGCTTGATAAGTTTGAAGCTTTGTCCCAGTGTCCTATACATTGGTTTGAATATTTTGATTCTGCAATATTGACCATTTATCAGTATCTTGGCTCATTTAGCCTTTTTTATGTAGGGAATTGATATTTCCATAAATAAAATTTGATACTTTCACAAGATCCCTCTCACATGAATGTGGTACTCATTTACTATTTGTTAGGGATTCTAGAGGATTATAGGAGCATGATTTTAGGAGTAATGTGTGGAATGTTATATGCTAGTCATTGATGGATTAATTTACTTTCCTTATATAGCATGAGTCTTACTCTATAAAGCTCAGCTCTTATTTGTACTTGAGATATGATTATGGAATAAACTCTCAACTTTACATGGTATCACAACCGTGGTATTTTAAGTTTTTTTTCCCGAGTTTCTAATTAATTCTTCATCCTTCTTTTCATTTTTTTCCCTTAAAAAAAAGTACTGCTAGTCGTGAATAGTAACATCACTATTCGGCACTGTTCATTGTGAACAGTGACGTCACTGCTCGCTGGACCAGAAATCTGAGCTTCTGCAACAGCAAGTTTTTTTACTCCCGACTGCAATAGCGAGTTTTTTTATGGTGTTTTGTTATCTGTTTTAATTTGACATGCATGTGAGGAGTACTTGGGCCGTGGGAATTTTTCGGTGATTTGATAGCAGACTTTTGATGTTTCTTTGACTCATGGGATATACTTTGCGATTGGATATATGAGGTGCTTAACGCACTAGTATATATTTGTTTAGGTTAGGTGTATGTGGATATCACTTAGTTGTGATACTTTGTCATAGTTTGTTGTTTGGAAAAGTTTAATACAAGATATTCTAAGCAATGTCAGCAGTACCTACGCCTACTGTGAGCCAGCATTATGGTACATCTTCATTTGACTCTCGATCGTCAACAAATGTTACATAAGTACTATCTTCATCAACTCGTCTTACTTATAAAAAATTGGAAGGCGTTACTAGTTACCAACGACATTGACGGAAGATTGTGAGGTTGGCCCTGATTAGCAGAGAACAGTGCAATCACTTAACGACAGTAAAAATGTTTCCAATGAGACATGGACGACAATTGATGCCAGGATTCTCTATCAGATGCTTAATTCCATGGATAGTCAGATTGTTAGAATTGGTTACTCATATTGATACCGTCAAAGAATTGTGGAAGTACTTGGCAATGTTGTACTCGGGACAAAATAATCTTTGCTTGTATCTATGAGTTCTCACAGGACCTTTATAAGGTTCGTCGAAATGGACGCCCACTTGCACAGTTTTTTGCTGATTTTAAGATGTACGGGGGGGAATTAAATTCATTGCTCCCTATAACTTATAGGTTTTCCATGTGCTCTTGGATCAAAATTTGAAACTTTTTGCTCCCAATTTCTTAACAGCCCGACAGCACCATCTCTTACAAATAATTTTACCCGAGTTTTACATGTCTCTTGCGAGGCTACCCCTATTGTTGATACTTCCAATAAGTCTGCTTTAATCTCTTCCTATGGGAGAGGTACAGGTCGTAATGGCCCTACAAATGCTCGTAGCAGTAGATTTGACAATCGTTCTGGATGACGAGGTCAAGGTGGTTTTGGAGGCAGAGGGAGTAATGGGAGTCAGAGTTCAGACAACAATGAAGTGACAAGACTAAGCAAAGTTTGTTATGAGCCCAGACATGTTCAACGCTTTTGTAGACATCTTCAAAATAAGGGACAACCATGATTTGCAAATGTGATTGTTGGCTTAGAAATGGAGGACAACCTTGTGTTCATACCTCATCCGATATAAGACAATAATTATGACCCCAGCGGAGTATAATGCCTACACACAATATCAAGTTTCTCGACTCTACTTCCACTGCTACTTTTATTCAAACAAGTATTCTAGTGTTTGCCTCACTACCTCTCATCCTTGGGTAATAGATTCAGGGGCATCAGATCACATGATAAGTACATCTAGTACTCCCTCATTTTCAAACTATGTCCCTTATTCCCAATGTCACTTTAGCAGCCACGGTCACTGTAAATGATCGAATATTTTTCCTTTATCTACTTTCATGACTCAAAGATACATTATTCACCAATCTCGTGTACTGATACATCACAACAAAATAGTGTTGTGAAGCGCAAAAACCGATATCTTATGGAGGTTACACGTGCTTTAATGTTTGAAATGCATGTTCCTAAACTATTTTGGGGAGATGCAATTTTAACCGTATGTCATCTTAAACGATATTTTGTTTAGCTCTGATGTGACCTTTTTTGAGTACCCTTTTTCTTCACAGTCTCATTCTGTCTCTGATTTAGATGAATAGATACCTACTTACATCATTCAGTCTATAACTCCAATACCTCCATCTCAACCGATTCTCGAGATTCGTTATGTGTACAGTCGTCATCCCAGCCTAATGATGTTTCGGTTTCTTCGTCAACATCTTCGTTTGATGATCCTGGTAAATCTCCTGATCCTGACCTGCTTAAGTTAGATAAATCGATTGCCCTGCGAAAAGGTAAACGAAGTTGTACCCAACATCCTCTTTCTGCTTCTCTCTCTTATTCTGATATTGCTTCTACCCATAATACTTGGTATCTACTATTTCTACTCATCATGTTCCTAAAACTGTTATGGAAGCACTATCTAATTCTGGTTAGACGACAGATATGGAAGAGGAAATGATGACTTTACTTTAGAGAAAAAATGGTACTTGGGAGTTGGTGATGCCTCCTCCAAATACATCGATTGTTGGTTGTAAGTGGGTTTACACAGTGATAGTAAATCCCGAATTCCCGATAGTTCTCTTGCTTACCTTAAGACTCGTGTTGGAAGAATTTTGGTCGTGTTTGTTGATAATCTTGTTATTACAGGTTATGATAAGCTGGGAATAATGAATTTGAAATCTTTTTTGATACAAAAATTTAAAACCAAAGATTTGGGAAAGTTGAAATGTTTTTGGGTATTGAGAAGGTTCAATCTAGTAAAAGTATTTTCTTATCTCAGAGAAAGTATGTCTTATTAGACTTGTTGGAGAAAACCTCCAACAAGTCTTCTTGGATCAAAGCCAGTTGACACACCCATGGATTCAGATCTTTTGAAAAATCAAGAGAAGTATTGGAGAGTTGTGGGAAAACTTTACTATCTCACCGTCACTCGTTTCCCGACATTACGTTTCATGTTAGTGTTGTTAGCCAGTTCTTATCACGTCCTATGTCTTCACATTGGGATGCAATTGTGAGGATATTAAAGTATCTTAAAGGAGCAGGGCGTGGATTGGTGAGGATTGGTCTTTCATGATCATGATCATATGAGAGTTGAATGATTCTCCGATGCTGATTACGCTGGATCTCCAACAGATATGAGGTCTACTACAGGGTATTGTGTATTCATTGGAGGTAACTTGGTGTCATGGAAGAGTAAGAAACAGACTATTGTGTCCAAATCTAGTGTTGAGTGAACAATGATTCACGTAACATGTGAACTAATATGGTTGAAAAACTTGTCGAGGGAATTGGGGTTTAACAAGCTAGTACCTATGCAACTTTGGTGTAATAATCACGTAGCACTTTACATGCATCTAATCTAGTATTTTATGAGAGAACCAAACACATAAAAGTTGGCTGTCATTTTATTCGTGAAAAGACACGAGATTATATCCACTAATCATGTGGAGATCATCTATTATCTTGCTGACGTGTTTACTTTAACTTTAGGGTCAACTCGAATCACCTATATTTGTAACAAGTTGGGCATGATTGATATCCATGCTCCAGCTTAAGGGGGGTGTTAGGAATTCTAGAGGATTGTAGAGCATGATTTTAGGAGTAATGTGTGGAGGAGCATGATTTTAGGAGTAATGTGTGGAGTGTTATGTGTTGGTCATTGATGGATTGATTTACTTTCCTTACTCTAATTTGTACTTGAGATATGACTATGAAATAAACTCTCCACTTTACACTATTCATGTGAGAGGAAACTTGTGAAACTATCACTTTTGATTGTAGAAATATCAATTCCCTTTATATACAGAAATTTCTTGAGGTATGCCCCTTGTAAACATGATTTCTTGTTTCTTCGGCTTATCAAGTTTAAAGATTAAAAAGTTTCAAAGGCTTTTGTCGGAAGGGCCCATTCAAATCAATCAGTGAAGTACACTGATAGGATCATAAGACAAAGGTAGGGGCATCCTCCACACAAAGAAGTCTTTATAATCTCTATAACCAAGCTTAGCAAGCCGTGGATTACGTATACCAACTACATAGATCTATAAAAGTCATCAAAAAAAATTATAACCTTGAAAGATAATGGACAAAGTATTATTTAAGAAGAAGCGCCAAATCCACCCAAAAAAAAACAAGAGCTTTAAAATAAACGTAGCTTTAAAATAAATGCAAGTACAGTATATCAATTACTATTATTTCATTACCTTGCGCTTATTGAGCTTTCTCACTCCATTACTTGCATTCTCAAAGGCTGATGTTTGCTCATCAATGTTGCCCGCTAGAGGTAAAGTTTTAATCTCATCATAGAAACTCTCTGTCAGACCAAGCAACCTAATGAAAGAAATGAAGAGCAGTCAGGGCTTGTAAATAATTGATAATTAGCAATATAAATATACCAGGATTTTTAATTAGACTTGAAGATATCAAAATAACCAATATAATCAATTGAGCTAACCCATTTCTTGACTTTTTAAAATGTTTCATTTTCTTTTTCTCCATTTTTGTGAGCGAAGCACGAGTAAAGAGATCCTCCTCTCTTCGTGCACGTTCTTCCATCTTTGCCTTGTATTTAGTAACCTCTCTACTGTCAGTTCCAACCATTTCTCTCACCTATAATTCCAGTGAGCAGTGAGACAATGTAACATATAATTGAAGTGATCCAAATTAACAAGACCATGAACAGAAAGTTGCCACTCACCTCTTCAGGCCTTCCCTCAAGATCATCCATCAGTTCTCTCACATAAGCGCCTTGCCTAGCTTGTCGAAGAGTTTCTTTCTCTTTTCTCAATGCATTTCTTTCTTGTCTTGATATCTTATCTTCTTCCATAGAAACAGGTGCAAATTTTGGGGGCCGATACACATCATCGCCATCCTAAAATTAACGAGAATGGGTTTAAGAAAACAAAACTTCGGAGTTTTTCCACAATTAATGAATAGTTTTTGTTTGACAAGAAAGCCAAATGGGAGAGAGGGCAATGGTGCACTATTGAAAGTGAAACTCCATACTAGTTATTACACTTTCCTTCACTTCTTGCCAACCCCCGTTAAAGATAGCATTATAATACAATATGTATCAAGTTGATAACTAATATTATGCCATACTTCTCTTCAATAGTTTTTACTTACCTCAGCATTCATAGTTGCTTTGCTAACAAGCATATCAGGGTTAGGGCGATACTTCAGTAGATCCTCCGTCTTCTGAGTTGCATCTGCTTCCTTCTCACTCAAACCTACATTCCCCACTTCACTTCCAGTAACCCTTGTGAGCTTCTGGATTTGATATTGTAGTTTTTTGTCGATTGGGCGAATCTGCATATCACAGGACAAAGAATTACGTGATAATTGAGAAAGAAGCCTATTAAAACTATGCAATATGTAATAGTAGACAATGGGGTTATAAGTATTGCTACCCCTCCACAGTAGCAAATATACAAGGAACAATTACAAGGACAGACATTGGTTCAGATCCAAATATGGTCGGTAATGAGAATAAACATGCATACCTTTTCCAAAAACAATCTTATCTCCACGAGGCTCCGAACAACAGGATGTCCCTCAATTGATAAACCTTTTGCCTTGCAGAACAAATAGTAGACTAGTGACTGGCAATAATTAAGAAGCAGTAAAATCTTGGCCTCCAGATAGCTTATCCCATCTATTGTTGGAAAATGATCATCTTTGACCTTAATAGACATAAAGCACATTGTGTTATTAAAATAAATAAATGTACAAGGACACCACTTATTTTACTTTCTTTCCTAAAGAAAGGAGGGAAAACACTAATGAGGTGCCTCTGGTAAGAACAGAAAGCAATTTCTTCTAGTCTTTCCTAATGAAAGGAGGGGAAACACTAATGAGATGCCTCTGGGAAGAACAAAAAGCAGTGTTTTCTTGTCGTTCCTAACGAAAGTAGGAAAAACACTAATGAGATGCTTCTGGTAAGAACAGAAAGCAATTATGTACTGTAGTGTTATTTGCACTAAGACAGATGTAGAAATGCATAGTTACGCTATTGTTGTATAAGCATGTCAGGGTCACAGCAATGGTGGTTTGTAAGGAGTCGAGAATCACGTGGCTCTGATAACAGAGGTCTGCCTAATTTACCAGCAGCAGTAAGGTAAAGAAGACAAATAATCAAAATATTTGTTAACATGTTAGTTATGCAAGTGTATTTACAAATTAGTGCTGCAATTTTGAGAGCCAGCACTAAAACAGTCCGGGCAGTAATAATTTTAATGGCTCTCAGTGATGGTCACACTAAAACAGTCCAGGCAGTAATAATTTTAATGGTTCTCAGTGATGGTCACAGCAAGTTGTGATATTCAAAAGTAAATCATTACAAGTCAAAAGCAACAATAAACTAAATAATTTAATAAATCTACATAATTTCTTTTAAATAAATCTATGTTTGGCAGCATAGTATCCTTGATTAGAAACTGTAATTGGACTTCAGTTCATAACTTTAACTAATAGTTGCTGCAATTCCAATTCTAAGCTTGAATCCCATGTTTTTGAAGATGACGTACAGATTTCATAATGGGTAATTTAATTTAGTACTTCGCAAAATTTTTGAATGTGAGAACTCAGAATTCACAACACATTCAATCCATTTGTTAAAATCTTTTTCTTATTGGTGTTAGTGCCTTCCTATTGTTGCATTCAATAGATTTACAAATCGAAACTCAAAGCGTGTTGCTACCTTAGTAGTTAGAGCTTGCACTTTACTCGTCACTGCATCCAACCCAGCTTTCATTTCTATCAACGCTGCAACTAATTGAGGAGTTTCTCTGACACAAAAATGCACACAAAGTGGATGATTTTAAAAATCATGAACTTTACACCAGAGCTACAAGAAAATTTAATGTACGAGTATTATATCTGCAGACATGTACAAGCTGAAAATAACTTTTCAGTTTTTATTGAAATGTAGAATGCACAAATAACTCGTATATTCACTTTAATGAATCCAAACGACGACGACACAATCACTGCATAAAGACATAATTTCTGCAGTGCACATGGCATTGTAATTCATGGGTCCTGACTTGGATGTCTTTTTTATCTTATGATGTTCCAAAATTTTGCCACTTTAACTTTTAACTTATTTTAACAGTATAATTTTATCCGTACGCAAGAGAAAATTTTGAAATAAAATCCAATTAAATAATGGTTAATTACAAAACCCTGCAAAAAATCAAAAGGGTACAACTAATTTAGAATGAAGGAACTACATGAGATATTCATTTTTATTGAAATTTCTCCTGGTAAAAGTTGAGGTATACACTTGTCACGAAAATAGCTAAGGGTTTGCCCATATATTACTAGCATGAGTTGTAAATATGAATATATTTTTTCTTTTACATTCTTTTGAAGCTGAAATAACCAACTAACCTACCATTGCAACCAAAAAAAAATTAAATCGCTAGGGCTGTGAACAATTTGAACCAGTACAGATTGCCCAAACTGGATAAATTCTAACCAGTAGAATATTTTTGAAAAAATAGAATTTGATGGGCTCTGAAAATATTATTGCAAGAGAAGCTAACCGAAAATTGCAACCAAAAGTAAATCACTAGGGGTATGAACAATTTGACCCAATAAAAATTTGCCCAAACTGGATAAATTCTAAGGAGTACAATATATTTGAAAAAATATAATTTGATTAGCAATTAAACTAATACATCAGAAAATATTATTGCAAGAGAAGCAAACTCACTTATTTATTCTTTCATTTTGTCGAGATAAATGGTTTGTGTCCTCCATGTAAACTGTAATCAACTTCAGCTATGGAAAAGGGAGAATATAGATGTGATGGCCGGAGGAAGCTCGACTGTGAGATTGGCGGTGCTTAGTGGCCTCTGTCAGTAGAGAGAGTTAAACTTGAAAGGGTTAACACGGCAACGAGTTTGTTATGAACACAGAGAATTTGGCACCCCGAGCCTTTCTGTATTTTGTAGCCTAGTTAGGGCCCGTTCGGCAACGACTTATTTTAAAATGACTTCAAGTTAAAAATATAAGTCGACTTATAAGATATTTTAAGTTGCGACTTATAAGTAAAAGCGTTCAGTATCAATTTGACTTATAAGTCAGAAATTAAGTTAAAACAAGTTATGAATGTGTTCGGCTGATAATGACTTTTTAAGTTAAAATCAAATGTAAAGATTACTAAAAAGTACTTTAATAAAAAGATATATTGATTCAATATCATATTATAACAATCATCCACAATTTCATTAAATAAAACACATTGATTCAATATCATATATTAGGGATTTTTGGGATGAGAGCAAGAGTAAGAGAAGTAGATCGTTATGAATCAAATGCAAGACCCCTCTAATAAATTTGTTTCTACCTAAAGACATAAGGTGGTCATCACAAATCTATGTTGAAACTATAAACCATACCCAATACAAACACATATCACATGGATCAGTCATTACACTGTGTTACGCAAATAACACACAGTACATAACCTAACTGATAATTCTTAAAACAAATTTCCAAATCATATAGTTAATATGAAAAACTAATGTTCACTGTGTAGGAGCAGTTCGAGTCAGCACAAGAGCAATACAAAAGAATAATGTCCAGAAATTCTATAACAGATTAAACTATTTTGGTTGTGGGATAGCATAAATCACCAATAACAAGTAGAATAATTGCCTTCATTCTACATTATATAATCTTGTCAAATATGTTAATTCACATAACCTTGTAGATCACATCAGTTTTTAATTTTATACTAACTGCAACCGAGTAACACTAAATCACATGAAAATAATATAGTAAAGAAATGATTGCATATATGTCACTAAAATTCGAATCAATGAAAATTCTGAATTACTAAACTATATAAAAGGAACAAAGGGCTAATTATTTGATTTCAATTGAGAAAGACTTGCTGCTGTTGTTAGACTCACAAAAGATTAGGCAACTCCAAACAAATTTTAGGCAGCGTTAATAATATCACGCTATTTGAAGCTTCATTAAACCAAAACTCTCGCCAAGAATGAGAGACAGGCAGATGCAAAAGATAAAAATTATCTTCTTAACCCACTTGTTAACAGATAATATGAAAGGGCAATAACCTGTGCAATGCTGCGATTTCCAGCTAAGAGTTTAAACTCTCGACTTGAAACTACTTTAATGCCTCAATAGACACAATCGAAATGGACATCTGAAGATGTAAGGCAGAATTAAGGCCAGTTGCATTGTAAGCAAAAAGCAAAAGATTGTTGGCTTCCATTATAAATAAACCAAAATTCAGAATTTTAGAAAAACTATACAAATTCATTAATTCCTCTTGGGATATCCTCATTTAATTGAAACATGGAATTAACAACCAAACCAGATAATATAATAAGAGAAGTTAAACACAATTAATAATTTCATACCTTTAGATGATTTGGCAGAATTATGACATGCAATGCCATCCATAAAAATAGTTTTAAAAAAAATTCACATAGCTCTAATACATCATATGTGTCCGTTAAATCGAATTTGAACAAGAAAAGTTTTAATCAACCATGCAAACAAATGATAGTCAAACATTAAATTTTGTCACATACTTAACATTTTGAACACACAAATCTTGTTTCAAACAGAGTTTGGTACAAATACTAAAATGAAATTTTTATATCTAGATTACACAGCAAAAGTATAACACAAAAACATCATTATCTATATAAACAGAACCCAATTTATTGAAAATTACTAAAATTAAGCTGCTCACATATTCCTAATTAAGTGCAACCCAGTACACAACAATTCATTCAATCAATCAATCAAACATTTGAACCACATAAATTAGCAAAAAAATGGAATTGAATCGAAACCCGCATGCTCTGAAACTACAGTCAAAATTAAAGAGGTAAAGAAGACAAAAAAACCACATGCCGATTCAAACATAACATAATATACATATCAAATATTTGGTTTAGGATTTGGTACTAACATCAATCGAAGGAATAGCAGCAATCGAAGGAGTAGGAGGAATAGGAGGAGTAGCAGGAGTCACAGCTGCGGAGGGAAAGAGGGGAAGTCAAGAAATTGACGGATCGAGCGCAGAGTGCAGACCACAACAGTTCTTCGATTATTTGTTAAACTGCTTTTTAGGTTGAAGGGGTTACAGATGTAATTTAGCATATGTTGAAGATGAGTAGAAAGAAGAATTTAAATTTCGTGACACCTTTGTAGCATCAATGGTGAAAACTTATCTTTTCAACCCAACTTGAACTGCATTGCATTGAACACTTTTCAAACTCTCTTAACTGGAAAAAAAAACAGACCCAAACTCTTTAAAATATGCACCATAATATTTTACTCTTAAAGCTATAAAATAATAACCACCACCGGCCCTATGAACCTCGACCATGACAGTAAAATTTCCAAAATTGGCAGGGATGCCCCAGTAACATTATTATATATGGTAACTAGCCTAGAGAGAAAGTTGTTGGAAAGATATAATATCTCAACATTTGAAGGAAACAACAACAATTTACATGTAATCTGGTTGTTAAATAGATTCACGAAAGTGACACGAGAAACACATTCTCAACCCAATCAGGGATGTTATTCCCTCCGCCATTCAAAAGATAACTGAAGTACAATTTTTTTACGGAAAGTGCTAACTTATCATTTTAGTAGTTGGACCTATTTGAGATGCATTTAAGAAGAACATTATCCAGGATCGGAGAAGGGGCAGAGGCGAGATAGGAGGTTTCAAATTAGCATTAGAATTCTTCTTCAAACCGTGGGTTTCAAATTAGGGTTAAAATTCATCTTCATAGCATTTGTGAAATTAGTTGTTGGGAATCAAATTAGTGTTACAAATGGAGCAAATAACTCGATTGCCATCCTAGGAAACTGATGGCACACCCATTAGCACTATAATAACTCTATTTTAAACATGAAATAAAAAGTTCACACTTTTCATCAAATCTAACTAACATAATTCACTTTTTGATTGACAGAAAAAGCTAAAGGAACAGTTTTGCACAACTTATGAACTGTGCTAAAAAAGAAATTAGGCAACACTTTTCCAAAAACATAACAAATAAGAGGGTCGGATTCATAATTTAGTCCCAAATCAGGTTTCTAAAACTGCAAATAACAAAGCTACTTATTAAAACTGTTAAAATTAAAAGTAATTTTTATTATTAGATTGAATATTTAAGTCCAAATAATTAAATTTTGTCAAAATACAAATTAAAGAAGAAAAAACAAGGAGAGAACTTTTTGGGAAATATATAAGCTTGAAAATCAAAAGAATTCAAATAAACAAAACAATCATATGCGGAATATTAAATATTAATTAAATTAATATTAGAATGTTCTACAAAATCAAATGGAATTTCTCATCTTTATCTTAAATCTGAGAATCAATTCAATTTGTTCAATCGCAATTTGATTGATAAAATTCCTCTTAATCTAAGAATTGATTCGATTATGCACTTTTTCCTGTTTTATTATTTTTTATTTTTCGATTTATATAATGTTTTATTCAATAACAGTAAACAATATATAAGGAATGATAGTGGTGAAAGGAAGGAGAAGAACTAAAAAGAAGAGAGGAGAGTGAAGACAATATCTGAAATTGAAAATGGCACGACGAAGTAAAGAACACCTACACGCAGCGGCTGAATTGAAACGATTATAGAGTAATACACAGTAAAATTACCTGCAGAGAAGATCTATATTGATTGGAGATGAATGACTCTTCGTTGTTAATACACTTAAATATGGTAATTTAAGCAAAAATATATACAAACGAAAATTACCGAATAGAAGATATAGATTTAAAGCGTGATTGATTGGATTTGGAGGTGGAGCTTGCTGTTCTTCGTCATTTGGGAAAAGATTGCTCAGGAGCATTTGAGGTGGGGAATAAAAGAAAGCTCCTTTTATGTTTTTGATGAATCATTTGGACCGATAGTGGGCCAGAAAAGGCTGCGTTAAAAATGGTCCACAAAAAGTAATTTTAAACGCCGAAGAATGAATGACCAAAGCCCATTAACCAACGGACTAGATGTCCCACTAGCCTCTCTCAGTGTAGAGAAACTAATAATAATGACTAGGGGTGAGCATTCGGTTATTACCCGAAAACCGAAATTCATCTGTTTTAAGTATCTGAACTACTAACCGAAATATACGATAACCGAATAACTGAATAACCGAATTAGTTATTAATTTAATAGTTTGTAAGCAATCAACTGAATCAAATGTCTAACTGTCAACAACATGTAGCCAGCCAAGCCCAAGCAGATCTAAAATTAGTAATTAACATGATTAAAATTAACAATAAATAATTAACATGATTCAAATTTTCAGTACATAATCCATAATTTCACAAATTCTAGGCAGTAGACACTGAAGGTTAGCAGTGAAGCAAAGTATAACAACAGAACAACAGAAGCAGTGAAGAAACGCAGCAGCAGTCATAATTCCATAAGACCATAACTACAGAACAGGAGAAGCAGGTCATCAACATGCAGGCCAGAAACAGAGGTCATTAATTTTCAAGTTTCTATACCACATACTTCTAGTTCTAGTCGGTGTCACAGAGGATAACTATTCACAAGAAGTATATAAGTAGATACCTCGGACTTCGGAGATATAAGACCGTCGGAGGAGAACGGAGAAGGTCCGTCCGGAGGCGGAGCGGACTGCCGGACTGGAGTTTTGGGCCTTTGGCTGGCTTTTTGGTTAGGGCAAATGCAATAGGGCAGAGAGTGAGAAATCCGAGGGTCAGGGCAGGGGTGAGAGATGAAAGAATAAAGATCTAAGATCTGGTCTGAGACTGAGAGATGAGAGCAGAGAGATCGAATCGGGGCGAGAGGTGAGAGATCAGAGTCGAGTCTTCGAGAGATGAGAGATCAGAACTTGTGAGATCTATGGACCATGAATGATAAGTACCGAGTCTACTGACTATCGACTACAATTATAATTTTTAAGCCCCTTTTTTTATTTCGGTTATTAGGTTAACCGAAAAATAAAAAAACAAAAAAACAAACCTGAAATAAGAAATAAAATCGGATATAACCGAAATACTAAAATTAACTGAATAATTGAAAAAATTCAATTAAAATAATTCGGTTTGGTTCAATTATTTGATTTTATCTATTTTTTACTCGATCCTACTGCATGAATGTTCTGGATGTCTATTGAATGTATCAATTTAGGTTATATTTTATATATTCACGTGTTCAGTAAGTATTTTATTTATGTTTAGTAAGTGTTTGTTTAGGTATACTTGCTATTTTTGATTGAATTCTTTACTGAATTTCAGTCACAATTATTCAAATGCAAAATTTGTGGACCTGATTGTATTTATGTATTATTTAATTAGTTTTTCAATATTAAAACAAACTAAGTAGCATTTACTTAGCTTTGCCATTACTAAATAAAATAATATAATATAATAACATAAAATAAATTTACATAATATAATATAATATAATATATATTATAAAATAATAAAATTAATATAAAATTTAAAATAAATAAATTCAATTTAATAAAATAAATTTAATTTAATAATATAAAATAAAATAAATTTAATAAAATAAAATAAATTTAAAATTTAGATAATATAATATAATACAAAATAAATAAAATTAAATTGAATAAAAAATTTAATTTAATAAACTAAATAACATTTAATAAAATACAATAAATTTAAAAAATTAGATAATGTAATATAATAAAAAAGAATAATAAATTTGTGACGCCCCCAAAATTAGGTATACATCACCCATCTTGAGTCGCCAGATACATGGTACAGAATTCAAATACAACTTAATAATACAACTGTCATGTACAATACGATAAACATAAACTGTGAGTTTGAATACAAATATTGTCTACTAGAGAGTATACAAACTCAAAAAGAGTCTTCATTATAATTATTATCACACTATTTTACAGAATAGTGAGGACTACTAATGCACCATCTAGGACCATCACTCCGTTTCCCGACTAGTCCCAACTACGTTCTCATTTCCTGAAGAGAACAGTGAAAGAAAGGGTGAGCTCAACTAGCCCAGTAAAAAATATTATGACTAAGATAATGCAGAATAATTTATCATTAGCCTTCAACAGTGTTAAACTGATAAAATATAACAAACATCAAGTTTAACTACAGCGGAACAAGTAATCCATTAGAAGAGTCAAGTAGAGAATAAAATCTATTATCTTCTATGATTTAAAAGATTTTTCATGACTTTTATCGCTGAGACTCAGCTTAATAAATAATCCACATCATCCCTGCACTACGGCCAAGGATATTCATTAGTATCACAAACACAAATTATCCATGCACCACAGCCAAGGATATTCATGTATTCATCAATGGTCATGATCATGCCAACAACTGTCCATCAATACACTACGGTCCAATGAGGACATTTACCACATCATTTGTAACATTACGGTCATGATTACACCGAATAAGCAATCAACTGAATCAAATGTCTAACTGTCAACAACATGTAGCCAGCCAAGCCCAAGCAGATCTAAAATTAGTAATTAACATGATTCAAATTTTCAGTACATAATCCATAATTTCACAAATTCTAGGCAGTAGACACTGAAGGCTAGCATTGAAGCAAAGTATAACAACAGAACAACAGAAGCAGTGAAGAAACGCAGCATCAGTCATAATTCCATAAGACCATAACTACAGAACAAGAGAAGCAGGTCATCAACATGCAGGTCAGAAACAGAGGTCATTAATTTTCAAGTTTCTATACCACATACTTCTAGTTCTAGTCGGTGTCACAGAGGATAACTATTCACAAGAAATATATAAGTAGATACCTCGGACTTCGAAAATATAAGACCGTCGGAGGAGATCGGAGAAGGTCCGTCCGGAGGCGGAGCGGACTGCCGGACTGGAGTTTTGGGCCTTTGGCTAGCTTTAGGGTTAGGGCAAATGCAATAGGGCAGAGAGTGAGAAATCCGAGGGTCAGGGCAGGGGTGAGAGATGAAAGAATAAAGATCTAAGATCTGGTCTGAGACTGAGAGATGAGAGCAGAGAGATCGATTTGGGGCGAGAGGTGAGAGATCACAGTCGAGTCTTCGAGATGAGTCTTCGAGAGATGAGAGAACAGAACTTGTGAGATCTATGGACCATGAATGAGAAGTACCGAGTCTACTGACTATCGACTACAATTATAATTTTTAAGCCCCTTTTTTTATTTCGGTTATTAGGTTAACCGAAAAATAAAAAAAACAAAAAAACAAACCTGAAATGGGGAATAAAATCGGATATAACCGAAATACTAAAATTAACTGAATAATCGAAAAAATTCGATTAAAATAATTTGGTTTGGTTCAATTATTTGATTTTATCTATTTTTTACTTGATCCTACTGCATGAATGTTCTGGATGTCTATTGAATGTATCAATTTAGGTTATATTTTATATATTCACGTGTTCAGTAAGTATTTTATTTATGTTTAGTAAGTGTTTGTTTAGGTATACTTGCTATTTCTGATTGAATTCTTTACTGAATTTCAGTCACAATTATTCAAATGCAAAATTTGTGGACCTGATTGTATTTATGTATTATTTAATTAGTTTTTCAATATTAAAACAAACTAAGTAGCATTTACTTAGCTTTGCCATTACTAAATAAAATAATATAATATAATAACATAAAATAAATTTACATAATATAATATAATATAAGATTATATATATTAAAAAATAATAAAATTAATATAAAATTTAAAATAAATGAATTTAATAAAATAAAATAAATTTAATTTAATAATATAAAATAAATTTAATAAAATAAAATAAATTTAAAATTTAGATAATATAATATAATACAAAATAAATAAAATTAAATTGAATAAAAAATTTAATTTAATAAATTAAATAACATTTAATAAAATATAATAAATTTAAAAAATTAGATAATGTAATATAATAAAAAAGAATAATAAATTTGTGACGCCCCCAAAATTAGGTATACATCACCCATCTTGAGTCGCCAGATACATGGTACAGAATTCAAATACAACTTAATAATACAACTGTCATGTACAATACGACAAACATAAACAGTTAGTTTGAATACAAATATTGTCTATTAGAGAGTATACAAACTCAAAAGGAGTCCTCATTATAATTATTATCATACTATTTCACAGAATAGTGAGGACTACTAATGCACCATCTAGGACCATCACTCCGTTTCCTGACTAGTCCCAGCTACGTTCTCATTTCCTGAAGAGAACAGTGAAAGAAAGGGTGAGCTCAACTAGCCAGTAAGAAATATTATGACTAAGATAATGCAGAATAATTTATCATTAGCCTTCAACAGTGTTAAACTGATAAAATATAACAAACATCAAGTTTAACTGCAGCGGAACAAGCAATCCATTAGAAGAGTCAAGTAGAGAATAAAATCTATTATCTTTTATGATTTCAAAGATTTTTCATGACTTTTATCGCTGAGACTCAGCTTAATAAATAATCCACATCATCCCCGAACTACGGCCAATGATATTCATTAGTATCATAAACACAAATTATCCATGCACCACAGCCAAGGATATTCATGTATTCATCAATGGTCATGATCATGCCAACAACTGTCCATCAATGCACTACGGTCCAATGATGTAACGACCCCAAAATAGGTCCATTCCATCCAACCCATTCTGAGTCGCCAAATACATGGTACAGAAAACAACTACAACTTTATTACAACAATTGTCGTGCAAAATACAACAACACATATGTTGTGAGTTTGTATACAAATATATATCAACTGTGACTCATGTCCCAACCTTGAACAACACCTCATAATGACACCTTACATAAAGGTATAGTCGAAAACTGTTTTAGAAATTAGAATCTTTGGGAAGTGCTCAAGGAAACCTTCGTACATGGGAGGCCATGCATCTAGGTTATTATAGATATCATATGGCCACAGAATTATCCTTGGTTGACCCAATAGACCGCAAAGAAAAATAAGAAAATTACTATCATATTCTTCCCAATGACAAGTCTTCTCCTGAGATATCATTATCTCAACTGTCTCTAATTGAGAGTTATATTTCAAATAGACTCCAAGATTATATAGATAGTGCTGGTAGATATACTCAGCAAGTGGATGAGCACATCCAATGTCTTATGATGACACGAGGTGGTATGTCATTAGACATCTTGTATGACAGTGGCAAAACACCCTTCCAACTTTGGGTTCGCTTCACCCTAGTTGATTCAACTAATAAATGATGACCACCGTTCTATTCCCCTGTTATCCCCCGCTCGACCCAGCTACACTCGTATTACCTGAAAGGAATTGTGAAGCAAAAGTGTGAGCACAACTAGCTCAGTAAAGAATGTCATGACTAAAGATAAATAAATTATCAATAGCCTTCAACAGTAATAAATCAGAGATTTAGAACATATGGTATATGATAAAAAATTTCAACCATAGTTGCAGTGGAACGAACAATCCATTAGAAGAGTCAAATAGACTATAAAGTCTATTATCTTCTCCATGTTAAAAGTCCACCAACAATGTTTTATCCCTATAACATCAATCAACAATTCTTGTCCACAATCACATGTATAACTCATAATCGTAATTGTTGTTCTAAATTCCTTTTCTCATCCAGGACAAAGATAATTTTTATCACCTGAAACATCAAAGATCATGGTTATACCAAATCACAGTTCATGTTCATAATCATACTAATAAATTCATCTTTGCACTACGGCCAAAGATATACATCAACAAGTCATCTTTGCACTACAGGCCAAAGATATTCATCAACAAATCATCTTTGCACAACAGGCCAAAGATATACATCAACAAGTCATTTTTGCACTACAGGCCAAAGATATTCATCAGTTGGTCATGTTCATCTAAACACCTGTTCATCTTTGCACTACGGGCCAAAGATATTCATCAGAAATCAATCATCTTTGCACTACAGGCCAAAGATATTCAGTTATATCATCATTTAGGATTGAGGATAATGAAAAATATTTCTAAAGAAACGAATCCAGTGAAACAAAATGACAAGGATTAAGGATTAAGGATTCGTACTTTGTTTTATCCATGTCCAAAAATACCTCAAAAATAATCATAGTGGTGTAAAGTTCAAGAATGATCAAAACATGGATACAATCAAAGCTAGTATCCACAATAGATATTTTAGACAAAAAGAAGAAATTTCATTTTTCGGTGAATAGTGCTGTATTCGTGAATAGTGCCGTATACGTGAATAGTAACTCCGACACCAAAAGATAGAAATTTCACAAAAACATCATCACGTTTCGTGAATAGTACTCGTGAATAGTAACTCGTGAATAGTAACTCATGAATAGTAACTCGTGAATAGTAACTCATGAATAGTAACCCCGAAATGAAAAAGTTCCAAATTTGATAAAAATTTCCAACCAACATTCTGTCATAATGATATTGAAGAAATAATATCATTTTAGAAGAAAATAACCTCCCTTACTATCCCTTACCTCGAAAAACTGTATTTCTAGTTGAAACACCGAATATAGGCTATGACTTGAACTTGCACCGTATAGCAATACTCAAAGTATACTCAAAATACTCACAAGAATACGCTCGATAATATAGAGAGAGAAAACTTCAGTTTCTGGTATGATTTTCAATTCTAACCTAAGCACCCTATTTATAGGAAATTGCTTAGAACACCAAAACAGAAAATTTAATAAATTAATATTATTAATTTTCCAAATCATCATACGCACTCCATCAGCTGAAATCAGCCACTAACACATGTTAAATGAGGGAAACAAAATATAAAAAACATTTTTGTAAATAAAAATAATTAAAACTTTCAAAAATCAATTATTTCGGAGCTTCGGAACTTCAATAATTCATAATAAATAGCTCTTTTGTCAGAAAAATTCGAAACTCACGATTTTTCATAGGAAATTCAATTCTCTACAACTTTGCAAAATGAAGTTTTTCCAAATTCCAAACAGAAATTGACCGAAATCTATAAACGGGCGATTTTACAAGCTATAGTCAAATTTCAGTCAAGAAATGGGGTCCACCGACACATAAAACATGCTTTAAATATTTTTGGTAACAAAATACTCTTCTTCCACATATACTTATATAGCTCACATTCATTGTAAAAATATCACCATTATTATATTATTAAAATATAATAATATATTTAAATGAATTATTTTATCAGGAAAAGATAAAATTTCAATTTTCAACAATTATCACATTTAAAATTTTCTCCATCTATATCCACATAAAATCAATATTTTCCTTATCATAATAAATCAATAATTAATTATTCACAAATAATATTACAGAATTACAATACTGACAACCAGGCAGTTCCCAGGAAAGAGGGGGCTTTCCAATAAAAATTTCTTCTTACTGGCGCGCAATTAGGTGACCAAACCTCTCCTTAGACAGAACTTTCTAGACATTGCCAATAATGTTATCTAATAATATTATTCAGATAATATGAATTATTGCTTCAATATTGAAAATACTGTGTAATGACAATTATTAAAACAACAGCAATATAAAATATCAATGCAACAATTATTGAATCAATAAAATAAAATACTGAATAGTAATTACTGTAACAATTATTGAGTAGTGCCTTCTTACGTAAGAATCAATAATTCAAAAATACTGTGTAATACCGTGTGCTACTGTGCAACAACGCGTATTACTTTACTTTACCCACCGGGTATTCCAACAGTGTTAACAGTAACGATTACGCCGTTATTTATAAAAATTTTAATTTGTCATTTTCTTCATCCGACAGTTATTCTGTGACGCCCCCAAAATTAGGTATACATCACCCATCTTGAGTCGTCAGATACATGGTACAGAATTCAAATACAACTTACTAATACCACTGTCGTGTATAATACGACAAAATACAACTGTGAGTTTGAATACAATAAATATCCACTAGAGATCATACAAACTCAAAAGGAGTCCTCAATACAATTATTGTCACACTATTTAACAGAATAGTGAGGACTACTAATACTATTCTCTGGTCCATCACTCCGTTCCCTGACTCGTCCCAGCTATATTTTCATTTCCTGAAGAGAACAGTGAAAGAAAGGGTGAGCTCAACTAGCCCAGTAAGAAATATTATGACTAAGATAATGCAGAATAAATTATCATTAGCCTTCAACAGTGTTAAACTGATAAAATATAATAAATATCAAGTTTAACTGCAGCGGAACCAGCAATCCATTAAAAGAGTCAAGTAGAAAATAAAAACTACTATCTTTTATGATTTAAAAGGTTTTTCATCATCGTTATGGCTGAGACTCAGCTTAATAAATATTCCACATCATCGAATCACCCCCGCACTACGGCTAAGGATATTCTTTAGTATCACGACCACAATTATTCATGCACTACGACCAAGAATATTTGTATATTCATTAGTGGTCATGATCATGCCAACAACTGTCCATCAATGCACTACGGGCCAATGAGGATTTTTAATTTTTACATCACTTGTAATATTACGGTCATGATTACACCGAATAATCCCTGGTCATAATCATACCAAGTCCATCTATGCACTACAGGCCACAGATGACTTTCAACAAAATATAAACATGAGGATGATGACAATGATATAATAATTCAATAAAACAAGTTCAAGAATTATTTTATCCAGAAATTATTAACGTCCAAATTGTCAACACGATACTGTTTTGTGGTGTAAAATTCAAGAATGATCAGAAGAATATTTTCATGAAAGGATACTGGATGAAGCGCAAATATCAAGGATATTCTACTAATTTCATGGAGTATAGAAGTTAAAGTTTTAACCAACTGAGTATAATAAAGAATGAAATAACAAAAGAAATCACCATGCATGCGATAGACCGCACAGACAGGTTATTCTAGCAGAATAATAATAACGGAACCAGGTCAGGTGAAACTCACACCGACAGGATGTTCCAACAGAATAATAAATAACGGAACCAGGTCCGGCGTAAAACGCACAGACAGGATATTGCAACAGAATAATAAAGAATGGAACCAGGTCCGGCGTAAAACACACAGACAGGATGTTCTAACAGAATAATAAAGACGGAACCAGGTCCGGTGTAAAACACACAGACAGGATATTCCAACAGAATAATAAAGACGGAACCAGGTCCGGTGTAAAACACACAGACAGGATATTCCAACAGAATAATAGAAGAATGTCACCAAGTATAGGGTAAACCGCGTATACAGGTTATTCCGACAGAATAATAGGAAATGGAATAACATAAGGATTTCACCAAGTATAGGGTACACCGCGTATACAGGTCATGTATAGGGTATGCCACTTTTACAGGTTATTCCAACAGAATAACAACGAATGGAATAACATAAGTTCTCTTCAAGAAGAAAGAGTAACACCCCTTACCGTATTAGGAGACTGAATACTGCAGTAGTGTAGTAACCGAATACTCTTCTTCTTTCTCTATTACTCTCTCTATACTTTCTCTCTCTATAGCTTGAACGAATTCGTGAAAAATAATGAAGCCCTAGGCCTCTATTTATAGAAGATTTATTACTATTTACGAAAGTATTTACTATTTACGAAGGTAATTACTATTGACGAAGGTAATTACTATTGACGAAGGTAATTACTATTTACGAAGGTAATTACTATTTACGAAAATAATTACTATTTATTTACGAAGGTAATTACTATTTACGAAAATAATTACTATTTACGAAGGTAATTACTATTTATGAAAGAGACTCTTAGATGATGACATATGGCCCCCCATAAATAATTAAACTTACCACAAACGTCTAATAATAGACTCTTTATATACATCAAGGATTGAATAAAAATTACCAGAAATCATTTTATTTTATTTTTAATCAACACATATTTAATCTTTCAACAATTATTAATCATTTATAATTTGTCGTCTCAATTATTGTTTAGATAATATAACATATTATACAGATGATACTGTGACAATAATTAAATCAATAATATAAGAGATATGATGCAGCAATTACTGTAGCAATAATTGAGTATAGCTGAGTGACTTCTCACGTAAGCATCAATAATTAATACCGTGTGCTACTATGCAACAACGCGTATTACTGTACTTTTACTACCGAGTAGTTCAACAGTTTTAACGGTAACACCTCCGCCGTTATTTTATAGAAAGATAATTTTGTTGTTTTCTAACTACAACAATACTTCCGTTGTGGGGTCCACCAATGATTGTGCCGTCGTACGAATATTCCCCGACATAAAGAATATTCCCCGACCAAACGAATATTTTATAACAACTTGCGTACTTTGCAAAATTTACAAATATTACCCACAACTTTATATTTTATCAAATTTATTCCATAATATTCAAAAATAATAATTATGAAAATTCATCTTTATTTATAAAAACTGGGGTCTTACATATTCTGTTATGGGGCCCACAAAAGGATGCGCCGTCGTACGAATATTCCCCGACAGAAAGAATATTCCACGACCAAACGAATATTCCCCAACAACAATGAATATTTTATAACCACTTGCTTATTTTGAAAAAAAATTCTTATATCACCCTTAACTTTAACATTTTATCAATTTAACCATTTACTGAATTGTAATTATAAGAAAATTTGAATACTTTTATTTCATAAAATTCGGGGTCTTACAAATGAGGACTTTTACCACATCATTTGTAACATTACGGTCATGATTACACCGAATAATCCCTGGTCATAATCATACCAAGTTCATCTATGCACTACAGGCCACAGATGACTTTTAACAAATTATAAACATGAGGATGATGACAATGATATAAGAATTCAATAAAACAAGTTCAAGAATTAATTTATCTAGGAACTGATAACGTCCAAATTGTCAACATGATACTGCTTTGTAGAGTAAAATTCAAGAATGCTCAGAAGAATATTTCTATGAAAAGATATTTGATGAAGCGCAAAAATATCAAGGATATTCCACTAATTTCATGGAGTATAGAAGTCAAAGTTTTAACCAACTGAGTATAATAAATAATAGAATAATAAAAGAAATCACCATTCATGCGATAGAAAGCACATGCAGGTTATTCCAACAGAATAATAAAGGATGGAACCAGGTCCGACGTAAACGCACAAACAAGATAATCGGACATAATAATAAATAATAGAACCAGGTCCGGCGTAAACGCACAGACAGGATATTCCGACAGAATAATAAATAATGGAACCAGGTCCGGCGTAAAATGCACAGACAGGATATTCCAACATAATAATAAAGACGGAAACAGGTCCGGTGTAAAACACACAGACAGAATATTCTAACATAATAATAAAGACAGAATAATAGAAGAATATCACCAAGTATAGGGTAACCCGCGTATACAGGTTATTCCAACAGAATAATAAGGAATGAAATAACAGAAGTTCTCTTCATGAATACAAATAAATAATATCCCTTACTGTAAATGAAGAGTATTCCGACTGGTAGGGTGATGATATTCTTGAAGAAACTTGCAATACGCTCAAAACTTCTTAAAATTCTAAAGAAATATACTCAACATTATAGAATAGAATTTCTCTAAATTTCAGGTGTGATTTCAATTCTAACTAAGTATCCTATTTATAGGAGAATAAAAGGGGTACTTGCGACGCCGCCAAAACAGGTATACAACACTCATTCTGAGTTGTCAAAATACATGGTACATAAATAACTACAACTTTATTAATACAACATAAAAACTGTAAGTTTAAATACAAATATTGTCATCTAGACAATATCCATACTCAAATAAGTACTCATTACAATTATTAATACACTATTTTACAGAATAGTGAGGACTACTAGAGCTACTTCTAAAACCATCATTCCACACCCCGACTAGTACTCGCTACATTCTCGCCTCCTGAGAAGAAAAATAGAACAAGGAAAAAGGTGAGCTCAACTAGCCCAGTAAAGAATATTACGACTAAGATAATACAAAATAAATTATCATTAGTCTTCAACAGGAAAAAATCTAATAGAATACAATAGACAACAATTTTTAAATCAATATTCGCAGCGGAAATAATAATTCATTAGAAGAGTTAAGTAGAGAATGAAATCTACTATCTTCTATATATGAATTTAAAAGTTCATCGTCTATTTTTATCCCTGTAACATCAATCAATATATATCTGGAATCAAATATTCATCTTTGCACTACAGGCCAAAGATATCCATCAGTTGGTCATGTTCATCTAAACACCTGTTCATCTTTGCACTACGGGCCAAAGATATTCATCAGAAATCTTTAATCTTTGCACTACAAGCCAAAGATATTCAGTTATATCATCATTTAGGACGGAGGATGATGAAAATATTTTAAAGAAAACGAATCCTGTGAAACAAAAGAACAAGTATTAAGAATTCATACTTTAAATAACCCAAGTTCGAAAATACTTCAAAAATAACCAGAGTGGAGTAAAATTCAAGAATGAAAACCAAAACATAGATCCAATCAAAGATAGGAACTATAACAGACAATCTTGGACATAGAAAAAAAAATTTAATTTTTATGTGAATAATGTCGTATTCGTGAATAGTGCTGTATACGTGAATAGTGTTGTATATGTGAATAGTAACTCCGAAACCAAAAGATAGAAATTTCACAAAAAATATCATCATGCTTCATGAATAGTACTCGTGAATAGTAACTCATGAATAAAAACTCGTGAATAGTAACCCATGAATAGTAACCCCGACATGAAAAGTTCCAAATTTGATTAAAAAAATCCAACCAATATTTCGGCATAATGATATTGAATAAATAATATCATTTTCGAATAAAATAACATCCTTTACCTCGTAAAGACAGTACTTCTAGTTGAAACACCGGATATAATCTATGACTTGAACTTACACCGTATAACAACGCTCAAAGTATTAAAATACTCACAAGAATACGCTCAATATATCGAGAGAGAAATCTTTAGTTTCTGATGTGATTTTCAATTCTAACCTAATCACCCTATTTATAGGAAAATGCTTAGAACACCAAAGCAGAAAATTTAATAAATTAATATTATTTATTTTTCCACATCTTTCTACGCATCCAAGAATCTGAATTCAGCCCCTAGCACATTTTAATGATGCCTCCACACATTCCAAAAATGTTTTTGTTATTTAAAATAATTAAAACATTCAAAAATCAATTATTCAGGAATTTTGGAACTTCAATAATTCATAATAAATAGCCCTTTATCAGAAAATTCGAATCTCGCGAATTTTTATAGGAAATTCAATTCTCTACAACTTTGCAGAAGAAAGTTTTTCTAAATTCCAAACAAAAATTGACCGAAATCCATAAACGGACGATTTTACAAGCTATAATCAAATTTCAGTCAAGAAATGGGCCCACAGACATGTTTAACATGTTTTAAATAACTTTTGCAACAAAAATACTCTTTCTCCTCATATACTCATATATCTCACATTCATTGTAAAAATATCATCATTATTATATTATAATAATATAATAAAATATTATTTTATCAGAAAAGATAAAATATCAATTTTTAACAATTGTCACTTTAAAAATTTTCTCCATCTATATCCACATAATCAATATCTTCCTCATTATATAAATCAATAATTAATTATTCACAAATAATATTACAGAATCACAGTACTGGCAACCAGGGCCGTTCCCAGAATCACAGTACTTCTAAGCTCATTCGGTATAAAATAACTCTAGCCATTTGATTCAGCATATTATTTTATTTGATTAGTTTTGTTGGTTTCTGTTCAGTTCAAGTCAGTAAGTTAGTCACTTCAGTTCGTTATTTCTTTATTCTTTTATTTATTTTGTCAATTACGTTGATTCAGATATATTTATTACGTTGATTCAGATATATTCTATTCAGATCTTTGGATATTATACTTTCGTTCGTATTTGCACTTGAGACTTTGTTCAATATTTTGTTTCAGTTATTTTCGTATATCAGTTGTATATCTTTTGTATATCTGTATCCGTACTGGGGCAATTGGCTATTGCTGTGTTTTTCTTCCGACAGGTTTGCAGGGGTGATTCAGGGCTAGTGTGATGAGAGTGTTGCCATTGACCATCTAGGTGGATTCGAATTTTAGGTTTTGATTATTTTGACTCTATGTTGAGAATCGTATTTAATGCCTTATTGATGGTTATCATTATTACATATTTGAAGTCTTTAGTGTTCTATTTACTAATTTTGAGATTTGTTGTGCTTCGCACGTGACTTCCCTTTCTTATTCAGGAAGGGGGTGTTACACAAGCATACCCTTTGATATACCCTTATAAGGGTCTTAAGGAATAAGTCAAAGTGAAATTCATTATATATAAAATATTATGATGATCTCGAGTCTAAGGATCATTTGTACTACTATCGCTACAGGAATTCCTATTGACAGGTAAATAAAACTCCATTAGGTATTACTTAGCGAGTCACGTTCAGTGAACTTATTCTTCAATAAGCACCTACATACTTGATTTAGTGTCTCCACACAAATGATCATGAGATCAATCATCATCATCCAATGAGTAAGCAACGTATGTACCAATCTATCTGCATTCACTAATCCCCTTTTTAGTAATCCATTGATTGAGAATATTTTAGTTTTAAGTTATATAAGAATTTAGATCTCATTAGCATGATCTCATCATGATTCTAAAAACATTGCTTAAAACTATGGGTTTATCACATATTATTAAAACAACACCATGTAGATAATAAATTCATTTAATAATTAATTATTTTACTAATAAATAAAGAAGATTGATCGATTACAAAATATATGTTTTATCATAATACATGATTGACTTGTATGCATACTACTTTCAAAGCTTATTTCCGTCAAGAATTCAATCGAAAAAATATATTTACAAGGAAATTATTTCCGACGAACGTTCGGTCAGAAATAACATATACTCGATGGAATTTATCTCGTCGACAATAATTGGTCGAATACAACTTGCCATGTGGCCTAACATGAAAAAGTGGATTTTTTTTAATTCCAACGGAATGGTCGTCAGAAATAGTGTCAAATCTGTCGAAAATATCATTTTTAGAAATAAAATATTTCTATTATGTCTGACGAAAATTCCGTTGGTTTTATATTATTCCGTCGAAAATAGATATTTAAAAAAAAATCATTTTGTTGCTTTTTCATTTTCCAGGTTATTAAACACCTTTTTGTACCTAAAACATGTTTATCACAACAATATATACAATAATTTTCAACCCATCTAATAAGTATTGCAAATTATCTGAACCGTATATGCAAGAACAATGAATCGCTTCTCTTTGAGAATGGATTGGCAGGTTTCCTCTATCATGTAAAATGTTATATGATCGTTAATAACTTTTTTAAATCAACTTAAATAGTTTTTTTAACTCAAAATTAACATAAATTTTTTAATTTTAATCAATACAATAATAAATATTACAACTATCTAAAAAATATTACTCATCAAAATTTTTATTAAACTTTGTTTTATAATTTTTAACGAGTCATCTCAATTTTTTTAAAATATTTCAAATTAACTTTCAAAAATTAATAATGATCAAATAATTTAGAACAAAGGGAATATATGTAATTCATTCTACTTTTTCTGTTAAAATTATTATTGACTTTTAAAAATTAATTTGAAATATTTTCAAATTCAAAATTAATAAAATTCATTAAAAATAAATATCTTACAATATTTATTATTTAATCAACTAAAATTAAATAAATTTTTGTCAATTTCAAAAGTCGATAATAATCTTAATTTTTGGGGAATTCTGTAGTACAAATTAACAACCAGTACATACAAGGAAAAAAATACTAGAATAAAAATATCCAACCCCCAAATGGCGGGCATAATTACCACCAACTAGGGAATTTTGCATAATGTTTTTAGGGCCTTGCTAAAAATACCTCAAAGCGCATCATTAACATAGAAACATGACCACTCAGAAATTATAAATTTGCACTCATCAAAATTTCACTATACCCATTAGGGGTGAGCATTCGGTTATAACCGAACCGAAATGCCTATTCGGTTATAACCGAAAACCGAAATGTCGACAAAACAACTATCCGAAATGCTAACCGAATTTTAGAACTAACTGAATTACCGAATACCGAATTACCGAATGCACAATTCGGTAATTCGGATAATAACCGAACCTGTGCACTTGATTAAAATTAAGCATAAAGCAACATCCATTCATATAACATAAACATTAAACAGTTGACAATATTACATGATTACATCCAACATCCAACATCCAACAACATGAGCAACAAGCCAACAAATACAGCAGCAAATTAAGTTAATTAACTGTTACAAATTAACAAGACTCCATGAGATATCCCAAGTTCCGAACAAGCAACATGCAACAAGCAACAAGCAACAAGCCAACAGGAACAGCAACTCAGCAACAAGAAGAAGCCAACATCAACATGACTCCATGAGATATCCCAAGTTCCCAACAACAACAAGTTGCTATCAGCAACAGACTATAGGAAGTCAGGAACAGCAACTCAGCAAGTCAGCAACAAGCTAGCAAGCCAAGTAAGGCAGTAAGCCAGTAACTGCAGTCTGCAGTCAACACAGATTATATACAATTTCTCCTGACTCTCTGTTATGAAACAAAGAAAGACCTAAATACACCCCTGCATCAGAAGTTATTTTCATACAAGTAATGGATTGAATAATGATGTGATAAAAATATGTACTGCAAGTGCACAATGTCGAATTGAAGAACTGGCAAGTACAGGTCGAACCCACAGAGACTAGATTAATTCTTTAATATATCCTTAATTAATATTTTAGGCAAATTAGAAATAAAAATGGTGGAGAAGATTTTTTAACTAAATTATGCAAACTATTAATTAATAATGAAAACTATTAATGAGAAAAGATACCTAGGAATTAGAATCCACCAAATATTAACATAATAAATAATTTCTTATTTTCTAAATCAATTCCCAAATTATTTCCCATTCCCTTTAAAAATAATGATTCATATAATTAATATGGGCAAGCATAAGTTATGAAAAATTCACAGATTAACTATAACTTATCAAAACCTCGCAATCAATATAAAAATCATATGCAATTTATACGGAGGAAAATATGAAGGTGAAAATAATTAGGCATTAATTTAGGAACGGAAAGAAAATATAGTTATGAAATATTTAGCTTCATCATAATCCTAGGTATTAGAAATTTAGTTAGCCATGGAATTAAAAACAAAAACAAATAATATTAGTACTACTATTTGCATGAAATAAGAACAATAATTAAAAAGAGAATTTCAATTATATAAATAAAAGAAAGTTACAAATACTCCCTGACAGTATGTTCCACACGTGATTGGAATAAGAGAAACGACAAACTCTAAATATCTTACTCCCTCCTACACTAGTGAAAAACTGAGAAAAAGAAAATAATAAGTGGTGCCTTATTCTCTCAAACAAGAGGCCTATTTATAGGAAAAATAACTTTGAACCCTAATTTAGATTCATTGAACTTGGACACTTTGATTCCCTTTCCATGTAGGATTAAATTTCCTAGTAGCAATCAACTTCAAAAAGATCTTCTAGATAGACTTTTCTTTCTCTTGTTGGATTTGAATTGCACTAAGATTGTTCCACCTCTTTCCTTCTCCTTGTCAGATTCTTCTTGGACAATCCTTATATGAATAAGAGCATTAAATATAGCTTGATCACCAAGATTTTGACTTTATTGCAACAACTATTAAATCCTACAAAATAAAATAAAACATATTAATTTAATAAACTAATATAATTAAAAGGACAAAATTAGGGATAATAAAATATATGAATTACGTGTCTATCAAATACCCCCATACCTAGCTTTTGCTCGTCCTCGAGTAAAATAAAAAAAATAAAAATAAAACAAAAATTACAATACCCCATTTTCGTAGGAAACACGATTGCACTTAGCATGTGCAACAAGCCTTTAAACCCCAAGGTTACCCCAAGTGGACGAGTTGTGTCTCGTGAGGGTTTGCAGTGAATATACCCACAAAATTTAAAAATATTTTTGGGTTCAACAAATTATGAAATTGAAAGAAAACTTCTAAATATTTATGGGCATTATACATAAGCAAGATTAAATTCAAAATCACACTTTCACCTTATCAAAAATACTCGATCTTCATTTTAGACACCATCCTTCATTAAATCAATTTCATGTAATGCATGCATGTGTATGTGATGTAACTCTTAGTAGGGATTTTTATCATGAAAATCAAGCAAACTCTTTTTTTCTTTGTCTTTCTTTTTTTCCTTCCTTTTCTCCATTTTTTATTCTTGACTTGTGCAATGTCTCATTTTCTTAGGCTTTTCAGAGTTACCCATGTAGAGCGAGCGTTGGACCAATGACTCCCAAACCAGATGGCTTTAGGGCACTAGGTGTAGAGACACCCCTAAGGATTTACTAACTCGAGTAACAAAGGCCACAAAATTAGACTAGTCAAGCTGCTTTTATCCATCATACTTTTCAGCGTGAATATCGATGCTTTCCGAGGCTTGGATACCCAGTTATTTCATTTAATGGACATTGAAACAGTTATTTATTTCTTTTCTTTTTTCAACTTTTCTCAACTTCATTCATTTTTTTTTTCATTCTTTCTTTTTTTCTTTTTTCTTTTTTTTTTTGAAATTACTCGAATCATGGTTTATACCCCACAACTAAGAATTAGTGCAAACGTGAAGTGCAAAAATGCTTGTTAAATCAATTTTAAATCCAGATGGTGTTTTGAACTAAGATTTCATATTTTATCAAAAATTCAAGAGTTCTAAATCTTTCAATCTCACTCATGCGCTTTGCTCCACAAACACTTATTAGAATTAACTCAATTCATAAAAAGTCAAACAAAATTTTTAATTTTTAATTTTTTTTTTTTTCGTAAAAAGAAAAAAAAATCTAATACAAACAAACTCCCCCATACCTAAATCATGCATTGTCCTCAATGTATGCAAATGAAGAAAAGAGAACAAAAATGTGAAAGAATTTTACCTTGTATGCGGGGCATTTGTTCTGCAAGAAGATGTGGTGAGAAAGAAAACAAATGTACATATCTACAAATATTATGCATCCTAAAAACTATGCGACTGTAAATGATCAATGATACAAACAAGCAACCTAAAGTGGATTTCGTATGATTTTCAGGAGGTCTGGGTAATTGGAAATAGTTAGAATTTTCAACAGAAGAGCAATTGTGAGCATACCCGACTGATTCTTTTAAAATTGAGTCATGGAATGATAACGAAAAATGATAGTTCCTTTTGAAAAATTCTAACTTCATAAAATCTATCCAAACTTGCCATCCAAATTTGTTACTAAGGGGCACTAAAACATTTTCATCCTTTTGAATAATTGTTATACCAAGATGTTTAGATACCACTGGATTATCACATGCATTATTTGAAATGTGAGATATGATCTCATTATCTAAACATGGAAGATTATCATTGTCCACAACCTTTGGTTCATTTGTTAAATCATATTTAGTGTTTCTGGAAGACGCTTCGGATGGACCCATGGTAGACATAAAATGATCATAAGAGGATTTAAGGTCAATGTGATTCTCTTGAAAATGCTCAAAATGCGTCAAACTTGATTCAATTATAGGTTCCAATCTAGAGTATGATTTTTGGGCTGTTGAGTCCAACATCTCATTGACCTCATTCAAGTATTCAATTTCATCCCAATTTTGACCAAAATGATTTAGACAAAAGTTAACAATTTCATCTTCCCCCGTAAGTTCATTTCCCGACATTTTCTGAATCATGTTCACTTCAACGGGTAGGTCAGAAAAATCACAAGGTTGCTTTCCCACATTAAATACATTTAAATCAATTGTCATGTTCCCAAATGTCAATTTCATTAGTCCATTTCTACAATTAATTAATGCATTAGAGGTCGCTAGAAATGGTCTACCTAAAATGACAGGAATGTGACCCTTGGGATTGACAACAGGTTGGGTTTCAAGAACAACAAAATCAATAGGGAATATAAAATTGCCAATCTTAATAAGTACATCTTCAACTATTCCTTTTGGCACTTTAATGGAACGGTCAGCTAGTTGGAGTGTGACACTTGTCTTTTTCAACTCTCCTAAGCCTAAGGTTTCATACACAGAAAATGGTAACAGGTTCACACTAGCTCCTAAATCAAGCAAAGCCTTTTCAATTAATGTGTCACCTATGATGCATGAAATAGTAGGACAACCGGGGTCCTTATACTTTACCGGGACTTGACATGACAAGATAGAACTCACATGGGCTGTTAGAAAAGCTTTCTTAGGAACATGAGTGGTTCTTTTATGTGTGCACAAATCTTTTAGACATTTAGCATATGAGGGAACTTGTTGAATGGCATCTAGAAGAGGAATGTTAATTTTTACTTGTTTGAACACTTCTAGAATTTTGTCCAACTGGGCCGACTGCTTGTTTGAAATAAGTCTTTGAGGGAATGGGGCTTTTGGTTTAAAGACTTTTTCATTTAATTCAGAAGAATTGGTTTGATCATTTTTTGACACAAGCTTAGTAGATGGAACTACTGACTCGGAGTTTGTGGCCTTTTCTGGCTGGACTGACTTTGAAGATGGATTGTTAGATTCAACGTTTAAAATTTTCTCTTCTTCATTATCAATGCCAACATGATAATTTTCAGACCCTAAAGAAATTACAGAATTCACATGATTGATTTGGTTGTTTTCAAGTGAATTAACATGATAAGGTTTTTGAGTAGGGACTGAAAATTTTGGATTGGTCTCGGGTTGACTAGGAAGTTTCCCCTTCTCTCTTTCACTAACTGCAGTGGCCAATTGACTCATTTGGATCTCTAAGCGAGAAATGGCTTGGGTAGTGTTTTGCATGAAATTGTTAGTGCCTTGCATGAAATTATTGAAATTATTATGAGATTTCATTAAAGTTTCTATGCTCTTCTCTAAAACGTTAAGTCTCTTCTCACTTTCATTAGAAAAACCTGGTGGACCATATTGGGTTGTTGAACTTGAATTTTGGTATGAACCAGGGTTTGGCTTTTGGTAAGGTTGAAAAGATTGATTTAGAGACTGATTGACCTGATTTGAAGAATTATTTGGGTAGGGTCCTTGGTTCCATGCAAAATTAGGATGATTCCTCCAACCAGGATTATAAGTGGGTCCAAATGGGTCATTCCTAGGTCGTTGAAACATTGCATTGACTTGTTCATATTCTTCAAATTGGGTTATGACTCTAGGACATTCCTCAATCGCATGGCTTGGTGAATTACACTTTAGACACAAAGGTGTAGATGTTGAGACTTGATTCACGTGTGATCCCCTAGTTTCTAAATCTTCAAGTCTTTTAAGTACACCAGCCAACTTAACTTCTGTAGCAATTGAATTGTCAATTGTATGAACACCCCTAGATGAACTAGGTTTATCGGTCTCTCGGGTGGTTTCCCATTGCATGGTTTTTTCTGCTAAGTCTTCTAAAAACTCCCAAGCTTTTTCCTCATCATTATTCAAAAAATCCCCTTGACACATTGACTCTAACATTGTTTTAGTGGGATAGTCTAAACCTTCGTAAGCTATTTGACACAATCTCCATTTCTCAATTCCGTGGTGTGGGCACTGGGATAACAAATTTTTAAATCTATCAAAATATTTCCAAAAAGACTCTTTTTCAAGTTGGCAAAATTGATGAATTGCAGTCCGAATTTTAGCAGTTTTATGATTTGGAAAATATTTTTTTAGAAATGTAACAACAAATCCCTCCCAGGTTGATATGGAATTATTTGGTAGGCTATATAACCATTTTTTTGCATTATCTTTTAAAGCAAATGTTATAAATCTTAGCCTAATTGAGTCATCAGACAATTGTTGAATTTTCATTAAGGCACAAACTTCCTCAAATTCCTGAATAAATAAATATGCATCTTCTATCCCCGTAAACCTAGGTAACATATTTATAAAATGTGGCTTAAGTTCAAAATTATTACCAGTTACCGGTGGTAGACTAATACATGAAGGTTGGGCAGAGCGGGAAGGATAACATCGATCCCTTAAAGAAACAGTTTGGGCGCCCTCCATTTTTGTTAAAGCGAGATCTTTTAAAGTGAAATCCAAAAAATCAAGTTTTCTCACTAATCGGGATGTTTCGTCCCTTATCCACACTTTTTGCATACACTAAATAACAAATAATCAGATAAGCACAAAAAAAAAAATTAAAAAAAAAAATTTACTTTTAAGGTTAACCTAAATAAAATCTAGACAGCTCCTAACTGTTCCAAGTTACACCGCAAGGTCCACCAAATTCGAAATTAATCACACCACTAGCCAGGTAAGTGTAAGAAAGGTGGGAGTTTCTCCGTAGAAACGGTGACTAATTGAATAACCACACAATCTTTAGGCGTATACCTTTTGAACCACTTGCCTAGACACCAGTAGTTTGATTAATTTAAAATTCAGACTCCTCTTGGAGTTTCTTGTCCTAATTGAGCTCGAGAGTCCTAGGGGCCAACGTCTACTTTATTTTATTAGGTCATGGTCATGCACAATGTAAATTGGGTTGTTTGTGGGCCAAGGAAGGGTGATGAAATCCCCACCTTATCTTGTTACAGGTTGTGCCCTTAATGTTAGATTAAAGATGAAAATGCACAAATAAAAAAAAATTATAAACAAATAAAATGTCCTAAAACTATGTGAATTACGAAAGAAGGAGAAATTTTGACGTACCTCAATCCTCCAGCAATCACCACAGTTTATATTTGACAAAAAAAATAAAAAATAAAAAATAAAACCTAACAGGATGTGCTCTACGTGAGTGAATGCATGAATGCGACAAATAAAAAAAATATATAAAAAGAAAAAAACTAAACTACTATTTTTATTTTTTTTTTATTTCAAAAAATAATGGAGATACGAAGTACCGAAGAAAGCACAGCAACAAAATCTTTATCTTTTCGCTTCTTCGATCCGCTTCAATAATCCTGAAAAAAATGAGTTAAAACTAATTCGAATAAATAAAAATTAAGGAATAAATAAAAATTAATTCTAGTCCCCGGCAACGGCGCCAAAAACTTGATGTGATAAAAATATGTACTGCAAGTGCACAGTGTCGAATTGAAGAACTGGCAAGTACAGGTCGAACCCACAGAGACTAGATTAATTCTTTAATATATCCTTAATTAATATTTTAGGCAAATTAGAAATAAAAATGGTGGAGAAGATTTTTTAACTAAATTATGCAAACTATTAATTAATAATGAAAACTATTAATGAGAAAAGATACCTAGGAATTAGAATCCACCAAATATTAACATAATAAATAATTTCTTATTTCCTAAATCAATTCCCAAATTATTTCCCATTCCCTTTAAAAATAATGATTCATATAATTAATATGGGCAAGCATAAGTTATGAAAAATTCACAGATTAACTATAACTTATCAAAACCTCGCAATCAATATAAAAATCATATGCAATTTATACGGAGGAAAATATGAAGGTGAAAATAATTAGGCATTAATTTATGAACGGAAAGAAAATATAGTTATGAAATATTTAGCTTCATCATAATCCTAGGTATTAGAAATTTAGTTAGCCATGGAATTAAAAACAAAAACAAATAATATTAGTACTACTATTTGCATGAAATAAGAACAATAATTAAAAAGAGAATTTCAATTATATAAATAAAAGAAAGTTACAAATACTCCCTGACAGTATGTTCCACACGTGATTGGAATAAGAGAAACGACAAACTCTAAATATCTTACTCCCTCCTACACTAGTGAAAAACTGAGAAAAAGAAAATAATAAGTGGTGCCTTATTCTCTCAAACAAGAGGCCTATTTATAGGAAAAATAACTTTGAACCCTAATTTAGATTCATTGAACTTGGACACTTTGATTCCCTTTCCATGTAGGATTAAATTTCCTAGTAGCAATCAACTTCAAAAAGATCTTCTAGATAGACTTTTCTTTCTCTTGTTGGATTTGAATTGCACTAAGATTGTTCCACCTCTTTCCTTCTCCTTGTCAGATTCTTCTTGGACAATCCTTATATGAATAAGAGCATTAAATATAGCTTGATCACCAAGATTTTGACTTTATTGCAACAACTATTAAATCCTACAAAATAAAATAAAACATATTAATTTAATAAACTAATATAATTAAAAGGACAAAATTAGGGATAATAAAATATATGAATTACGTGTCTATCAAATAATCTCCCTTCCAAACTCTCTATTAGCATTCTTGGTGCGAAATAATTTAGATTGTGCAACCTAAGTTCTTCTATGCCTGATTTAAAGAAAAAATCATTTAACAAAGAAATTAAGTGACTAATATTAGAAGGATTAGCTCTACGGAATAGGAGAATATCATCAACAAAAAATAAATGGCGGGCATAATTACCACCAACTAGGGAAAATCTTTACTCTGGTCTAGCCACTACATAATTGGGCAAAGCCGCAAAGGTTCAAAAATAGTCTTGATTTTTATTCCGATATTTATCGAGCATTTTATACCTTTTTTTTGTGCCAACTAAACTAACGGGGCTACAATCTGTATGACGTGGCTGACACATGAAACATTTGCTGAAATTAATTAATACATAAATTAATTAAGGCTTAAATATAAAATATATTCTAAATAAAACAATATATATATATATATATATCATTTAATCAAAACAAAAAATACTAAAATTCAAAATAAAAAAATATAACATATTTACATCATTTAATCAAAATACTAAAATTCAAATTATTTTGTTAACTAATCAAAACAACTAATTAAATAAAATAAATTGTATACCATATTTACATCATTTAATCAAAATACTAAAATTCAAAACATAACATATTTAATTCAAATACTAAAAATAATAATTAAAAAAATACTAAAAAAAATCAAATTAAAAAAATACTAGAATACTAAAAAAAATCATAATATATTTATATCATTTAATCAAAATACTAAAATTCAAATACTAAAATTTTAGTATTTTGATTAACTGATGTAAATATATTATGTTTTTTAGTATTTTAGTATTTTTACATCATTTAATATTTGAATTTTAGTATTTTGATATGTTATACAACTATGATAAAATTTTAGTATTTTAGTATTTTTTTTAATTAGTATTTTAACGTTAAAATACTAATATTAATAACGTTAGGAGTAATATTAATAATGTTAGTATTAATAACGTTAGGAGTAATATTTTATTAGTAATATTCATAACGTTAGGAGTAATATTAATAACGTTAGTATTTTAGTATTTTAACGTTAATATTTTAGTATTTTAACGTTAATATTTTTAGTAAAATTACTAAAATATAATACTAAATATATAACGCTAATACAAAAATATTACTAAAATACTAAAATTTAGTATTTTGATATGTTATACAACTATGGTAAAATTTTAATATTTTAGTAAAATTTTAGTATTTTAATTAAATGATGTAAATTTATTCTGTTACGATGTAAATGATGTAAATATATTAAGATTTTAAAATTTTAATGATGTAATTTAAATTTTTGTTGTTTTGATTAATTAACAAAATAATTTAAATTTTAATATTTTTAATATTTTTTTGAATTTTAGTATTTTTAAATTTAATTATTATTATTTTAATATTTTTTAAATTAGTATTTTAATATTTTTTTAATTACTCCCTCCGTCCCAGGATAAAAATCCTTATTACTATTTTGGATTATCCCAGGTTAAATATCCTCTTTCTTTTAATAACCAAACTTTTACACATTTTTTACTATTATACCCGTAACATTAAATATCTCATATTTTTCTTATTCTAATTCTCTTTCCATATTTAATGACATTATTATGGACAATTATATCATTTTATTTCTCTTCTTAATATGCGTAAAAAGTCCACCAGGACTTTTATCCTAAGACGGATGGAGTAATTTTTTTAGTATTTGATATAAATATGTTATGTTTTAAATTTTAATATTTTGATTAAATAATATAAATATGTTATACAACTTATTTTAATTAATTAGTTATTTTAATTAGTTAACAAAATAATTTAAATTTTAGTATTTTGATTAAATGATGCAAATATGTTATGCTTTTTTTATTTTGAATTTTAGTATTTTTTATTTTGATTAAATAATATATATTGTTTTATTTATAATGTTTTATATTTAAGCCTTATTTAATTTATGCATTAACTAATTTCAGCAAATGTTCCATGTATCAGCCACGACATACAGATTGTAACCCCGTTAGTCTAGTTGGCAGATCTGTTAACGGCAAAAACACGGTTGACCCAAAAATTATAACGTTAAAGTATACTTTCGGACAAAAAAAAAAAGTATAGGATGCTCGGTAGATATCGAGGGGGGCATTTTTGAACCTTTGCCCTCTACGTAATTACTCGAGACCAAGGTAACGGTGAAATTCCTGTCTACATTCCACCTTCCGACGTAATTACTCAGGAGACCAAAGTAATGACCTGTTTGGTATGGAAGCAATGGAATGGGCATTCCTTTTGGAATGCCAATAGACTCCTTCAAATACCAGCACTCAACCAAAGCAAACATTGTAAAATAACAAACTGATATTTGAAACTCCGGGTATCATATAGATAACATCAAATAGATTTAAATACTCCTACTGCAATCCCTTCAAAGTTTCACCTGAAACCAAGGGCAAAAAAGAAGGCTTAATACAACCTCAGACTAAAAGAAAATACTATAATGCATGCACATGGAAACTTTAATTACTTACTTAAGCCAATAACTCGAAGATACACCCTCAGTTACTCTATGTAATATTAGAAAAGATCAGAGCTTCTTGTCCCTTCAGTGCTTCCTCTGTAGATGGCCACAAAATGTGTCAGATTGTTCAAGTAAAAATTTTAGTTTTTTCCGCTTAATGTCTAAAATTATATAAAATGAATTAGAATATAAAATTTAATTAAAGAGAGAAGGAGAGATAGAAAACCAGTATTAACACAAGCTTACAGGAGACCACCATCTGCCACCAAATAATACAAGAAAGTAGCCTATGAAGGATTGAGTATTTTTGGAACTATTATGACAATATCTATTCTGAAGAATTGACAACACTGAGAGACCCCAGGAGTGTACAATGCTAGATATCTTGGGCTCATGCCTGAGCAGTATTAGAGCAATCAGCTTTGAGTTCTCTATAAAGCTTCTCTGCTCCAAAAGGCCATGCCAAAACATATTTTTATAGCTTCGGTAGAGTACTAAACTAAAAGGTCAATTCTGCGAAAAGCAACTTAGATTGCAACACATGGTTGTGTTCAAAGTGGTCAATCCAACATTTTCATTTCACCACATCGTGATTCAATGAAAATATAACTGAATCTCGTGGAAAGAGGATGTTACTACCTACAGCGAGGGTGTGGTAGTATGAAATTTTTTTGAGAAAGGCGTCCTCACACTTCTTCAATACATAATTGAGTTGGGATAAGTTACAAAAAAGCAAAAGACATTTTCCATGCGCACACACATGCTGGTGGGGTTGTGAGTAATGGCCCTCTCTCAAAAGATGAGAGCTGCTCAATTCATGACTGAATTTGTTGATTGAAGATAATTCAGTTTCAAACTTAATGTCAATATAAGAAAGCAGTCCAATCCATAATCACTCTACTTTGTGGAGAATATGTAAACTTAGCTCAGACAAATATCACTGCCAATACCAAAATGGGGGGAAAAATCACGGGCTAATGGAACGGACTGAGTTCACCAAATTTTACAGGAATACTGTTTCTATCTCCAATGTTTCCTCTTAGTTCTTTACTTCTGTTCTCTAGTAAACGAGAGGGGGTTGCAGGTTCTCGACAACTAAAAGCACAAGCTAACTACCTACAACTCCCGTACTAGTTTGGGATAAAAGGTGTTGAGTTGAGTAGTGTGACCTATAACTGCACATTAAAATAAAAAAGTAATATTCTGATGATATTTTACACTAAATTTTTTAAGATATTCATTTTATCTGAAATCATACTTTAGAAAATATGGACAGGTTAAATGCAGTCACTCCTAGATAAGTCTTGTCATCTAGCATGCACAAGAGAGATTGAGAACCACCCAAAACTTGTCATGCCTGCCTATAAGTATAGTACTAAATAGAAAATTTCGCTTCGGATGGCCCTATCCTAATTTTGTTATCAAATACTGACAATTTAAGGTTAGCCTCCTTAAAAAACCATAAAATGGGTCGAAAAAACTCAATCAATTATGACCCAACTGCAGAAAAGCATACTTAGTGTCTCATGTTAATTACCCTACAGTCAGAAAGTCCTCTATCAGTATCCCAGCAGATATAAATCAGGTTTATCTCTAACATTCTACATGTCAAGCTACTGAGAAACTACACAGAGACCACCCCCACCCCCCAAAAAAACCCTCTACTTTTCCAAGTTGACGTTTGATTAAGTAGACCTAATGAAAGCATATGGTACTACAGTGAGATCAGAAGTGGGAGTTCATTATTGATGTTTTTGCTTTTACTAGTAGAGTTTCCCCTGATATTACATTTAATGGATCAAAGCCAGTATCTCTTCTCAATCTATCTCTGTTAGCATTAGAGCTGAGCTGAAATGCTGAATGGATATTTTAGAGTAGCTAGAGGTCTATGCCAAATGTCCCCTTACCTTTTTCTTTTGGGCATGGAAGTGCCTAGTGCTCTCAGTTGTTAACTTGTGGTAATTATAGATTTTACAGATGCTTTAGCACAAAGCTTTTTAATCTACATTATGGTGATAACGAAAGACTCCTCAGTTTCAAAATATAGGATCAATATTTGACTTTCTGAAATCAACTTGAGATATTTTCAAATTCAAAAATTGATAAGAATTAATTTATTTAAACAATATAATTATGAAATTGTTAATTATCCAAATAGTACTACTAATTACAAAATTGATTGTTTTCAAAAGTTTAATGAATTACATCACTTTTAAATTGAAAATATCTCAAATTGACACTGAAAAGTCAAACTTGAACTTGATCCTATATTTTGGAAGTGTGCATGTGCAATCTGTTCAGATGATTAAGGCAGGACTTTAAATATTTATACTATTTTCAGGTTAGTTCAAAATCCATCGAGAGTATTTTATCTCTCTGCATAGGTGAATAAGTATCTGATAGGATGATAAATAGCCTTGGATTTAATCATGAAAACCTCCTTGTTAGGTACGTACCATACTGTAGACTGTAGCCCTCATTAATACAAAGCCCGTCTTGGATAGCATTCTAAATAGAGTTAAGAGCTGGACTAACTCATCCTACAAAAGAAAAAAAGGGAAACAAAGAGCAACTGCCCCTTAGCTTCTTGCACTTGGAAGGCAAAGGCTCCATCTAAACTTGAGGCTTTTGTTTGGACTTCATTCCTTAATAATCTTAATACTATCGATTTGTTGCAGAGGCAGAGACTAGTGGAAAAAGAAAGCACTCAAAGAAGAGCAGCTTTCAAATATTTAAAAAGATCAGATACTAAAATGCGTTAAGAAACCCATGGCAATGGCCCCTAGAGAGGCAAAAAAACGCATATCAAAACAAGGAGACAGATTAAAAGTTGTCTGAGCATTTGTTCGTTATAATCCCCCCCCCCCCCCCACAACAAAAAAGAAAAGAAAAGGTAGCACGGTTTAGTAAGCAGGTAAGCAACTAATCCTCTAGCAAAACGGGACAAGCCCAATTCTGCCAACCCCCACCCCCAAAAAAATAAATAAAAGGAGTATAACAATCCCCAAGCAACCTCAATGCAAAATAAATGAAGCAAGTCTCATCATTTTGTTCACAATATAACACAAATATTAGGAGATAGAGCCATGTGGCGTCTGTGCATCAATAAAGATCATTAGTATTCTGTGTGAACCTTTGGTTTGGAAAATAAAGTTTGCCAGTTGGGAGTTTGATGTTGCAGTAATTGCAAACGAACCTAGTCCGATTTTTCTATCAAAACATAAATCGTGTTTTAACCTTTAGTGTGCCATGAATGTTCAACTTTTCCTCACCTAAATGTGTATCTATCAGATGACCATGAGCTTGTGACAGTTTTATAAAATACAACTCTTGTCTTTGTTATCAACTTATCATATAATTTGGTTGGCCAGCTTGACATATGCTTACTTGGGACAAGAACAGATTACTAAAAGGCTGCTGGTTTGTTAGTATACTTTAGGACTTGATGCTAATAATACTTGGGTTCTACTTAGTTGCTGCTTGACACCACATGCTGTTTGTTATAATGATTGTTCTGTCCTATTATCAAAAAAAATTAACAGAATGCTGTGTTTGGCAAAAAAGAAATTAACAGAATGTTGTGCTTAGCAAAAAAAATTTAACAAAACGTTGTGTTTAGTAAAAAAGAAATTAACATGCTGTGTTTAGCAAAAAGGAAATTAACAGAATGTTGTGCAGTGCTAGTTTACATATATTTACCAAGTTGGTTTGCTTGATAAGTTTGAAGCTTTGTCCCAGTGTCCTATACATTGGTTTGAATATTTTGATTCTGCAATATTGACCATTTATCAGTATCTTGGCTCATTTAGCCTTTTTTATGTAGGGAATTGATATTTCCATAAATAAAATTTGATACTTTCACAAGATCCCTCTCACATGAATGTGGTACTCATTTACTACTTGTTAGGGATTCTAGAGGATTATAGGAGCATGATTTTAGGAGTAATGTGTGGAATGTTATATGCTAGTCATTGATGGATTAATTTACTTTCCTTATATAGCATGAGTCTTACTCTATAAAGCTCAGCTCTTATTTGTACTTGAGATATGATTATGGAATAAACTCTCCACTTTACATGGTATCACAACCGTGGTATTTTAAGTTTTTTTCCCGAGTCTCTAATTAATTCTTCATCATTCTTCTTTTCATTTTTTTCCCTTAAAAAAAGTATTGCTAGTCGTGAATAGTAACATCACTATTCGGCACTGTTCATTGTGAACAGTGACGTCACTGCTCGCTGGACCAGAAATCTGAGCTTCTGCAACAGCAAGTTTTTTTACTCCCGACTGCAATAGTGAGTTTTTTTATGGTGTTTTGTTATCTGTTTTAATTTGACATGCATGTGAGGAGTACTTGGGCCGTGGGAATTTTTCGGTGATTTGATAGCAGACTTTTGATGTTTCTTTGACTCATGGGATATACTTTGCGATTGGATATTCTGAGCAATGTCAGCAGTACCTACGCCTACTGTGAGCCAGCATTATGGTACATCTTCATTTGACTCTCGATCGTCAACAAATGTTACATAAGTACTATCTTCATCAACTCGTCTTACTTATAAAAAATTGGAAGGCGTTACTAGTTACCAACGACATTGAAGGAAGATTGTGAGGTTGGCCCTGATTAGCAGAGAACAGTGCAATCACTTAACGACAGTAAAAATGATTCCAATGAGACATGGACGACAATTGATGCCAGGATTCTCTATCAGATGCTCAGATTGTTAGAATTGGTTACTCATATTGATACCGTCAAAGAATTGTGGCAGTACTTGGCAATGTTGTACTCGGGACAAAATAATCTTTGCTTGTATCTATGAGTTCTCATAGGACCTTTACAAGGTTCGTCGAAATGGACGCCCACTTGCACAGTTTTTTGCTGATTTTAAGATGTACGTTAAATTCATTGCTCCCTATTAGTTATGAGTTTTCCATGTGCTCTTGGATCAAAATTTGAAACTGTTTGCTCCCAATTTCTTAACAGCCCGACAGCACCATCTCTTACAAATAATTTTACCCGAGTTTTACATGTCTCTTGCGAGGCTACCCCTATTGTTGATACTTCCAATAAGTCTGCTTTAATCTCTTCCTATGGGAGAGGTACAGGTCGTAATGGCCCTACAAATGCTCGTAGCAGTAGATTTGACAATCATTCTGGATGACGAGGTCAAGGTGGTTTTGGAGGCAGAGGGAGTAATGGGAGTCAGAGTTCAACAACAATGAAGTGACAAGACTAAGCAAAGTTTGTTATCATTATGGAGAGCCCAGTCATGTTCAACGCTTTTGTAGACATCAAAGTTTGTTATCATTATGGAGAGCCCAGTCATGTTCAACGCTTTTGTAGACATCTTCAAAATAAGGGACAACCACGATTTGCAAATGTAATTGCTGGCTTAGAAATGGAGGACAACCTTGTGTTCATACATCATCCGAGGAAAAGACAATAATTATGACCCCAGCGGAGTATAATGCCTACACACAATATCAAGTTTCTCGACTCTACTTCCACTGCTACTTTTATTCAAACAAGTATTCTAGTGTTTGCCTCACTACCTCTCATCCTTGGGTAATAGATTCAGGGGCATCAGTTCACATGATAAGTACATCTAGTACTCCCTCATTTTCAAACTATGTCCCTTATTCCCAATGTCACTTTAGCAGATGGTTCCACGGTCACTGTAAATGCTCGAATATTTTTCCTTTATCTACTTTCATGACTCAAAGAGACATTATTCACCAATCTCGTGTACTGATACATCACAACAAAATAGTGTTGTGAAGCGCAAAAACCGATATCTTATGGAGGTTACACGTGCTTTAATGTTTGAAATGCATGTTCCTAAACCATTTTGGGGAGATGCAATTTTAACCGTATGTCATCTTAAACGATATTTTGTTAGCTCTGATGTGACCTTTTTTGAGTACCCTTTTTCTTCACAGTCTCATTCTGTCTCTGATTTAGATGAATAGATACCTACTTACATCATTCAGTCTATAACTCCAATACCTCCATCTCAACCGATTCTCGAGATTCGTTATGTGTACAGTCGTCATCCCAGCCTAATGATGTTTCGGTTTCTTCGTCAACATCTTCGTTTGATGATCCTGGTAAATCTCCTGATCCTGACCTGCCTAAGTTAGATAAATCGATTGCCCTGCTAAAAGGTAAACGAAGTTGTACCCAACATCCTCTTTCTGCTTCTCTCTTATTCTGATACTTCTTCTACCCATAATACTTGGTATCTACTATTTCTACTCATCATGTTCCTAAAACTGTTATGGAAGCACTATCTAATTCTGGTTAGACGACAGATATGGAAGAGGAAATGATGACTTTATTTTAGAGAAAAATGGTACTTGGGAGTTGGTGATGCCTCCTCCAAATACATCGATTGTTGGTTGTAAGTGGGTTTACACAGTGAAAGTAAATCCCGAATTCCCGATAGTTCTCTTGCTTACCTTAAGACTCGTGTTGGAAGAATTTTGTTGGTCGTGTTTGTTGATAATCTTGTTATTACAGGTTATGATAAGCTGGGAATAATGAATTTGAAATCTTTTTTAATACAAAAATTTAAAACCAAAGATTTGGGAAAGTTGAAATGTTTTTGGGTATTGAGGGCTCAATCTAGTAAAAGTATTTTCTTATCTCAGAGGAAGTATGTCTTATTAGACTTGTTGGAGAAAACAAGTCTTCTTGGATCAAGGCCAGTTGACACACCCATGGATTCAGATCTTTTGAAAAATCAAGAGAAGTATTGGAGAGTTGTGGGAAAACTTTACTATCTCACCGTCACTCGTTTCATGTTAGTGTTGTTAGCCAGTTCTTATCACGTCCTATGTCTTCACATTGGGATGAAATTGGAGCTGGGCGTGGATTGGTCTTTCATGATCATGATCATATGAGAGTTGAATGATTCTCCGATGCTGATTACGCTGGATCTCCAACAGATATGAGGTCTACTACAGGGTATTGTGTATTCATTGGAGGTAACTTGGTGTCATGGAAGAGTAAGAAACAGACTATTGTGTCCAAATCTAGTGTTGAGTGAACAATGATTCACGTAACATGTGAACTAATATGATTGAAACACTTGTCGAGGGAATTGGGGTTTAACAAGCTAGTACCTATGCAACTTTGGTGTAATAATCACGTAGCACTTTACATGCATCTAATCTAGTATTTTATGAGAGAACCAAACACATAAAAGTTGGCTGTCATTTTATTCGTGAAAAGACACGAGATTATATCCACTAATCATGTGGAGATCATCTATTATCTTGCTGACGTGTTTACTTTAACTTTAGGGTCAACTCGAATCACCTATATTTGTAACAAGTTGGGCATGATTGATATCCATGCTCCAGCTTAAGGGGGAGTGTTAGGAATTCTAGAGGATTGTAGAGCATGATTTTAGGAGTAATGTGTGGAGGAGCATGATTTTAGGAGTAATGTGTGGAGGAGCATGATTTTAGGAGTAATGTGTGGAGTGTTATGTGTTAGTCATTGATGGATTGATTTACTTTCCTTACTCTAATTTGTACTTGAGATATGACTATGAAATAAACTCTCCACTTTACACTATTCATGTGAGAGGAAACTTGTGAAACTATCACTTTTGATTGTAGAAATATCAATTCCCTTTATATACAGAAATTTCTTGAGGTATGCCCCTTGTAAACATGATTTCTTGTTTCTTCGGCTTATCAAGTTTAAAGATTAAAAAGTTTCAAAGGCTTTTGTCGGAAGGGCCCATTCAAATCAATCAGTGAAGTACACTGATAGGATCATAAGACAAAGGTAGGGGCATCCTCCACACAAAGAAGTCTTTATAATCTCTATAACCAAGCTTAGCAAGCCGTGGATTACGTATACCAACTACATAGATCTATAAAAGTCATCAAAAAAAATTATAACCTTGAAAGATAATGGACAAAGTATTATTTAAGAAGAAGCACCAAATCCACCCAAAAAAAAACAAGAGCTTTAAAATAAACGTAGCTTTAAAATAAATGCAAGTACAGTAGATCAATTACTATTATTTCATTACCTTGCGCTTATTGAGCTTTCTCACTCCATTACTTGCATTCTCAAAGGCTGATGTTTGCTCATCAATGTTGCCCGCTAGAGGTAAAGTTTTAATCTCATCATAGAAACTCTCTGTCAGACCAAGCAACCTAATGAAAGAAATGAAGAGCAGTCAGGGCTTGTAAATAATTGATAATTAGCAATATAAATATACCAGGATTTTTAATTAGACTTGAAGATATCAAAATAACCAATATAATCAATTGAGCTAACCCATTTCTTGACTTTTTAAAATGTTTCATTTTCTTTTTCTCCATTTTTGTGAGCGAAGCACGAGTAAAGAGATCCTCCTCTCTTCGTGCACGTTCTTCCATCTTTGCCTTGTATTTAGTAACCTCTCTACTGTCAGTTCCAACCATTTCTCTCACCTATAATTCCAGTGAGCAGTGAGACAATGTAACATATAATTGAAGTGATCCAAATTAACAAGACCATGAACAGAAAGTTGCCACTCACCTCTTCAGGCCTTCCCTCAAGATCATCCATCAGTTCTCTCACATAAGCGCCTTGCCTAGCTTGTCGAAGAGTTTCTTTCTCTTTTCTCAATGCATTTCTTTCTTGTCTTGATATCTTATCTTCTTCCATAGAAACAGGTGCAAATTTTGGGGGCCGATACACATCATCGCCATCCTAAAATTAACGAGAATGGATTTAAGAAAACAAAACTTCGGAGTTTTTCCACAATTAATGAATAGTTTTTGTTTGACAAGAAAGCCAAATGGGAGAGAGGGCAATGATGCACTATTGAAAGTGAAACTTCAAACTAGTTATTACACTTTCCTTCACTTCTTGCCAACCCCCGTTAAAGATAGCATTATAATACAATATGTATCAAGTGGATAACTAATATTATGCCATACTTCTCTTCAATAGTTTTTACTTACCTCAGCATTCATAGTTGCTTTGCTAACAAGCATATCAGGGTTAGGGCGATACTTCAGTAGATCCTCCGTCTTCTGAGTTGCATCTGCTTCCTTCTCACTCAAACCTACATTCCCCACTTCACTTCCAGTAACCCTTGTGAGCTTCTGGATTTGATATTGTAGTTTTTTGTCGATTGGGCGAATCTGCATATCACAGGACAAAGAATTACGTGAAAATTGAGAAAGCCTATTAAAACTATGCTATATGTAATAGTAGACAATGGGGTTATAAGTATTGCTACCCCTCCACAGCAGCAATTATACAAGGAACAATTACAAGGACAGACATTGCTTCAGATCCAAATATGGTCGGTAATGAGAATAAACATGCATACCTTTTCCAAAAACAATCTTATCTCCACGAGGCTCCGAACAACAGGATGTCCCTCAATTGATAAACCTTTTGCCTTGCAGAACAAATAGTAGACTAGTGACTGGCAATAATTAAGAAGCAGCAAAATCTTGGACTCCAGATAGCTTATCCCATCTATTGTTGGAAAATGATCATCTTTGACCTTAATAGACATAAAGCACATTGTGTTATTAAAATAAATAAATGTACAAGGACACCACTTATTTTACTTTCTTTCCTAAAGAAAGGAGGGAAAACACTAATGAGGTGCCTCTGGTAAGAACAGAAAGCAATTTCTTCTAGTCTTTCCTAATGAAAGGAGGGGAAACACTAATGAGGTGCCTCTGGGAAGAACAAAAAGCAGTGTTTTCTTGTCGTTCCTAACGAAAGTAGGAAAAACACTAATGAGATGCTTCTGGTAAGAACAGAAAGCAATTATGTACTGTAGTGTTATTTGCACTAAGACAGATGTAGAAATGCATAGTTACGCTATTGTTGTATAAGCATGTCAGGGTCACAGCAATGGTGGTTTGTAAGGAGTCGAGAATCACGTGGCTCTCAGTGATGGTCACACTAAAACAGTCCAGGCAGTAATAATTTTAATGGTTCTCAGTGATGGTCACAGCAAGTTGTGATATTCAAAAGTAAATCATTACAAGTCAAAAGCAACAATAAACTAAATAATTTAATAAATCTACATAATTTCTTTTAAATAAATCTATGTTTGGCAGCATAGTATCCTTGATTAGAAACTGTAATTGGACTTCAGTTCATAACTTTAACTAATAGTTGCTGCAATTCCAATTCTAAGCTTGAATCCCATGTTTTTGAAGATGACGTACAGATTTCATAATGGGTAATTTAATTTAGTACTTCGCAAAATTTTTGAATGTGAGAACTCAGAATTCACAACACATTCAATCCATTTGTTAAAATCTTTTTCTTATTGGTGTTAGTGCCTTCCTATTGTTGCATTCAATAGATTTACAAATCGAAACTCAAAGAGTGTTGCTACCTTAGTAGTTAGAGCTTGCACTTTACTTGTCACTGCATCCAACCCAGCTTTCATTTCTATCAACGCTGCAACTAATTGAGGAGTTTCTCTGACACAAAAATGCACACAAAGTGGATGACTTTAAAAATCATGAACTTTACACCAAAGCTACAAGAAAATTTAATGTACGAGTATTATATCTGCAGACATGTACAAGCTGAAAATAACTTTTCAGTTTTTATTGAAATGTAGAATGCACAAATAACTCGTATATTCACTTTAATGAATCCAAACGACGACTACACAATCACTGCATAAAGACATAATTTCTGCAGTGCACATGACATTGTAATTCATGGGTCCTGACTTGGATGTCCTTTTTATCTTATGATGTTCCAAAATTTTGTCACTTTAACTTTTAACTTATTTAAACAGTATAATTTTATCCGTACGCAAGAGAAAATTTTGAAATAAAATCCAATTAAATAATGGTTAATTACAAAACCCTGCAAAAAATCAAAAGGGTACAACTAATTTAGAATGAAGGAACTACATGAGATATTCATTTTTATTGAAATTTCTCCTGGTAAAAGTTGAGGTATACACTTGTCACGAAAATAGCTAAGGGTTTGCCCATATATTACTAGCATGAGTTGTAAATATGAATATATTTTTTCTTTTACATTCTTTTGAAGCTGAAATAACCAACTAACCTACCATTGCAACCAAAAAAAAATTAAATCACTAGGGCTGTGAACAATTTGAACCAGTACAGATTGCCCAAACTGGATAAATTCTAAGCAGTAGAATATTTTTGAAATAATAGAATTTGATGGGCTCTGAAAATATTATTGCAAGAGAAGCTAACCGAAAATTGCATCCAAAAGTAAATCACTAGGGGTATGAACAATTTGACCCAATAAAAATTTGCCCAAACTGGATAAATTCTAAGGAGTACAATATATTTGAAAAAATATAATTTGATTAGCAATTAAACTAATACATCAGAAAATATTATTGCAAGAGAAGCAAACTCACTTATTTATTCTTTCATTTTGTCGAGATAAATGGTTTGTGTCCTCCATGTAAACTGTAATCAACTTTAGCTATGGAAAAGGGAGAATATAGATGTGATGGCCGGAGGAAGCTCGACTGTGAGATTGGCGGTGCTTAGTGGCCTCTGTCAGTAGAGAGAGTTAAACTTGAAAGGGTTAACACGGCAACGAGTTTGTTATGAACACAGAGAATTTGGCACCTAGCCTTTCTGAATTTTGTAGCCTAGTTAGGGCCCGTTCGGCAACGACTTATTTTAAAATGACTTCAAGTTAAAAATATAAGTCGACTTATAAGATATTTTAAGTTGCGACTTATAAGTAAAAGCGTTCAGCATCAATTTGACTTATAAGTCAGAAATTAAGTTAAAACAAGTTATGAATGTGTTCGGCTGATAATGACTTTTTAAGTTAAAATCAAATTTAAAGATTACTAAAAAGTACTTTAATAAAAAGATATATTGATTCAATATCATAATATAACAATCATCCACAATTTCATTAAATAAAACACATTAATTCAATATCATATATTAGGGATTTTTGGGATGAGAGCAAGAGCGAGTAAGAGAAGTGGATCGTTATGAATCAAATGCAAGACCCCTCTAATAAATTTGTTTCTACCTAAAGACATAAGGTGGTCATCACAAATCTATGTTGAAACTATAAACCATACCCAATACAAACACATATCACATGGATCAGTCATTACACTGTGTTACGCAAATAACACACAGTACATAACCTAACTGATAATTCTTAAAACAAATTTCCAAATCATATAGTTAATATGAAAAACTAATGTTCACTGTGTAGGAGCAGTTCGAGTCAGCACAAGAGCAATACAAAAGAATAATGTCCAGAAATTCTATAACAGATTAAACTATTTTGGTTGTGGGATAGCATAAATCACCAATAACAAGTAGAATAATTGCCTTCATTCTACATTATATAATCTTGTCAAATATGTTAATTCACATAACCTTGTAGATCACATCAGTTTTTAATTTTATACTAACTGCAACCGAGTAACACTAAATCACATGAAAATAATATAGTAAAGAAATGATTGCATATATGTCACTAAAATTCGAATCAATGAAAATTCTGAATTACAAACCTATATAAAAGGAACAAAGGGCTAATTATTTGATTTCAATTGAGAAAGACTTGCTGCTGTTGTTAGACTCACAAAAGATTAGGCAACTCCAAACAAATTTTAGGCAGCGTTAATAATTTCACGCTATTTGAAGCTTCATTAAACCAAAACTCTCGCCAAGAATGAGAGAAAGGAAGATTCAAAAGATAAAAATTATCTTCTTAACCCACTTGTTAACAGATAATATGAAAGGGCAATAACCTGTGCAATGCTGCGATTTCCAGCTAAGAGTTTAAACTCTCGACTTGAAACTACTTTAATGCCTCAATAGACACAATCGAAAAGGACATCTGAAGATGCAAGGCAGAATTAAGGCCAGTTGCATTGTAAGCAAAAAGCAAAAGATTGTTGGCTTCCATTATAAACAAACCAAAATTCAGAATTTTAGAAAAACTATACAAATTCATTAATTCCTCTTGGGATATCCTCATTTAATTGAAACATGGAATTAACAACCAAACCAGATAATATAATAAGAGAAGTTAAACACAATTAATAATTTCATACTTTTGGATGATTTGGCAGAATTATGACATGCAATGCCATCCATAAAAATAGTTTTAAAAAAAATTCACATAGCTCTAATACATCATATGTGTCCGTTAAATCGAATTTGAACAAGAAAAGTTTTAATCAACCATGCAAACAAACGATAGTCAAACATTAAATTTTGTCACATACTTAACATTTTGAACACACAAATCTTGTTTCAAACAGAGTTTGGTTCAAATACTAAAATGAAATTTTTATATCTAGATTACACAACAAAAGTATAACACAAAAACATCATTATCTATATAAACAGAACCCAATTTATTGAAAATTACTAAAATTAAGCTGCTCACATATTCCTAATTAAGTGCAACCCAGTACACAACAATTCATTCAATCAATCAATCAAACATTTGAACCACATAAATTAGCAAAAAAATGGAATTGAATCGAAACCCGCATGCTCTGAAACTACAGTCAAAATTAAAGAGGTAAAGAAGACAAAAAAACCACATGCCGATTCAAACATAACATAATATACATATATATACATATCAAATATTTGGTTTAGGATTTGGTACTAACATCAATCGAAGGAATAGCAGCAATCGAAGGAGTAGGAGGAATAGGAGGAATAGGAGGAGTAGCAAGAGTCACAGCTGCGGAGGGAAAGAGGGGAAGTCAAGAAATTGACGGATCGAGCGCAGAGAGCAGACCACATCAGTTCTTCGATTATTTGTTAAACTGCTTTTTAGGTTGAAGGGGTTACAGATGTAATTTAGCATATGTTGAAGATGAGTAGAAAGAAGAATTTAAATTTCGTGACACCTTTGTAGCATCAATGGTGAAAACTTATTTTTTCAATCCAACTTGAACTGCATTGCATTGCATTGAACACTTTTCAAACTCTCTTAACTGAAAAAAAAACAGACCCAAACTCTTTAAAATATGCACCATAATATTTTACTCTTAAAGCTATAAAATAATAACCACCACCGGCCCTATGAATCTCGACCATGACAGTAAAATTTCCAAAATTGGCAGGGATGCCCCAGTAACATTATTATATATGGTAACTAGCCTAGAGAGAAAGTTGTTGGAAAGATATAATATCTCAACATTTGAAGGAAACAACAACAATTTACATGTAATCTGGTTGTTAAATAGATTCACGAAAGTGACACGAGAAACACATTCTCAACCCAATCAGGGATGTTATTCCCTCCGCCATTCAAAAGATAACTGAAGTACAATTTTTTTACGGAAAGTGCTAACTTATCATTTTAGTAGTTGGACCTATTTGAGATGCATTTAAGAAGAACATTATCCGCAATCAGGATCGGAGAAGGGGCAGAGGCGAGATAGGAGGTTTCAAATTAGCATTAGAATTCTTCTTCAAACCGTGGGTTTCAAATTAGGGTTAAAATTCATCTTCATAGCATTTGTGAAATTAGTTGTTAGGATTCAAATTAGTGTTACAAATGGAGCAAATAACTCGATTGCCATCCTAGGAAACTGATGGCACACCCATTAGCACTATAATAACTCTATTTTAAACATGAAATAAAAAGTTCACACTTTTCATCAAATCTAACTAACATAATTCACTTTTTGATTGACAAAAAAAACTAAAGGAACAGTTTTGCACAACTTATGAACTGTGCTAAAAAAGAAATTAGGCAATACTTTTGCAAAAACATAACAAATAAGAAGGTCGGATTCATAATTTAGTCCCAAATCAGGTTTCTAAAACTGCAAATAACAAAGCTACTTATTAAAACTGTTAAAATTAAAAGTAATTTTTATTATTAGATTGAATATTTAAGTCCAAATAATTAAATTTTGTCAAAATACAAATTAAAGAAGAAAAAAACAAAGAGAGAACTTTTTGGGAAATATATAAGCTTGAAATCAAAAGAATTCAAATAAACAAAACAATCATATGCGGAATATTAAATATTAATTAAATTATTATTAGAATGTTCTACAAAATCAAATGGATTTCTCATCTTTATCTTAAATCTGAGAATCAATTCAATTTGTTCAATCGCAATTTGATTGATAAAATTCCTCTAAATCTAAGAATTGATTCGATTATGCACTTTTTCCTGTTTTATTATTTTTTATTTTTCGATATATATAATGTTTTATTCAATAACAGTAAACAATATATAAGGAATGATAGTGGCGAAAGGAAGGAGAAGAACTAAAAAGAAGAGAGGAGAGTGAAGACAATATCTGAAATTGAAAATGGCACGACGAGAGTAAAGAACACCTACACGCAGCGGCTGAATTGAAACGATTATAGAGTAATACACAATAAAATTACCTGCAGAGAAGATCTATATTGATTGGAGATGAATGACTCTTCGTTGCTAATACACTTAAATATGGTAATTTAAGCAAAAATATATACAAACGAAAATTACCGAAGAGAAGATATAGATTTAAAGCGTGATTGATTGGATTTGGAGGTGGAGCTTGCTGTTCTTCGTCATTTGGGAAAAGATTGCTCAGTATCATTTGAGGTGGGGAATAAAAGAAAGCTCCTTTTATGTTTTTGATGAATCATTTGGACCGATAGTGGGCCAGAAAGGGCTGCGTTAAAAATGGTCCACAAAAAGTAATTTTAAACGCCGAAGAATGAATGACCAAAGCCCATTAACCAACGGACTAGATGTCCCACTAGCCTCTCTCAGTGTAGAGGAACTAATAATAATGACTAGGGGTGAGCATTCGGTTATTACCCGAAAACCGAAATTCATCTGTTTTAGGTATCCGAACTACTAACCCAAATATACGATAACCGAATTAGTTATTCGGTTATTTGGATAATAACCGAATTTAATAGTTTGTAAGCAATCAACTGAAACAAATGTCTAACTGTCAACAACATGTAGCCAGCCAAGCCCAAGCAGATCTAAAATTAGTAATTAACATGATTAAAATTAACAATAAATAATTAACATGATTCAAATTTTCAGTACATAATCCATAATTTCACAAATTCTAGGCAGTAGACACTGAAGGCTAGCAGTGAAGCAAAGTATAACAACAGAACAACAGAAGCAGTGAAGAAACGCAGCAGCAGTCATAATTCCATAAGACCATAACTACAGAACAGGAGAAGCAGGTCATCAACATGCAGGCCAGAAACAGAGGTCATTAATTTTCAAGTTTCTATACCACATACTTCTAGTTCTAGTCGGTGTCACAGAGGATAACTATTCACAAGAAGTATATAAGTAGATACCTCGGACTTCGGAGATATAAGACCGTCGGAGGAGATCGGAGAAGGTCCGGCCGGAGGCGGAGCGGACTGCCGGACTGGAGTTTTGGGCCTTTGGCTGGCTTTTGGGTTAGGGCAAATGCAATAGGGCAGAGAGTGAGAAATCCGAGGGTCAGGACAGGGGTGAGAGATGAAAGAATAAAGATCTAAGATCTGGTCTGAGACTGAGAGATGAGAGCAGAGAGATCGATTTGGGGCAAGAGGTGAGAGATCAGAGTCGAGTCTTCGAGATGAGTCTTCGAGACTTTTTTTATTTCGGTTATTAGGTTAACCGAAAAACAAAAAACAAATAAACAAACCTGAAATGAAAAATAAAATCGGATATAACCGAAATATTAAAATTAACTGAATAATCGAAAAAATTCGATTAAAATAATTCGGTTCGGTTCGGTTCAATTATTTGATTTTTCCTATTTTTTACTCGATCCTACTGCATGAATGTTCTGGATGTCTATTGAATGTATCAATTTAGGTTATATTTTATATATTCACGTGTTCAGTAAGTATTTTATTTATGTTTAGTAAGTGTTTGTTTAGGTATACTTGCTATTTCTGATTGAATTCTTTACTGAATTTCAGTCACAATTATTCAAATGCAAAATTTGTGGACCTGCATGTATTTATGTATTATTTAATTAGTTTTTCAATATTAAAACAAACTAAGTAGCATTTACTTAGCTTTGCCATTACAAAATAAAATAATATAATATAATAACATAAAATAAATTTACATAATATAATATAATATAAGATTATATATATTATAAAATAATTAAATTAATATAAAATTTAAAATAAATAAATTCAATAAAATAAATTTAATTTAATAATATAAAATAAATTTAATAAAATAAAATAAATTTAAAAATTAGATAATATAATATAATACAAAATAAATAAAATTAAATTGAATAAAAAAATTTAATTTAATAAACTAAATAACATTTAATAAAATAAAATAAATTTAAAAAATTAGATAATGTAATATAATAAAAAAAAAAGAATAATAAATTTGTGACGCCCCCAAAATTAGGTATACATCACCCATCTTGAGTCACCAGGTACATGATACAGAATTCAAATACAACTTAATAATACAACTGTCGTGTACAATACAACAAACATAAACTCTGAGTTTGAATACAAATATTGTCTACTAGAGAGTATACAAACTCAAAAGGAGTCCTCATTACAATTATTATCACACTATTTCACAGAATAGTGAGGACTACTAATGCACCATCTAGGACCATCACTCCGTTTCCCGACTAGTCCCAGCTACATTCTCATTTCCTGAAGAGAACAGTGAAAGAAAGGGTGAGCTCAACTAGCCAGTAAGAAATATTATGACTAAGATAATGCAGAATAATTTATCATTAGCCTTCAACTGTGTTAAACTAATAAAATATAACAAACATCAAGTTTAACTGCAGCGGAACAAACAATCCATTAGAAGAGTCAAATAGAGAATAAAATCTATTATCTTCTATGATTTAAAAGGGTTTTCATGACTTTTATCGCTGAGACTCAGCTTAATAAATAATCCACATCATCCCTGCACTACGGTCAAGGATATTCATTAGTATCACAAACACAAATTATCCATGTACAACAGCCAATGATATTCGTGTATTCATCAATGGTCATGATCATGCCAACAACTGTCCATTAATGCACTACGGTCCAATGAGGACTTTTACCACATCATTTGTAACATTACGGTCATGATTACACCGAATAATCTCTGGTCATAATCATACCAAGTCCATCTATGCACTACAGGCCACAGATGACTTTAAACAAAATATAAACATGAGGATGATGACAATGATATAAGAATTCAATAAAAACAAGTTCAAGAATTAATTTATCTAGGAACTGATAACGTCCAAATTGTCAACATGATACTGCTTTGTAGAATAAAATTCAAGAATGCTCAGAAGAATATTTCCATCAAAAGATACTGGATGAAGCGCAAATATCAAGGATATTCCACTAATTTCATGGAGTATAGAAGTCAAAGTTTTAACCAACTGAGTATAATAAATAATGGAATAACAAAAGAAATCACCATGCACGCGATAGACAACACATGCATGTTATTCCAACAGAATAATAAAGGATGGAACCAGGTCCTGCATAAACGCACAGATAGGATATTCCGACAGACTAATAAATAATTGAACCAGGTCCGGCGTAAACGCACAGACAGGATATTACGACAGAATAATAAATAATGGAACCAGGTCCGGCGTAAAACACACAGACAGGATATTCCAACATAATAATAAAGACGGAACCAGGTCCGGTGTAAAACACACAGACAGAAATTCCAACATAATAATAAAGACAGAATAATAGAAGAATGTCACCAAGTATAGGGTAGCCCGCGTATACAGGTTATTCCAACAGAATAATAAGGAATAGAATAACAGAAGTTCTCTTCATGAATACAAAAGAATAATATCCCTTATTGTAAAAGAAGAGTATTCCGACTGGTAGGGCGAGGATATTCTTGAAGAAAACTTGCACTACGCTCAAAGCTTCTTAAAAGTAAAAGTCTAAAGAAATACGCTCAAGATTATAGAAGAGAATTTCTCTGAATTTCAGGTGTGATTTAAATTCTAACTAAGTATCCTATTTATAGGAGAATAGAAAGGGTACTTGTGACGCCGCCAAAACAGGTATACAACACCCATTCTGAGTTGTCAACATACATGGTACATAAACAACTACAACTTTATTAATACAACATAAAAATTGTAAGTTTAAATACAAATATTGTCATCTAGACAATATCCATACTCAAATAAGTCCTCATTACAATTATTAATACACTATTTTACAGAATAGTGAGGACTACTAGAACCACTTCTAAAACCATCATTCCACACCCCGACTAGTACTCGCTACATTCTCGCTTCCTGAGAAGAAAAATAGAACAACAAGGAAAATGGTGAGCTCAACTAGCCCAGTAAAGAATATTATGACTAAGATAATACAGAATAAATTATCGTTAGTCTTCAACAGGGAAAAATCTAATAGAATACAATAGACAACAAGTTTTAAATCAATATTCGCAGCGGAAATAATAATTCATTAGAAGAGTTAAGTAGAGAATGAAATCTACTATCTTCTATATATGAATATAAAAGTTCATCGTCTATTTTTATCCCTGTAACATCAATCAATATATATCTGGAATCAAATATTCATCTTTACACTACAGGCCAAAGATATTCATCAGTTGGTCATGTTCATCTAAACACCTGTTCATCTTTGCACTACGGGCCAAAGATATTCATCAGAAATCATTAATCTTTGCACTACAGGCCAAATATATTCAGTTATATCATCATTTAGGACGGAGGATGATGAAAATATTTTAAAGAAAACGAATCTCGTGAAACAAAAGAACAAGTATTAAGAATTCATACTTTAAATAACCCAAGTTCGAAAATACTTCATAAATAACCAGAGTGGAGTAAAATTCAAGAATGAAGACCAAAACATAGATCCAATCAAAGATATGAACTATAACAGACAAACTTGGACATAGAAAAGAAAATTTAATTTTTATGTGAATAATGTCGTATTCGTGAATAGTGTCGTATACATGAATAGTGCTGTATACGTGAATAGTAACTCCGACACCAAAAGATAGAAATTTCACAAAAAAACATCATCATGCTTCGTGAATAGTACTCGTGAATAGTAACTCATGAATAATAACTCGTGAATAGTAACTCGTGAATAGTAACCCATGAATAGTAATCCCGACATGAAAAGTTCCAAATTTGATAAAAAAAATTCAACCAATATTTCGGCATAATGATATTGAATAAATAATATCATTTTCGAATAAAATAACATCCCTTACCTCGTAAAGACAGTACCTCTAGTTGAAACACCGGATATAAGCTATGACTTGAACTTACACTGTATATCAACACTCAAAGTATTAAATTACTCACAAGAATACGCTCAATATATTGAGAGAGAAAGAGATAGAAATCTTTAGTTTCTGGTGTGATTTTCAATTCTAACCTAAGCACCCTATTTATAGGAAAATGCTTAGAACACCAAAGCAGAAAATTTAATAAATTAATATTATTTATTTTTCCACATCTTCCTACGCATCCAAGAATCTGAATTCAGCCCCTAGCACATGTTAATGATGCCTCCATACATTCCAAAAATGTTTTTGTTATTTAAAATAATTAAAACTTTCAAAAATCAATTATTCAGAAATTTCGGAACTTCAATAATTCATAATAAATAGCCCTTTTATCAGAAAATTCGAATCTCGTGTTTTTTATAGGAAATTCAATTCTCTACAACTTTGTAAAAGAAAGTTTTTCCAAATTCCAAACAGAAATTGACCGAAATCCATAAACGGACGATTTTACAGGCTATAATCAAATTTCAGTCAAGAAATGGGCCCATAGACATGTTTAACATGTTTTAAACAACTTTTGCAACAAAAATACTCTTTCTCCTCATATACTCATATATCTCACATTCATTGTAAAAATATCATCATTATTATATTATAATAATATAATAAAATATTATTTTATCAGAAAAGATAAAATATCAATTTTTAACAATTGTCACTTTAAAAATTTTCTCTATATATATATATATATCCACATAATCAATATTTTCCTCATAATATAAATTAATAATTAATTATTCACAAATAATATTATAGAATCACAATACTGGCAACCAGGGCCGTTCCCAGGAAAGAGGGGGCTTTAATAAGAATTTCTCCTTACTAGCGCGCAATTAGGTGACCAAACCTCTCCTTAGACAGAACTTTCTAGACATTGCCAATAACGTTTTCTAATAATATTATTTAGATAATATGAATTATTGCTTCGATAATAAAAAATATTGTGTAGTGATAATTATTGAAACAATAGTAGTATCAACGCAGCAATTATTGAATCAATAAAATAAAATACTGAACAGTAACTACTGTAACAATTATTGAGTAGTGCCTTCTTACGTAAGAATCAATAATTGGTGCAATACTGTGTGCTACTGTGCAACAACGCGTATTATTGTGTTTTAAACACCGGGTATTCTAACAGTATTAACAGTAATAACTACGCCGTTATTTATAAACAACTTATACTTGTCGTTTTCTTCATCCAATCGCTCTCCGTTATGGGACCCACAAAAGACTGCGTCGTCGTACGAATATTCCCCGATAGCAAGAATATTCCACAACCAAACGAATATTCCCCGACAAGAATGAATATTTTATAACCACCTGTTTATTTAAAAATATTTGCGCATTTTACCCATAACTAACCACATTAATCAATTCAACCCTTACTATTTCAAAATAATAAATAGAGGAAATTAAATTTCATTTATTAATAATTTGGGGTCTTACAACCTCCCCTCCTTATGAAATTTTGTCCTCGAAATTGACGTACGTACCTGGTGTTTCGAAAAGATGAGGATACCTCACTTTCATTTCCGTTTCCAACTCCCAGGTCATTTCTTCAATAGCATGGTTCCTTCACAAAACTTTGACTTGTGGTATGACCTTTGTGCGTAGGACATGCTCTTTCCTATCCAAGATCTTGACAGGTATCTCCTTATACGTTAAATCTTCGGCTATCTCGTCTGGTTCTAACTCAATAATGTGGTTCGGGTCCTTCACATATTTACGAAGTACGGATTCGTGAAAAATATTATGAACACGAGACATACTTGGAGGTAATGCGAGTCTATAGGCCACATTTCCTACTCGGTCAAGAATCTGAAATGGACCAATAAATCGTGGATTGAGCTTTCCTCTCTTCCCGAATCTTGTAACTCCCTTCCATGGAGCCACATGCAACAATACATGATCCCCAATACTAAATTCCATGTCCTTTCGATGAAGATCCGCATAATTCTTTTGTCGATCCTGTGCCGTTTGTATACGTTGTCGAATCGTTTGGATCTTATCTGTAGTCATTCGTACCAACTCTAGTCCCAACAACGTTTCTTCTCCCACCTCATCCCAACATATTGGAGAGCGACACTTTCGTCCATACAATGCTTCAAATGGAGCCACACCTTTACTTTCCTGATAACTGTTGTTGTAGGAAAATTCCACCAATGGTAAATACTTATCCCAACTCCCTTTGAAGTCTAGGACACAGAGTCTTAATAGATTTTCAAGAGTTTGAATAGTCCTCTCCGATTGTACGTCCGTGTGAGGATGGTAAGCCGAACTGAATCGTAAATCCCTGCCAATAGCTTTTTGCAAGCTAACCCAAAATTTTGAAGTGAATCTTGGGTCACGATCTGAAACTATGGATACTGGCATGCCATTAAATCTCACAAACTCATCTACGTACATACGAGCAAGACGTTCAAGGGAATAAGTCTCCCATATCGGCAAGAAATGGGCAGACTTGGTTAATCTATCAACAATAACCCAAATCGCATTTATGCCTTGAGAAACCGTGGGAAGACCCGTAACGAAATACATGGTAATGTGTTCCCACTTCCATTTCAGAATCTCAAGTGTTTGCAATGGACCCTTAGGTACTTGATGCTCCGCCTTTACACGTTGACAAGTTAAACACCTCGAGATAAACTTCGCGATCTCTCTCTTCATAATGTTCCACCAAAATGTATGTCGAAGATCATGATACATTTTGGTACTCCCAGGATGGATTGCAAACGGTGTGTTGTGTGCCTCCATCATGATTCTATGCTTCAAGTTAGAATCGTTAGGAACACAAAGTCTGGAGTGGACTCGAAGTATTCCTTCTTCATCGATTCTTGCTTCTGGAATAGCACCTTCTTGTACTTTCTTCTTCATACGCATCAGCTCCGGGTCTGTGGCTTGAGCAACTTTAACTTTTTCGATTAAAGTCGGTTCTATGCGTATATTTGACATCATCGCACTCGTTCCTGCATATGATCTTCTACTTAACGCGCCAGCTACAATGTTTGCTTTTCCAGGATGGTATTGAATAGTGTGGTCGTAATCTTTCAACAGCTCGAGCCAACGTCGTTGCCGCATGTTGAGTTCTTTTTGAGTGAAGAAATATTTGAAGCTTTTATGGTCTGAATATATCTCCACTTTCTCCCCATATAGATAGTGCCTCCAGATCTTTAGTGCAAAAATGACTGCTGCCAACTCTAGATCATGAGTAGGATAATTCCTCTCATATTCTTTAAGTTGTCGCGAGGCACAAGCTATGACTTTCCCACGTTGCATGAGAACACATCCTAACCCTTTGCCTGAAGCATCGCTGTTGATAACAAATCCATCCGAACCAGATACCTCGCTTTCATTTCTGTTTCCAACTCCCAGGTCATTTCTTTAATAGCATGGTTCCTCCACAAAACTTTGACTTGTGGTATGACCTTTGTGCGTAGGACATGCTCTTTCCTATCTAAGATCTTGACAGGTATCTCCTCATAAGTTAAATCTTCGGCTATCTCGTCTGGTTCTAACTCAGTAATGTGGTTCGGGTCCTTCACATATTTACGAAGTACGGATACGTGAAAAACATTATGAACACGAGACATACTTGGAGGTAACGCGAGTCTATAGGCCACATTTTCTACTCGGTCAAGAATCTGAAATGGACCAATAAATCGTGGATTGAGCTTTCCTCTCTTCTCGAATCTTGTAACTCCCTTCCATAGAGCCACATGCAACAATACATGATCCCCAATACTAAACTCCACGTCCTTTAGATGAAGATCCGCATAATTCTTTTATAGATACTGTGCCATTTGTATACGTTGTCGAATCGTTTGGATCTTATCTGTAGTCATTCGTACCAACTCTGGTCCCAACAACGTTGCTTCTCCCACCTCATCCCAACATATTGGAAAGCGACACTTTCGTCCATACAATGCTTCAAATGGAGCAACACCTATACTTGCATGATAACTGTTGTTGTAGAAAAATTCCACCAATGGTAAATACTTATCCCAACTCCCTTTGAAGTCTAGGACACAGAGTTTTAATAGATTTTCAAGAGTTTGAATAGTCCTCTCTGATTGTCCGTTCGTTTGAGGATGGTATGCCGAACTGAATTGTAAATCCGTGCCCATAGCTTTTTGCAAGCTAACCCAAAATTTTGAAGTGAATCTTGGGTCGCGATCTGAAACTATGGATACTGGCATGCCATTAAATCTCACAAACTCATCTACGTACATACGAGCAAGACGTTCAAGGGAATAAGTCTCCCGTATCGGCAAGAAATGGGCAGACTTGGTTAATCTATCAACAATAACCCAAATCGCCTTTATGCCTTGAGAAACCGTGGGAAGACCCGTAACGAAATCCATAGTAATGTGTTCCCACTTCCATTTTGGAATCTCAAGTGGTTGTAATGGACCCTTAGGCACTTGATGCTTACACGTTGACAAGTTAAACACCTCGAGATAAACTTCGCGATCTCTCTCTTCGTATTGTTCCACCAAAATGTATGTCGAAGATCATGATACATTTTGGTACTCCCAGGATGGATTATAAACGGTGTGTTGTGTGCCTCCATCATGATTCTATGCTTCAAGTCAGAATCGTTAGGAACACAAAATCTGGAGTGGACTCGAAGTATAAATTCTTCATCGATTCTTGCTTCTGGAATAACACCTTTTTGTACTTTCTTCTTCATACGCATCAGCTCCGGGTCTGTGGCTTGAGCAATTAACTTTTTCGATTAAAGTCGGTTCTATGCGTATATTTGACATCATCGCACTCGTTCCTGCATATGATCTTCTACTTAACGCGTCAGCTACCACGTTTGCTTTTCCAGGATGATATTGAATAGTGTGGTCGTAATCTTTCAACAGCTCGAGCCAACGTCGTTGCCGCATGTTGAGTTCTTTTTTAGTGAAGAAATATTTGAGGCTTTTATGGTCTGAATATATCTCCACTTTCTCCCCATATAGATAGTGCCTCCAGATCTTTAGCGCGAAAATGACTGCTGCCAACTCTAGATCTTGAGTAGGATAATTCCTCTCATATTCTTTAAGTTGTCGCGAGGCATAGGCTATGACTTTCCCACGTTGCATGAGAACACACCCTAACCCTTTGCCTGAAGCATCGCTGTAGATAACAAATCCATCCGAACCAGATGGTATTGTCAAAACAGGTGCCGAAATGAGTCTCATCTTGAGATCTTGGTAACTCTTCTCGCATTCCTCGCTCCATACGAATTTTGTATCTTTATGAGTCAGCTGAGTTAACGGGGTAGCGATTCGAGAAAATCCTTCCACGAATCTCCGATAATAACCAGCTAAACCCAGAAAGCTACGTACTTCGGTCACCGTCTTCGGTTGCTCCCAACTTTGTATTGCTTCAATCTTCGCCGGGTCAACAGACATTCCATGTTTTGACACCATGTGCCCAAAGAATGCTACTTCCTCAAGCCAGAACTCGTATTTCTTAAACTTGGCATATAGCTTGTTATCACGAAGCCTTTGGAGTACCAGCTTCAAATGGCGCTCATAATCTTCACGGCTTTTGGAATAGATGAGGATGTCATCAATAAAGACAACAACGAACTGATCCAAGTATTCTTCAAACACACGATTCATCATATTCATGAAAGCAGCAGGAGCATTAGTCAATCCAAAAGACATGACTAAGAATTCATAATGCCCGTACCGAGTTCTAAAGGCTGTCTTTGGAATATCCTCAGTTTTAATCTTCAGTTGATGATATCCAGAACGAATATCGATCTTTGAAAAGAATTGCGCTCCTTGTAACTGGTCAAACAGGTCATCAATACGAGGTAGCGGATACCTATTCTTGATAGTGACATGGTTTAGTTGTAAGACCCCAATTTTTTTTTAATAAAATGGAATTTCCTCTATTTATTATTTTGAAATAGTAAGGGTTGAATTGATTAGTTATGAGTAAAATGCGCGAATATTTTAAAATTAGCAGGTGGTTATAAAATATTCATTGTTGTCGGGGAATATTCGTTTGGTCGTGGAATATTTTTGCTGTCGGAGAATATTCGTACGACGGCGCAGCCTTGTGTGGGCCCATAACGGAAAGCGATTGGATGAAGAAAACGACAAGTTTGAGTTGTTTATAAATAACGGTGTAGTTGTTACCGTTAATACTGTTGGAATACCCGGTGGTTAAAACATAGTGATACGCGTTGTTGCATAGTAGCACACGGTATTGTACCAATTATTTATTCTTACGTAAGAAGGCACTACTCAATAATTGTTACAGTAATTACTGTTCAGTATTTTATTTTATTGATTCAATAATTGTTGCGTTGATATTTTACATTACTATTGTTTCAATAATTGTCACTACACAATATTTTCCATTATCGAAGCAATAATTCATATTATCTGAATAATATCATTAGAAAACATTATTGGCAATGTCTAGAAAGTTCTGTCTAAGGAGAGTTATGGTCATCTAATTGCGCGCCAGTAAGGAGAAATTCTTATTGGAAAGCCCCCCTCTTTCATGGGAACGACCTGGTTGTCAGTACTGTGATTCTGTAATATTATTTGTGAATAATTAATTATTGATTTATATGATGAGGAAAATATTGATTTTATGTGGATATAGATGGAGAAAATTTTTAAAGTGACAATTGTTGAAAATCGATATTTTATCTTTTCTGATAAAATAATATTTTATTATATTATTATAATATAATAATGGTGATATTTTTTACAATGAATGTGGGATATATGAGTATATGAGGAGGAAGAGTATTTTTGTTGCAAAAGTTGTTTAACACATGTTTTGTGTGTCGGTGGACCCCATTTTTTGACTGAAATTTGATTATAGCCTGTAAAATTGACCGTTTATGGATTTCGGTCAATTTTTGTTTGGAATTTGGAAACACTTTCTTCTGCAAAGTTGTAGAGAATTGAATTTCCGATAAAAAGTCACGAGATTTGAATTTTCTGATAAAAGGGCTATTTATTATGAATTATTGAAGTTTCGAAGTTCCGAAATAATTGATTTTTGGAAGTTTTAATTATTTTTATTAAGAAAAAAGTTTTTATTATTTTTGGCACATGTGTTGCTGAAGTTTGGACCAGATTTTTGTGCGTAGGAAATTTTGATATATATATATATATTAATATTATATTAAATTTTCTGCTTTGGTGTTCTAAGAAATTTCCTATAAATAGGGTGCTTAGGTTAGAATTGAAAATCACACCAGAAACTAAAGATTTCTCTCTCTTTCTCTCTATAATATCGAGCGTATTTGTGAGTATTTTTGTACTTTGAGTATTGCTATACGGTGCAAGTTCTTTCAGTACTATATCCAGTATTCCAGTCAGAAGTACTATTCTTTCTGAGGTAAGGGATGTTATTTTCTTCTCAAATGATATTATTTCTTCAATATCATTATGCTGAAATATTGGTTGAAACTTTTTATCAAATTTGGAACCTTTTCATGTCGAGGTTACTATTCATAAGTTACTATTTACGAGTTACTATTCACGAGTACTATTCACGAAGCATGATGATGTTTTTTTATGAAATTTCTATCTTTTGGTGTCGGAATTACTATACACGTATACGACACTATTCACGTATACGACACTATTCACGAATACGGCACTATTCACCAAAAAATAAAATTTCTTTTTTTGTCCAAAATATCTATTCTGGATACTAGCTTTAATTGTATCCATGTTTTGATCATTCTTGAATTTTACCCCACTTTGGTTATTTATGAAGTATGTTTGAATGAGAATTGTTTAAAGTACGAATCCTTAATATTTGTTCTTTTGCTTCACTGGATTCGTTTTCTTTAAAATATTTTTCATCATCCTCAGTCCTAAATGATGATATTACTGAATATCTTTGGCATGTAGTGCAAAGATGAATGATTTCTTGATGAATATCTTTGGCCCGTGGTGCAAAGATGAACAGGTGTTGAGATGAACATGACCGACTGATTAATATCTTTGGCCCGTAGTGCAAAGATGAACATGTGTTTAGATGAACATGACGAACTGATGAATATCTTTGGCCTGTAGTGTAAAGATGAATATTTGATTCCATATATATATTGATTGATGTTACAGGGATAAAATATCGACGATGAACTTTTAAATTCATATATAGAAGATAGTAGTTTGCATTCTCTACTTAACTCTTCTAATGAATTATTATATCCGCTGCAAAGATTGATTTAAAATTGGTTGTCTATTGTATTCTATTAGATTTTCCCTGTTGAGGACTAACTATAATTTGTTCTATATTATCTTAGTCATAATGTTCTTTACTGGGCTAGTTGAGCTCACTCTTTTTTCCTTGTTGTTCCATTTTTCTTCTCAGGAGGCGAGAATGTAGCGAGTACTAGTCGGGTGTGGAATGATGGTTTTAGAAGTGGTTCTAGTAGTCCTCACTATTATGTAGAATAGTGTATTAATAATTGTAATGATGACTTATTTGAGTGTGGATATTGTCTAGATGATAATATTTATATTTTAACTCACAGTTTTTATGTTGTATTAATAAAGTTGTAGTTGTTTCTGTACCATGTATTTTGACGACTCAGAATGGGTGTTGTATAACTATTTTGGGGGCGTCACAGTTGGTATCAGAGTTTAGGGATATGATATCTGGCAGATATCGGGGAATAGAACTAGGAGGGGAGAGACGAGTAAATCCTTCGCTAGTGTGTCCTACCTAACCTTATTTGTTAGTTGGTCAGTATATAGGGATATTATGTGATATATTGATTTCCTTAATTAACCCTTGTTTTAGTATTTGAGAATGTCGACTGAGAATATTAACAGTGGAGTAAATGAGACCGTGGAGACGCCTGTATTTACCAACGAGGAGAACGTGCAACAGGCTGGCAATATTCCTCCTGTAAACAACACCACTGAGCAGACGATGAACGACGGTATGTTTAGGAGATTTTTGCAGTTCATGCAAAACCAGACGAGGGAGACTTGTGTACAGAATACGGGTAGAAATGATAGCAACACGCGATTTGTCACGGCCAAGCAGTTCAAAGAGTTGGGACCACCATAATTTAAGGGAAAACCGGATCCGATCATGGCAGAAACATGGGTCAAGCAAATTACCAAGTTATTCGATGTCTTGGGATGCACGGAGGAACAGAAGGTTCCATTCGCCACCTTTATGTTCCGCGGTGAGGAAGATTACTGGTGGGAGTCTGTGAAACGTACCCAGCCTGCCGCACTCTGCATGTCTTGGGAAACGTTTCAGAAACTTTTCAACAAAAAATACTTTCTTGAAAGTATTCGCCATATGAAAGAGGTAGAGTTTATTAGACTAGAACAAAACAACATGACGGTGTCCTAATACGAGGCGAAGTTCGCAGAGTTATCCAGGTTTGCACCTCATTTGGTAGAGAATGAGGATCGAATGACGAGGATGTTTCTGAGAGGTTTAAAACCCGAGTTTCGGCAATATCTTATCTCTCATAAATTTTCTTTATATTCAGATGTTGTCAACAGGGCTCAATTATTAGAGTGAGATAGTGAGTACGTTCAACCAAGAGACCGCAACCAGGATCATACTGGTGACAGCAGTCATCAGAACAACGATAACCAGCGAAGAAAGAAAAATACGGACAAGAGCGACAACCACTCTGGAGGTAATCGTGGCCATGCAAATAGAAGAAGCGAGTCGGGGGAAGATTTTAAAAAGAGGAGATTCAACAATGACACTGCGAAGACATCAGCACCAACAACTGGTTTTAAGGGAGGAGAACGACCACCGGTCGTATGCTATAAATGTGGAAAAGAGGGACACATCAGCCCAAACTGTCCACAACAGTTCAATGTATGTTATAACTGTGGAAAGGAAGGATATATCACTCGAGATTGCACTGTAGCGAAACCAAGTCCAACGGGGATGGTGACTTAAAAGGCTGTCCCAGAAAAGTCAAAGTCAACGGTTCCTGGAAGAGCGTTTTTCGTGACTGGTCAGAATGCGAGGAACCCGAACGAAGTTAGCACGGGTTAGTTAATTATAAATTCTTACGAAGTTTATACCTTATTAGATACCGATTCTACCCATTCATTTATCTCTCCTGCTTATACTCAACGTTTAAACTTAACTCTGGAGAAATTAGACTTTGACCTATCTGTGGAAACTCTGTTAGGAGAAACTTTCATCACATCCACTGTTTATAAATCTTGTTTGATCCAAGTTGGCACCATCACATTACCTGTTGACCTTATCTCTTTAAAGATACTTGCTTTTGATGTGATTTTAGGGATTGATTGGTTAACTACTCATCATGCCAAAATTGATTATTTTTGTAAGGTTGTTAGTTTTCATATTCCTAATCAACCTGTTGTACGAATTCAAGCAACTAAACCATTAAAATCAATCACTGTCATATCAAGTCATAAAGCTATTCGTTTATTGAAAAACGGATGTCAAGCTTTCTTAGCCCATGTCACGGATTTGAATAAAGACACGTCAGATTTGAATAATATTCCTGTTGTTATTGACTTTCCTGACGTATTTCCTGAAGAACTTCCCGGTCTACACCCAGAACGTGAAGTTGAATTCTTTATTGACCTTGAACCTGGTACAAAGCCCATTTCTAAAACCCCATATCGAATGGCTCCTATTGAACTTCAGGAGTTAAAGGTCCAACTACAGGAGTTGTTGGACATCGGTTTCATTCGTCCTAGTACATCTCCTTGGGGTGCTCCTGTTTTATTTGTAAAGAAGAAAGACGGGAGTATGCGACTTTGTATTGACTATCGGGAATTGAACCATGTCACTATTAAGAATAGGTATCCGCTACCTCGCATTGATGACCTGTTTGACTAGTTGCAAGGAGCACAATTCTTTTCAAAAATCTATCTTCGTTTTGGATATCATCAGCTAAAGGTTAAAACTGAGGATATTCTGAAGACTGCCTTCAGAACTCGGTACGGGCATTATGAATTCCTAGTCATGTCTTTTGGATTGACTAATGCTCCTGCTGCTTTCATGGATATGATGAACCGAGTATTCAAGGAATATTTGGATCAGTTCGTTGTTGTCTTTATTGATGACATCCTCATCTATTCCAAAAGCCGTGAAGATCATGAGTGTCATTTGAAGCTGGTACGTACTGCAAACACTTCGTGATAATAAGCTATATGCCAAGCTGAAGAAATGCGAGTTCTGGCTTAAGGAAGTAGCATTCCTTAGGCACATGGTGTCAAAACATGGAGTGTCTGTTGACCCGGCGAAGATTGAAGCAATACAAATTTGGGTGCAACCAAAGACGGTGACCGAAGTACGTATCTTTTTGGGCTTAGCTGGTTATTATCGGAGATTTATGGAAGGATTTTCTAGAATCGCTACTCCGTTAACTCAGCTGATTGGTAAAGATACAAAATTCGTATGGAGCGAGGAATGCGAGAGGTGTTTCCAAGATCTCAAGAGGAGACTCATTTCGGCACCTGTTTTGACAATACCATCTGGTTCGAATGGATTTGTTATCTATAGTGATGCTTCAGGCAAAGGGTTAGGATGTGTTTTCATACAACGTGGGAAAGTCATAGCCTATGCCTCGTGACAACTTAAAGAATATGAGAGGAATTATCCTACTCATGATCTAGAGTTGGCAGCAGTCATTTTCACGCTAAAGATCTGGAGGCACTATCTATATGAGGAGAAAGTGGAGATATATTCAGACCATAAAAGCCTCAAATATTTCTTCACTCAAAAAGAACTCAAAATGCGGCAACGACGTTAGCTCGAGCTATTGAAAGATTACGACCACACTATTCAATACCATCCTGGAAAAGCAAACGTGGTAGCTGACGCGTTGAGTAGAAGATCATATGCAGGAACGAGTGTGATGATGTCAAATATACGCATATAACCGACTTTAATCGAAAAAGTTAAAGTTACTCAAGCCACAGACCCGGAGCTGATGCGTATGAAGAAGAAAGTGCAAGAAGGTGCTATTCCAAAAGTAAGAATCGATGAAGAAGGAATACTTCGAGTCCACTCCAGACTTTGTGTTCCTAACGATTTTGATTTGAAGTACAAGATCATAATGGAGGGGCATAATACACCGTTTGTAATCCATCTTGGAAGTACCAAAATGTATCGTGATCTTCGACATACATTTTGGTGGAACAATATGAAGAGAGAGATTTAAAAGTTTATCTCGAGGTGTTTAACTTGTCAACGTGTAAAGGCGGAGCATCAAGTGCCAAAAGGTCCATTTCAACCACTTGAGATTCTGAAATGGAAGTGGGAACACATTACCATGGATTTCGTTACGGGTCTTCACACGATTTCTCAAGGCATAACTGCTATTTGGGTTATTGTTGATAGATTAACCAAGTCTACTCATTTCTTGCCGATACGGGAGACTTATTCCCTTGAAAGTCTTGCTCGTATGTACGTAGATGAGATTATGAGATTGCATGGCATGCCAATATCCATAGTTTCGGATCATGACCCAAGATTCACTTCAAGATTTTGGGTTAGCTTGCAAAAAGCTATAGGCACGGATTTACGATTTAGTTCGGCATACCATCCTCAAACGGACGGACAATCAGAGAGGACTATTCAAACTCTTGAAGATCTATTAAGACTTTGTGTCCTAGACTTGAAAGGCAATTGGGATAAGTATTTACCATTGGTGGAATTCTCCTACAACAACAGTTATCAGGCAAATATAGGTGTGGCTCCATTTGAAGCATTGTATGGACGAAAGTGTCGCTCTCCAATATGCTGGGATGAGGTAGGAGAAGCAACATTGTTGGGACCCGAGTTGGTACGTATGACCACAGAAAAGATCCAAATGATTCGACAACGTATACAAACGGCACAAGATCGACAAAAGATTTATGCGGATCTTCATCGAAAGGATGTGGAATTTAGTATTGGGGATCATGTATTGTTGCGTGTGGCTCCATGGAAGGGAGTTACAAGATTCGGAAAGAGAGGAAAGCTCAATCCACGATTTATTGGTCCATTTTATATTCTTGAACGAGTAGGAAATGTGGCCTATAGACTCGCGTTACCTCCAAGCATGTCTCAAGTTTATAACATTTTTTACGTATCCATGCTTCGTAAATATGTGAAAGACCCGAACCACGTTATTGAGTTAGAACCGGACGAGATAGCCGAAGATTTAACGTACGAGGAGGTACCTATCAAAATCTTGGATAGGAAAGAGCATGTCTTACACACGAAGGTCATACCACAAGTTCAATTTTGTGGAGAAACCATGCTATTGAGGAAATGACCTGGGAGTTGGAAACGGAAATGAAAGCGAGGTATCCTCATCTTTTCGAAACACCAGGTACGTACGTCAATTTTGAGGACGAAATTTCATAAGGAGGGGAGGTTGTAAGACCCCAAATTATTAATAAATGAAATTTAATTTCCTCTATTTATTATTTTGAAATAGTAAGGTTTGATTTGATTAATGTGGTTAGTTATGGGTAAATTGCGCAAATATTTTATATAAGCAGGTGGTTATAAAATATTCATTGTTGTCGGGGAATATTCATTTGGTCGTTGAATATTCTTGCTGTCGGGGAAAATTCGTACGACGGCACAGTCTTTTGTGGGCCCCATAACGGAAACCGATTGGATGAAGAAAACGACAAGTATAAGTTATTTATAAATAACATCGCAGTTGTTACCGTTAATACTGTTGGAATACCCGATGGTTAAAACACAGTAATACGTGTTGTTGCACAGTAGCACACGGTATTGCACCAATTATTGATTCTTAAATAAGAAGGCACTACTCAATAATTGTTACAGTAGTTACTGTTCAGTATTTTATTTTATTGATTCAATAATTGCTGCGTTGATATTTTATATTACTGTTGTTTCAATAATTGTCACTACATAGTATTTTCCATTATCGAAGCAATAATTCATATTATCTGAATATTATTATTAGAAAACATTATTGGCAATGTCTAGAATGTTCTGTCTAAGGAGAGGTTTGGTCACCTAATTGCGCGTCAGTAATGAGAAATTCTTATTAGAAAACCCCCTCTTTCCTGGGAACGGCCTGGTTGCCAGTACTGTGATTCTGTAATATTATTTGTGAATAATTAATTATTGATTTATATGATGAGGAAAATATTGATTTTATGTGGTTATAGATGGAAATTTTTTTTAAAGTGACAATTATTAAAAATTGATATTTTATCTTTTCTGATAAAATAATATTTTATTATATTATATAATAATGATGATATTTTTACAATGAATGTAGGATATATGAGTATATGAGGAGGAAGAGTATTTTTATTGCAAAAGTTGTTTAAAACATGTTAAACATGTTGGTGGACCCATTTCTTGACTGAAATTTGATTATAGCCTGTAAAATCGTCCGTTTATGGATTTCGGTCAATTTTTGTTTGGAATTTAGAAAAACTTCCTTTTGCAAAGTTGTAGAGAATTGAATTTCCTATAAAAAGTCGCGAGATTCAAATTTTCTGATAAAAGGGCTATTTATTATGAATTATTGAAGTTCTGAAATAATTGATTTTTGGAAGTTTTAATTAATTATTTTAAGAAAAACTTTTTTAACAAGTTGGTTGCACATGTTAATTGCTGAAATCTGATGTCTTGAGTGTGCGTAGGAAATTTATTAAATAATAATAATATTTTATTAAATTTTCTGCTTTGGTGTTCTAAGCATTTTTCTATAAATAGGGTGCTTAGGTTAGAATTGAAAAATACACCAGAAACTACAGATTTCTTTCTCTTTCTCTCTCGATATATTGAGCGTATTCTTGTGAGTATTTTAGTACTTTGATTATTGCTATACGGTGCAAGTCCTTTCAGCACTATATCCAGTATACCAGTCAGAAGTACTATCCTTTTTAGGTAAGGGATGTTATTTTCTTCTCAAATGATATTATTTCTTCAATATCATTATGCTGAAATATTGGTTGGAAATTTTTATCAAATTTGAAACTTTTTCATGTCGGGGTTACTATTCATGAGTTACTATTTACGAGTACTATTCACGAAGCATGATGATGTTTTTTTTGTGAAATTTCTATCTTTTGGTGTCGGAGTTACTATTCACGTATACGGTACTATTCACGTATACGACACTATTCACAGAAAAATTAAATTTTTGTTTTTCGTCCAAAATATCTATTATGGATACTAGCTTTGATTGTATCCATGTTTTGATCATTCTTGAATTGTACTCCACTTTGGTTATTTATGAAGTATTTTTGAATTTGGATTGTTTAAAGTACGAATCCTTAATATTTATTCTTTTGTTTTACTGGATTCGTTTTCTTTAAAATATTTTTATCATCCTCAATCCTAAATGATGATATAACTGAATATCTTTGGCCTGTAGTGCAAAGATGAATGATTTCTGATGAATATCTTTGGCCCGTAGTGCAAAGATGAACATGTGTTTAGATGAACATGACCAACTGATGAATATCTTTGGCCTGTAGTGCAAAGATGAATATTTGATTCCAGATATATATTGATTGATGTTACAGGGATAAAAGATAGACGATGAACTTTTAAATTCATATATAGAAGATAGTAGTTTGCATTCTTTACTTAACTCTTCTAATGAATTATTGTATTCTATTAGATTTTTTCCTGTTGAAGACTAAGGATAGTTTGTTGTATATTATCTTAGTCATAATGTTCTTTACTGGGCTAGTTGAGCTCACCCTTTTCCTTGTTGTTCCATTTTCTTCTCAGGAGGCGAGAATGTAGCGAGTACTAGTCGGGGTGTGGAATGATGGTTCTAGAAGTCGTTTTAGTAGTCCTCACCATTTTTGTAAAATAATGTATCAATAATTGTACTAAGGACTTTTTTGAGTGTGGATATTGTCTAGATGACAATATTTGTATTTAAACTTACAGTTTTTATGTTGTATTAATAAAGTTGTAGTTGTTTATGTACCATGTATTTTGACGACTTAGAATGGGTATTGTATACCTATTTTAGGGGCGTCACAACTCACCAAATGGCTTGCAAGCATACAGAAGATCAAAGTTCCAATTCAATCAGCATCCTAATTGAGATGTGAAGCCATTCAAGGGAAGTCTTCCACAAGCAACAATAAGTAGACTTCAGATAACGTGACTGACGAAAGGAAGTTAACAATGCAATAGCTGTCAAGATAAACAAGAGATGACGATCTTGGGTGTGACTATGATCGTAGTGCTAGTCAGATGAGAAGCAGAAGCTGATACAGACTATACAGAGATATTGGCCAACCTATAAAGAATAGACAAAGAAGATTAAGCATGTGTAAGACCATTGATGATATGTGAAAGGGAGATCACAAGGAGAAAGAGAGCTGAGCATGACCAATCAGATAAGTCTTGAAGTTCAGGAGGGCTAGAGCATTCAAACAAGTTATTAGTGTCTATTGCAAGTCAAATACAAGTAGAAGTGTTGAAGCACTGCAAGAGTGAAGAAAGAGAGGTTCTGTATTGCAAATCCAAAGAACACTCTCAGAATCGTAGAGTTTAGTCATCTGCATCAGAATCGTAGTGTTCAGTCATCTGAGTATTGAAGCCTTGGCAATGTCTCAATACAAAGACTAACATTCAAACGTTGTTGATTGAAAGCATCGATACAGAAGGACAACTCTTGATGTTCTGATCGAGGAGTCAGAAAGAAGAAATAAAGGTGACTACCAGCCTGACACGTTAAAGTGATATCTCTGATATGGTAGGTGAAATAGTAGACTGCATTGTCAGAAAAGTGAAGAAGGGGTTGTCATGTCACATCAGCAGTCTGCACCAAATAACTCAAGATCTGCGAATCAATTCAAATAGCTTCCATCAACTTTAATCCAACAGGAAGCTTATGAAAGGTTATTTAACAGCTGAAGCTTGAAGGTAGAAGATGTTAGTTTTTGACAAGTTGTTGACTCTACGAGTTCTACAAAGCAAAACAGAATATGTCTCAGTGGCAGTAAGACTACAAAAGTAGAAGTGAAGCAAGATAAGAGAAAAACTCTAACAGAAAAGGGCTTCACTCAACAACGATGAGAATGCCATTAAGAATGTCAGCTAAACTGAGAGTCGAGAAGGTCGAGAAGATAGCATTCAGAAGATTGGCAGAACAGAAAGAAGATTCAAAGAGTCACTCTACGAATCACCATGAACCACCAAGAGCTGAAGAAGAACAGATGAAGAACCAAATATGTACACAAGCCAACCAAGGTTCAGGGGATGCTAAATGCCAGATGGAGTCTACCAAAAGTGCAAAAACTTAGCAAACCTTAAGTGGTGAAGGTGTGCTAACTAAGATCAGATCAGCTGCACCAATGAAGAAGAGACAAACTGCTAAGTACTCAAAGAGATTGAACTTCATGAATAACTTAGCAGTTCATCCAATGGTGATCTAGTGTCGATGCAGAATCCAAAGAGGATCACAACAAGCTGCTAAGTATCAAAGGATGAATAAGCTTAAAGTCATCTTAGCAGCTCAGCACCACCAACAACAGCAACAACAAGATACGAGGGCTTGAAGGGTCCTTGTCCTAGGGACTAAACTTAGTTCCAAGGCTCCTGGCCTTGAAGAGTTCTTAGTGAACTGAAGTTCTAAGTCTGTTGGACTTGAAGAGTTCTTAGTGAACTAGAGTTCCAAGACTGCTGGCCTTGAAGGAATCTTAATGATTCAAAGATGTAAAGACTTCCTTAGTGGAATCCCTACTTATTGAAGCAGAAGAGTGGATTAGGAGCTTGAGTCTCTGAACCACTTAAAACTCCTCATGTCTTTTACATACTGTCATTAACATTTTAAGTGCTATGAATATGATAACTACTTGCATCCAAACTAACTCTAGAAATACGGTCAATAAAATATCTATGAAAGGGAACTTTAACTTATTCTGATGTGTTTGAATTAATTCTTAAGTTTGTCATCTGCTAATTACATAGTAATAAAATCCAAAATGTAAAAGATTTTAGAAAATCAAAGGATCTATTCAACCCCCCTTCTAGATCTATTGTGTGCCCTTTAGTAACTAACAATTGGTATCAAAGCGGGTTCTCATATTACATTCTAAAAGCTAACGCTTTGAGTCTGATCCTAGGCACAAACCATGTTCTAAACTTAGTTTAGTAGTAAGTCGTTTGTGATTACTGATGAGCTCACATGTTAGAAATTATGTGTATAGGTAAATGTGCACATTCACCTGAAGCTGCTCAGATTGGTCCATGTTCCAAATTAATGCAGCAACAAGACCAATCCATGTCTAAAAAAAATTAGCAGTCTGCAGACTAGTGATGGGAAGTCAAGAAGGGCATCAAAAACAAAGAGTCTGTTATCCACTATTCTGAAAGATGAAAGGCCTATACATGCAATGAAATGTTTATCCAAAGAAGAAAAGAAATTTCTTTCAATATGTTCCTGGCTAATCAATTGGATCTAAACCTTGAGACTCAAGATTATCAAAGAACTAAAGCTGCCAAGATTGTCCTATTTTATCAACTCCAAGACGATGCCTGATTGATTCAAGGTTAAATGGAGTAACAAGCTGTCAACAATGGATGTAAAGATTTGCACATCAATGCCCAACATCATTCTAGCAAGACAAACGACTGTCAAGAAACTGACAGTGTAAAGGTACGGTTCTCCAAACTCATACATGAACATTATGTTGCATCACCTTATATATTACAACAATACTCTACTAAGAGACCATACTCTTTCTGAAAAAGGGAAGAGAGAGAGTACATTAAGGTTGGAAAATTAATTATCAATAAACTCTCTCTCCACCCAAAATTCAGGTTGAAGATAACATCTTGAAAGAAGTATGGGGTATGTCATAAGTTAATTTAAATCCAACTAAGCTTAAATGGATTAACTCTTGCTAAAGGATTGGTATACATGCATATGTATATAAAACCAATGTTCTGTGTTCTTGATAAAATATAGAGTATGATTAACGCTAGAGGAGTATCTTGAAGATTCTTAGAAACTTATCATCTGCATGAATCAACTAGATGCAAATAAGCAATATAGTTGATTCTTACTCTGAGAACATTCAAGATCTGTGAACACAACTAAGCAAAGAGTGAAACACTCAAAGAAAAAAAATGTCTTATCAAAATACTTAATCATTCACACACTCATCATCATGCATCATAAATATCATATCTAAATCCGATATATGCATAAATGTGATTATTAATGCCAAGGTGACATAAATTTAAGAATATGAGGGAGTGAGATCTTGAGAAAACTGATCTAGAAGGACCCAAATAATATATCACCCTCAAACAGATGGGCGGAGTGAAAGAACGATTCAGACATTAGAAGATATGTTAAGAGCTTGTATTATGGACTTTAAAGGAAATTGGAATGATCATCTATCACTCGTACAGTTTAGCTACAACAACAGTTACCACGCTAGTATTGGCATGCCGCCTTATGAAGCGTTATACGGTAGAAAGTGCAGAACTTCGCTATATTAGGATGAAGTTGGCGAAAGACAATTACTAGGTCCAGAACTGGTACAACAGACAGCGGAGATAGTCAAAGTGATCCGAACAAGACTGATAGCAGCTCAAGATAGGCAGAAGAAATACGCCAATCCACACCGTAAAAAATGTTGAGTTTGAATCGAGTAGTTATATGTTTTTGAAAGTCTCTCCCTAGAAGGGAAAGATCAGGTTCGAAAAGAAAGGGAAATTAAGTCCAAGATTCATTGGACCCTTTGAAGTACTACGAAGAATTGGAGAAGTTGCGTATGAGGTAGCCTTACCTCCAGCACTCGAAAATGTCCACAACGTCTTCCATGTTTCAATTTTACGACCCTACAAACCCGATTATAAGCGTGTGATTGAATATAAACGCCTACAATTTGAAAAAGATTTATCTTACGAAGAAATTCATGTTCAGATTGTCGACAGAAAAGAACAAGTTCTCAGAAATAAAGTAATATCTTCTGTTAAGGTAATATGGAGGAACCACAACGCTGAAGAAGTAACGTGGGAACTCGAAGAGCATATGATGAAGAATTATCCTCATTTATTTACTTAACTTATGTGTAAGCGATTCTGGGGACATAATCTTTGTAGGGGGAATGTAACGGGATGAATTGATTGAGTCGTGATTCTAGGGACAAAATCCTTTTTAAGGGGGAAAGATGTGACGAACGAGATTTTGTAATTTAATTTTAATATTTATTGTATTAAATAAATATTTTTCGATGATTTAATTATTGGATTAAATAATTATTTGATGAAATTGTGGTAGATTAATTTAATTATACGTGTTATATTGACTAAATTAATGTGAATAATTTTTACTATTCAAAGTATGTATTTAAGTGAGCTTATTAAATTAAATGGATTATTTAATAAGTATAAATGTTATTTTAATTAATTTAATAATTAGTTAGAAAATTAATAATTTGACATAATTAATAAATGAGAAAATTAATTATGTAACTATGTGAATTAATGTGAAATTATTATATTTTATTTAAATTAAATAAGATATTTGATTGATTGTGTAATTGGGTTTGACATGATTAAAACTATATTATAAGAGGTTAGTTAAATTAAATAAGATTTAGCCTTTTAAGGCTAGTCAAACGAGGCTCTAAGGGGAGTTGGGCAGTTAACCCACGAGTTGGATTAACTGACCACAACCAACATCAGTTCTTATAATTATATACGCTTTTTTGAATTTCTTTCCAAGTCTGGAAAACAAGTTACAGAGAGAAATTGAGGGTCAGTAAGGTTAAAGAAGAAGAAGTGTGGAAAATTAAGAAGTTCTGCTAATTATCATAATATGTTTGTTGCCATATACATATGTTTTCAAGGGTAAACCCTTAAAACTCAAGTTTTAATTTACGTTATTAAAGTTTTCATGAATAATGGTTTTTAAGTCTTTGTAGTTGACAAAGTAACGATTTATGTGTTTATATATGATAATATATTACCATAATATGTTTGTTGCCATATACATATGTTTTCATAACATAATTGCATATAAATTTGTAGTAATTGGATATTTTTTAAGTTACGGAATATAAAAGTTATATATATGGCCCATATGGCCCTTACGTACAAATTAAATGCTTCAATCATATGTTGTATCAAAAATTTACACTTGTATATGCTTATGTATGTTAAAATGAAGAAAACAAACTTCGAATGGACAGATTTGGTGTTATAACGAACCCGTAGTGTTAATTTTCATGTTTTATTTTCAAAAACTTTCAAAAACAACAAGAACAGTGAAATTATATAATTTGATTCAAGTAATTGTGTGTTTTAACTTGTTAAAATCACTTAATAAAGGTTGGATAATGATCATGTACGAATTATAGTATATGGGTATGTTTAATTTATTGTATTTAATGATCATATAATGATAATTTTGCCTGGCTCTGTATTTTTTGCGAATTGGAAATTCGAAAATGGAGTTCCGCGCCGCGGCACCAACTCTATGCCTTAAGGCCCGCGCCGTAGCACCAAAGTCCAAGATGCAGCGCCATCCACGTCGCAGCGCCAAAATTAGCCTATATGGTGGCGTCGCAGCACCACTCTGCAGTTTGTTCAGAAATGATTTTTCTTAAATTGTTCAAGTCCAGGAATGTAATAGTAATCTAATCTAATGAACATAAAAATGTGTCAGACATATAATGAGATGTTAAAATAGATTCTTAACATGTCAATAAGTCATTTATATGTTCGATTGAATTGTTGAACGCGTAGTTAGCTTATCGTTCGTGAAGTCTAATATCATGTGAAAATAAGTGTTGTGATTTGACTAAGTATAATCATAATCAAAGTTTAGACAAAGAGAATGAACTTGTGATGCTATTTATGTTATAATTAACTGATATTATTAATGTAAATGGTATGTAGGATTAAATTGAGGAACGTGTATAGTTACGTATAACCTACGCACGAAGCAAGTTTCCTAACCCTACTTGTTACCGTTATGCAAGTTTATAAACCTTACCTCATTACATTGAGCAAATTCTAGACTCATGTTCTATATCGAGCAAGTTCTTATTATTTATTGATCAAGTTCAAAAGGTCATATTAAATGTTATTAATCTTTTCAAAGTATGATTTTGTTATATAATACTTATTCTATTGTATACCTCTTAAGTTTATTATTTAATTTGAATATCGGTTATTGTTGAACCTTGTAAGACTATCGAACCCTTATTGATTCGACTAGTCCATAGTTGATAAACGTTCTAAAATTCAGGACCCTTGTTGAATTTATCCAAGCCAAACTTTCTGTGGTGCGGACTCTAATGTCAAACTGAGATGAACAACCCTGTATAGGGGATTACTTATGCGTTAGCGTTAAGATATTGTGCACAATATGGTACTAAGGGCTGATCCTTCTAAGTACGAGTAGAAGATTCCATAGTCTTATGACTGTTAAAGATTTCAATTTAAACACTTGACAACCTAGGACATAGTTCAAGGTCTTAGGACCCTCAGAAGTTCTTTTGATTCTTGTTATTCATTCCTGATTTAAAAGTTGAGTTTCTTATTTCAAAAGTCTTTGATTCACTCACATGTTATTATATTGTTGTTACATTATTATACTTGTGGGCAATCGTGCTCACTCTTGCGTAATAATAACATTGCAGTTAAGAACGAAAGGTCCGACGAGCCTTCTTCTAGCAAAAACAAGGGCAAGATTAACAAGTGATGAAGACTTGTTACTTATGTGTTTATATATCTATGTTTTAGACTTATGTCAATGTTGTGTAAGACTATTATTTGTTTATGTTTCTGCAGTTGAGATTTAAGGTTAGTATGACCTGGGATTGATGTATTTATTTCAGATGATGTAACTCCTTAAGGAGAAGATTTATTTCTATCTATTTATGTTTTCATTTATTATGGGTAGATAGACATATGATGTTTGTATAGTGAACACCAAATCATGTGGGAATTGAAGTACCCGAATTTGGGGGTGTCACATCAAATATGATCATGATACAGTAAGGAACTTGTTTAACATAAGAGTATGGTTCAAAAACTTGCTCAAATAAAGTTTAGGGATTAGAAAAATTGCTCAAATAAAGTTTAGGGATTAGAAAACTTGCCTCGTGCATAGGCTAAACGATTACCACTCACGTTCACTACAAGTCCTACACACATACCATATGTATTCACAACATTCATTAGTTACATTAATATTAACTTTATAAATTCAGTTTCCACTTTCAGTATAACTTGTTAGCTTAGTTTAAGTTTTTCTCACTACCATAAATCACACATTACAAGACTGAGGTTTACGAATCCTTAAGTTTAAACAACATCATATTTTCTCATAGACATCACGTTTAGTTCTTATATAATTTATCAAATTATCATGCGATTTGCCACTTGTATGATAATAATCTGATATAGCATCTTATTACCTGTCTAATACACTATCATGTTTATTAGACTACGTTAGACTAGAATGTAATGGACTGTACACAAAGAAAACTAAAACTGCCCAGTTCTGCTGCCGACTTCCGAAGTCTTGGCTTCCGAAGTCATGACGTTTCTTTAAAAGAAGTTTTCCAAGTCATGACTCCATCCGGAGCCGAACTTCGACTGGAGTTGAACTTTAACCCCGAAGACACATGACACCATCCGAAGTCGAATTCTGACCAAAGCCGAACTCTGACTCCGAAGACATATGACGCCATCCGAAGTCAAATTCTGACCGAAGCCGAACTCTGACTCCGAAGACATATGACGCCATCTGAATTCAAACTTTGACCAAAGCCGAACTCTGACTTCGAAGACATATGACACGACTACCCAGTATCCAAATCTGCAGTTCGCGAATGAACACAACAGAAAACCAAATTAGGCCAAAACATCACTTAAACAACGAATTCAATATTACCCATGTGTTCTGAACTTAACAGAAACATTTAATGACATTCTTAACATACTTTTAATAACTTAAATCACATAAACAACTGAATTTGAACTCATAATTTTCATGTTCTTGCCATTATTCAAAGTTTCGTCAAATTTCATGAAATCACAAATTACAGATTCGTTATAACACCAAATCAGTTTGTTTAAGTTTCGTTCTTTTTATTTTTACATGTATAAACATAATCAATTATCAATTCACCGATTAATATGCAATTGATGCATGAATTTTTGTACTTTAAGCCATATTCATATGTTCTTACTTTGTAAACTATAAAATTCCAATTTAAACATAATTACATGGATTTGATTACTCTAAAACACATATAAATCATATAATTGAAGTATACATATTAATAAACATATACAACATCATATATTCAACAATTGACCATAATATTCATGTGTAGAGAGTTAAAATTTTGATTTTCATGAAAACTTTTAAGAACGTAATTTAAAAGTTGAGATCAAGTGATTACCCTTGATTTCTCTGTTCAGATACACAATGATGAAAGGAAACTTCTTCAAATCTCCAACTCCTTCTTTAATCTCACTATTCTCTCAAATCTCTCTCTTTTCTCTCTGTATTCTCCAACCGATATGATATAATGAAGTCTAATAATAATATATATTACGTATACAATTAACTGATGGGATCATGGGCAGTAGTTAAGCGCAACATGGCCTTAACTGTACCCATATTCCTTAGGTCGTGTTTGGTTTATTCATAAGGGCTCTGTTAGTTCCCGGAGAGATAATAGTTATTGTTGCCTAATTTTTTAATAGCACTTTACCACGCAAGTATACGCGTTCAATTGTAATATTCAGCAAGCAAGGATATCGTTCCCACGAGGAAATAGACTAATATTTATCAATTACTAACTCTAATGCAATCAATCCTCCTTTAAACTAAGAAAATTTTGTTTATGATTTGAAAATTAAACTTAACAAACTAATAATTAAAAACCAAAATATCACAAGAATAAATGCAGATTTAACAGATTAAGATTACAACTTCCCTTAGTATTTCATTCAAACTACTTACTTCCCATTTAAAATAAATCAATTAATATGAATTGTTATCCAAGAATGCTTTATAAATATTCACGCTCTTCTTCCAAAGACACATGAACAAATCCTCCTAAATCCAATCTCTAAGATGTAGAATTATAAGGAACACCCCAATTAATCAACGCACTATATTCCTATGTGAATCAAGTTAATTAGGGTTTACGCACAAATTCTTTCAATGGATACAAAAGACACATAGGTATATTCCTATCCTACATGCTAATCATATTAACCCTATTCAGATTATATGAACAGATGTTATCATATCCAGATCTCAATCTATACTCCATCTTCCAATTTCATCTAGATTATCACAGTAATTGTTGGCCAAACAATTAATCAATAAGCATAAGATATAATAAACAATTCAATAAAAACCAACTTTCATTCAATGGGAAGCTTGCAATTTAAACTACATACCAAGTTCCGTTGCAATCTTAATTAAAATTTAATTCATGATAATAATAAAGAAAAACATAATCCAGATAAATAATCCAAACATCCCAGATAGTTACAAAAGATAAAACTAGAGAAGAGAAGAAGAAACTCTGAATTTGCTCCAATACTCTCTCTTAGATCTTCAGCCTTTGCAGTTCTCCTTCGTGTTTTTCCTCCTTGTTCTCTCTGCAAAAATCTCTTGAAAACTTAGTTGATTCCTTGCAAAATTCGTTCCCCTTGCCTTTGTAGAGTCCTCTCCTACTTGTATTGGTCTCAGCCCTCATTCAGACTCCTCTTTGACTTCAAAAACCCACTTGACAGCTGCAAAACGCACCAATCTACGCATTAGAGCGCCTAGGCGCTCATCATAGTGCAATTCCAAGCGCCTAGGCGCTTGGCCATGTCCTCATATTTACAGAAATGCCACTCAGCTTTAATTTTCATGATTTTTGACCTTTTTCTTCTCCGAAATGACCAATTTGTCCCTCCAACTCCAACCTACAACAAATAAACACAAAACACATAAAAAGATCCTAAAAACAATTAAATATAACAATAATTAAGTTTAATAATACCAGATTCATAGGTATAAAACCTACTCATCAAATACCCCCAAACTTAACCAATTGCTTGTCCCCAAGCAACACAACACAATGCAACAGCTAAATATGCAATGCAAATGCAACTATCTAAATGTCTACATTCCAGCAGTCAAACAGAACAAAATCTATTCATCAAGCCTCAGAGAAATCACAATAAACATGATAGTACATCATATCAAAACAGATTTGTAATTTCATCATCAATCATCAAATCTTAACCTGTTATTATTGATATAGTGTGTGTGTGCTTAACATCCGTGCTAACTGATATGATGCTAAATACAACACATAATAAATCTCTTTAAAGAAATCATACAGTGTAAATTCACAAAATTCACGAACAAGCTAAAACCAACTAAAAACAAATATCCACCAAAATTTAAGAGTCCAATCCGGGATACTTATGCTCTTTTCTTTTTTTTTTCTTTACGGGGGCTTTTTGCTCTTTTCCCGTTTTATTGTTTTTTTTTTTCATATATATACATATATATATATATATATATATATATTTTTTTTTTTTAACCATGACTGTGCAATGTCTCATTCCATCAGGCTAACAGTGCTACCCCTTAGCGAGCTTTCGACCAACGACTCCCAGACCATATAAGACCTTAGGGCGCTAGGTTTTAAGATACCCCTTCGGGCGTACTTGCTCAAGTAACAAAGGCCCCGAAACAAAACTAGCCAGAGTATATATATATTTTTTTTTCATTTCATTTTTTTTTTCAAGCTTATATATCCCAAATTTTTCCCCCAAACTTAAGTTTTATCTAAATTCAGTCATCTTCGCCTATTCATGTCTTTCATTCATTTAAACTAGCATTATCCTCTAGAAATCCATTATGTGTCAATTTAAACTCAATCAGTCAACATAGTTGTTTATACTGTGCTATCCTTATTATATCAATTTCAAACAGGTAAAGATTCAAATCTTGACAAGAAATCACGTCAAAGTTTTAACAGACAATACTATACTTGTCTACTCAATTCCAATCTCATCACTGACCAAGACAGATTTAAACTATTTAACAGCTGGAACATGCAAATGCTTGAATTTTTTTTTTTTTTTTATAACTACATGAGCAACTAAATGCAAAACTATATGCATGAACTGGAGCTGGAAACCTACACCCCCAAACTTAAATTATGCAATGCCCTCATTGTATATAACAAATAAAATTTAAGAAATTAAGCACTGAGGACTTCCCTGAAAGATAGAAGCTTTACTCCTCGTCAGAATCTTCTTCATCTTCTTCATCTGGGGGGTATGCGGACAATGGTGGAAATTGGTAAGGAGCGGCACCTGGATTCATGCGAGCAAACATTTCAAGGAATGCTGCGCTAAAATTCTGATACACCTCTGTTTGCCGCTGAGCTAAACTATCCTGATTTCTTTCCATTCTGTCAAAACCTTCCTGAACTCGAGTGGCAACCATGTCGATTCTTCTAGTTTGATTTCTCAAATCGCGACGGATATCTTCATAAAAATTAGGAGGTTGCTCTGAACTTCCAGCTACAGGAGGATTCTCGTGGACCTGATGACTAGGCTCAGCTGCAGGCTCGGGAGGAGCAATAATGAATCCTAATCCTCTCGGGTGTGGTATTCCCCCACCCCATACCTTGTACTTCTTTATAAGCGAGTGGTCAATTGCAGCTAAAGGAGGCTGTATAGCTTCCTCGGCATCCCATTTCACCCCAGCTTGTTGGCATAATCCTGTGATCAAAGATGGGTGTGGTAGTCCACCTGAGGTCCCTCCTCGAATTGCTTTGTCAATGGAATCATGAATAACTTGGCCCACATCTATAATTTTTCCTGATGCAATGCAGAAAAGCAGGGCTGCCCTTTGATTTACAACATCACTCATATGCCTACATGGCATCATCTTGGCACAAATAAATGCATGCCATGCCTTCCCATAATTGCTTAATTTGGATGCGGGGAACAACACAGCTTCATGTTGATCTGTTAATTTCCATGTCGTTCCAGGCACACACAAGGCTTGAATAATCTCACTGTAGTCTAGCTCGTGTTGTAGATATTGCATGTATCCATTGTTGGGTATCGTGTTCAAACCATAATACGCATTTATGGACCCAAAACTGACCTCCACAGATTTACCTCGAACCCAAATTACGTTACCAATATGATCTATTGCATTTGCGTAGAATTCCTTAACAATCTTAACAACAGATGCATCCGGTTGAGCTGTGAAGTTCACCCATCTTCTACTCCCAATCATCTGTAATAATTCCCCATCTTCTATATCGGGCAATAGTCCACGCTCGGGAATTAGTGCTTTGTTAGAAAGTACATTGTAGTATCTGTCGGATGCTTTAGCACTGGTGAATCTCTTTTTGTCATACTTTTGGGAAGTGCCCGAAGTCTCTCCTCTTTGTCTTTTACTAGCCATAGTCTTATGTTCTAACTTCTTGCTAACCCAAATGATACTCAAAAACTTAGGAGAGCCAAAATCTTTGTTGTGACAATTTATCAAACACTTTGTGTGCACAAATTTGGAACACTATTAGTATGCACTCCCCCAAACTTAAATTTCACCAATTTTTGCAATTACTAAACACACTATACATCCAAGGTAATTCAAGCAACAATTAAGAGTATCCACACCCAATTGAGCCAACACAATGATAGAAACTAACTTCAAAGTACTAACCTAACTATTATCCAAGTGAATCCAAAGAATTTGCAATACAATCTTGTGTACTTACTTGGGTATAGCCAAATCTTGATGTTCAATCAAAGTTGGATGATCAATTTGAGCCTTGAACCCTTACTTCAAGTAGATGTGGCTTGAATGCAAGTGCAATCCCGAATTGGTGAAGAAGGATGATAATATGGAACTTAGTTGCTTTGGTTTGGGTAGGGATTTAGTGTTTGATTTGGATTTGGAAGAGAAAGATTAGTTGTTTAGGCTAGATTAGATGAGGGTTTTGAGTTGTGGAGGGTTAGAGATGGAGTAGGAGAGTAAGAGAGGCTTTGAGTTGGAATGGGAGAGGAGTTGCCCGAATTGGGACTTAAGAAATATTTTTTTTTTAACATTGGAGCTCCTAGGCGCTTGGTGTGTGCACTATTTGGGCACCTAGGCGCTTGCTTGCAGAAACTTTTGGGCGAGTGGAGCGCCTAGGCGCTTGAAGTGTGCACTATTTGGGCGCCTAGGCGCTTGGTCTGGACAACACATTCTGACTTTGAGCGCCTAGGCGCTTGAAATGACTAGAGAGGGAGCGCCTAGGCGCTTGGCATGGTTTGTAGCTACTGACTTGAAGCGCCTAGGCGGTTGGAATGACTTGAAGTGGAGCGCCTAGGCGCTTGGGGTTTTTCCAAGTTCTCTGCTCTGACGTCCTTTGGGAAAATAGCCATAACTTCTTCGTCCGAACTCCGATTTAGATGATTCAAGATGTTCTGGAAAGAGGAGAAGTAGATCTACCACTTTCATTCTTGAAGTTTCACGAAATAATATCCGGAGCTGTGGTCAAATTGGCTCTGAAGTGACTTCTTTGTAAATGGCAACCCGAAAACGCGAATCTAGCCACTCCAAAGTCGATCCATGTAACTTTTGTCCCAAACCTCGTCAAATATCCCCAATCTTAAACTTGTACGTGTTTTCCTTTCCTGCAATCAATTGAATCTCTGTTAGAGAACAAGGTATGCACAAATCCTTAACTAGCAAAGTTTAACCACTAATTAAAGTAATGGTAAAGTAAATTAATAAGAGTAAAAATAGCGAATAATAATAAAACTTCCTGGGTTGCCTCCCAGTTAGCGCTTGGTTTATAGTCTTCAGCCCGACTTTCTCCTCTGTTCTAATCGGCAAGGTTGACCGATGTCTTTTCACGATCAAAGCAACCCCCATAGTAGTGCTTCAATCTTTGACCGTTGACTTTAAAATTACGTTTTGAATACGGGTCTTCCACTTCTACAGCTCCATGAGGATAGACTTTTGAGATTATAAATGGCCCAGACCATCGAGATTTCAACTTTCCAGGAAACAGTTTAAGCCTCGAATTGTATAATAACACTGTTTGACCTGCTTCAAACTTTCTTTCCAGAATTTTCTCATCATGCCACCTCTTAACTTTTTCTTTATATAACTTCGCATTCTCATACGATTGGAGTCTGAACTCATCCATTTGATTCAATTGTAAGAGGCGCTTCTCTCCCGCAGCAGATATATCAAGGTTCAACTTCCGAATTGCCCAATAAGCACTGTGTTCGAGTTCAACTGGAAGATGGCATGCCTTCCCATAAACTAACCTATACGGAGACATCCCTATCGGAGTTTTGTAAGCTGTACGGTATGCCCATAGAGCATCGTCCAACTTGCTAGACCAATCTTTCCGACTAGGATTCACTATCTTCTCGAGGATTCGTTTCACTTCTCGGTTAGATACCTCGGCTTGACCACTTGTCTGTGGATGGTAAGCAGTGGCTATCTTATGAGTGACTCCATATTTAGCAAGGATAGCTGAAAACTGCTTATTACAGAAATGTGTTCCTTCATCACTAATGATTGCGCGAGGAGTGCCGAATCTAGAGAAAATGTTCTTCCGAATGAACTTAATCACAACCTTCGCGTCATTGGTAGGTGATGCTATAGCTTCTACCCACTTCGACACGTAGTCCACCGCTAGAAGTATATAGGAGTTACAGAAAGATGGTGGAAATGGTCCCATGAAGTCAATTCCCCAAACATCAAACAATTCGACTTCCAGGATCATATTAAGTGGCATCTCGTGTCGCTTTGATATATTACCAACTCTTTGGCATCTGTCACATTTTAATGAAAACACACGGGCATCTTTGAAGAGTGTTGGCCAGAAAAATCCACATTGAAGCACTTTAGCTGCCGTTCTTTCTCCCCCAAAATGTCCACCATAGTCAGATGCATGACATTGGTGTAAAATACTCTCCATTTCAACTTCTGGGATGCACCTTCTTATTACTTGATCGCCACATTGTTTAAATAAGAATGGCTCATCCCATAAATACTGTTTCACGTCATGGAGAAATTTCTTCTTCTGTTGGCTTGTCAAATCAGGCGGAAACACCTTACTGACAATGAAATTTACATAATCTGCATACCATGGTGTATCCATCCTTACCGCAAATAGCTGTTCATCCGGAAAAAATTCGTTGATCACTGTTGTGTCATTTTTCTTTAGTTCTGAATTCTCTAACCGTGATAAATGATCAGCAACCTGATTTTCTGTTCCTTTTCGGTCCCGGATCTCCAAGTCAAACTCTTGTAGCAATAATACCCATCTAATTAATCTTGGCTTCGCGTCTTTCTTTGCTATTAAGTACTTAATTGCCGAATGATCCGTAAACACAATCACCTTTGTCCCAATCAAATATGAGCGAAATTTATCAAATGCATAAACAACTGCTAATAGCTCCTTCTCGGTAGTAGTATAATTCAGTTGAGCATCTGTCAATGTTTTACTAGCATAGTATATAGCATGAAAAATTTTATCCTTTCGTTGGCCAAGAACTGCACCAATCGCATAGTCGCTAGCATCACACATTAATTCGAACGGTATAGTCCAATCTGGTGCTATGATTATAGGTGCGGTAACAAGTTTCTTCTTTAACACATCAAACGCTTCTAGGCATGCTTGATCAAAGTTGAATGAGACATCCTTCTCCAACAGATTGCACAGTGGTTTTGTGATTTTGGAGAAGTCTTTTATAAATCGTCTATAGAAACCAGCGTGTCCCAAGAAACTTCGAATACCCTTTACAGAAATTGGTGGTGGCAGGTTCTCAATGGTTTCGATTTTTGCTCTATCAACCTCAATTCCTTTTGATGATACTCGGTGACCCAAGATTATCCCTTCTTGCACCATAAAATGACATTTCTCCCAATTCAAAACCAAATTCGTTTCCATGCAGCGTTTGAGCACAAGTGTGAGATTTTCCAAACAATAATCAAACGAATCCCCAAAAACTGAAAAATCATCCATAAATACCTCAAGATTTTGTTCAACCATATCTGAAAAAATAGCCATCATACACCGTTGAAACGTCGCTGGCGCATTACATAACCCAAAAGACATTCTGCGAAAAGCAAAGGTGCCATATGGGCATGTGAATGTTGTTTTCTCCTGATCCTCGGGTGCAATGGCAATTTGGTTATAGCCCGAATATCCATCCAGGAGGCAATAATACTCGTGCCCTGCAAGCCTGTCCAACATTTGATCTATGAATGGTAGAGGAAAATGGTCTTTACGAGTGGCCTTATTCAACTTCCTGTAATCCATACACACTCGCCAACCAGTAACTGTTCGCGTTGGGATCAATTCATTCTGCTCATTCGCAACTACTGTCATTCCCCCTTTCTTTGGCACGCATTGAACCGGACTTACCCATGAGCTATCTGAGATAGGGTAGATAATTCCAGCATCCAACCATTTAATGATCTCCTTTTTAACGACTTCCTTCATGATTGGATTAAGTCTTCGTTGTTGTTCAATCGTTGGTTTCGTTTCGTCTTCCAACAAAATCTTATGCATACAAATTGATGGGCTTATCCCCTTGATATCTGCAATAGTCCATCCAAGAGCAGTCTTATATTGTCGAAGTACCCTTAGTAGCTTTTCTTCTTGAACCTTATCAAGTGATGCAGAAATAATGACTGGCAAGGAAGAAGAACCAAGGTAAGTGTACCGGAGGTGGTTAGGCAATGGCTTAAGTTCCAAGGTAGGAGGTTCTTCTATGGATGATGTCACCTTTTCATCTAGCTTTCCCCGATAATCCAGAGGTTCAAATTTTTGTGGACATCGTGTGAACTTTGGAGCTGAATCTAGCATTTGGACCCATTCTATCACCATTGAATCATCAAATAATTTTTCACTAACCAATGCGGTTTCAAGAGGGTTTTCAATCACAGATTCACCAAATACCTCTTCAGTTGCTTCTTCAATAAGATCAACTCTTAAGCACTCTTCCTCTTCCGTCGGAAATTTCATAGCCTTGAAAACATTAAAAGTTACTTCTTCATCTTGAACTCTCATTGTTAACTCTCCCTTTTGTACATCAATTAATGTCCTTCCAGTGGCTAAAAATGGTCTTCCAAGGATAATGGGTATGTCTTTATCTTCTTCGTAGTCCAACACAATGAAGTCTGCTGGGAATATGAATTTGTCCACCTTCACTAATATGTCTTCCACAATGCCCCTAGGGTATGTCACTGATCTATCGGCGAGCTGTAGAGATATATTTGTTGGCTTTGGGGTTGGTAATCCCAACTGAGTGTAGATCGAAAGTGGCATCAAGTTAATACTTGCCCCCAAATCACACAAACATCTGTTAAAGAACTGGGGCCCAATCGTGCACGGTATTGTAAAGCTACCCGGATCCTTCAACTTCGGTGGTAACTTTCTTTGCAGAATTGCGCTACATTCTTCTGTCAATGCTACTGTTTCGAACTCCCCTAGCTTCCTCTTTCTTGCTAAAATATCTTTCATAAATTTTGCATAACTAGGCATTTGTTCTAAGGCATCTGCGAATGGAATGTTGATTTGCAGCTTTTTGAACACTTCTAAAATTTTTGAAAATTGTCTGTTTAATTTCTGCTTTTGAAGTCTTTGAGGAAACGGCACAGGTGGTACAACTGTTGTTTGCTTTTCTTCTTGTTGTTTTGTCACAACTTTTTCCTCAGATTTACTTTCGGAATCTCCACTCTCTTGTTCACCATCCTCATCAGAAATTACTTTCTTGTGTCCGTCCAAATCTGTAGTCAACTCCTTCCCACTTCTGAGTGTAACTGCCTTACAGTGCTCATTTCCATCATTCCTTGGATTTTTCTCCGTATCACTAGGTAAAGAACCTGGATTTCTAGTATTCATAGCATTAGCCATTTGCCCTATTTGATTCTCCAGATTCTTTATTGCAGCTGCTTGGGTTTTCGTTATGGTTTCCAACTGAGTTGCAAATCTTGCCATCATTTCTTCCATTTGTGAAAACTTTTCAAGTTGTTGAGTTTGTTGCTGTGGTTGAAATCCAGGTGGATATGTTTGCCTTGGAGCTTGAGCTTGTGACTGATTATTACTCCAAGAAAAATTCGGGTGGTTTCTCACTCCTGAATTGTAGTTGTTTGCATAACTGCCCTGCTGCCTGTTATAATTGGAAACAAAATGGATTGATTCAGGATTTATTGCACATTGATCAGTTGAGTGGTTACCCGCACATATTTCACATATCGTTTCCATTTTCTGAACTGGTTGTACCCCAAGTGAATCTATCTTCTTTGTAAGAGCAGACATCTGAGCTGTCATTTGAGCTGACAATGCTGTCATAGCATCCACTTCATACACTCCTACTGTCCTTGTCGGAGTTGTTCTTGCTGTTGGCCATTGATAATTATTAGCTGCCATGGTTTCAAGCAACTCATACCCCTCATCACAATTCTTGGCCATAATAGCTCCTCCTGCTGCAGCATCTATACTCGATCTCACTGTGCCGAATAAACCATTATAAAACGTTTGCACCTGAAGCCATTTAGGAATTCCATGGTGTGGACATTTTCGCAATGAATCCTTGAATCTCTCCCAGGCTTCATATAGTGATTCTGAATCGTGCTGAACGAAAGAGAAGATATCGTTCCGCAACTTTGCTGTTTTTGCAGGTGGGAAAAACTTTGCAAGAAATTTCTGGGCTAAATCATTCCATGTAGTGATCGAGCCTGGTGGTAGTGAATGGAGCCAACTCTTAGCCTTATCTCTGAGGGTAAATGGAAATAGCCTTAGCCTTATTGCATCCTCTGACACATTATTATACTTGAAAGTATCGCAGATTTCTATAAAGCTGACTATGTGATCGTTCGGATCATCGTTTGGTAACCCTCCGAACTGACATGAATTTTGAATCATCTGTATTGTCCCCGGTTTTATCTCAAAACTTGTAGCAGTAATGGCAGGTCTCGTAATACTCGACTGAATTTCAGTAACCCGCGGCGTAGCATAATCCCGCAGTGCTTTTTGCTCTTCTTCAGCCATAGTATCTTCCTTATCAAGTGCTTCTTTGGTTTCTTTAACCCACTTACGCAACCGCTGAAATCTTTTCTAGATGTCGTCCTCGTGAGGCAATAAATCTGGCTTCTTCGATCGCGTTTGCATAAACTAGTCAAAAGCACCTGAACAGAACAGAACAGAACAGAAAAAGTTTAAATTAAGATTAACGCTATAAAAATCAATAATGACAAAATATTAAACTAATTTCCCCGGCAACGGCGCCAAAAACTTGTTGCCTAATTTTTTAATAGCACTTTACCACGCAAGTATACGTGTTCAATTGTAATATTCAGCAAGCAAGGATATCGTTCCCACGAGGAAATAGACTAATATTTATCAATTACTAACTCTAATGCAATCAATCCTCCTTTAAACTAAGAAAATTTTGTTTATGATTTGAAAATTAAACTTAACAAACTAATAATTAAAAACCAAAATATCACAAGAATAAATGCAGATTTAACAGATTAAGATTACAACTTCCCTTAGTATTTCATTCAAACTACTTACTTCCCATTTAAAATAAATCAATTAATATGAATTGTTATCCAAGAATGCTTTATAAATATTCACGCTCTTCTTCCAAAGACACATGAACAAATCCTCCTAAATCCAATCTCTAAGATGTAGAATTATAAGGAACACCCCAATTAATCAACGCACTATATTCCTATGTGAATCAAGTTAATTAGGGTTTACGCACAAATTCTTTCAATGGATACAAAAGACACATAGGTATATTCCTATCCTACATGCTAATCATATTAACCCTATTCAGATTATATGAACAGATGTTATCATATCCAGATCTCAATCTATACTCCATCTTCCAATTTCATCTAGATTATCACAGTAATTGTTGGCCAAACAATTAATCAATAAGCATAAGATATAATAAACAATTCAATAAAAACCAACTTTCATTCAATGGGAAGCTTGCAATTTAAACTACATACCAAGTTCCGTTGCAATCTTAATTAAAATTTAGTTCATGATAATAATAAAGAAAAACATAATCCAGATAAATAATCCAAACATCCCAGATAGTTACAAAAGATAAAACTAGAGAAGAGAAGAAGAAACTCTGAATTTGCTCCAATACTCTCTCTTAGATCTTCAGCCTTTGCAGTTCTCCTTCGTGTTTTTCCTCCTTGTTCTCTCTGCAAAAATCTCTTGAAAACTTAGTTGATTCCTTGCAAAATTCGTTCCCCTTGCCTTTGTAGAGTCCTCTCCTACTTGTATTGGTCTCAGCCCTCATTCAGACTCCTCTTTGACTTCAAAAACCCACTTGACAGCTGCAAAACGCACCAATCTACGCATTAGAGCGCCTAGGCGCTCATCATAGTGCAATTCCAAGCGCCTAGGCGCTTGGCCATGTCCTCATATTTACAGAAATGCCACTCAGCTTTAATTTTCATGATTTTTGACCTTTTTCTTCTCCGAAATGACCAATTTGTCCCTCCAACTCCAACCTACAACAAATAAACACAAAACACATAAAAAGATCCTAAAAACAATTAAATATAACAATAATTAAGTTTAATAATACCAGATTCATAGGTATAAAACCTACTCATCAGTTATCTAGAAGGGGGGGGGGTTGAATAGATATTTTAAATTCTTTTCGAAATACTTTGTTAGTTTTGATAATGATTCAAATACAGCGGAATTAAGATTTGTTTGTTCTTTCTTTTAAATATAGTGAGTTAATGAGAGTGAGGCCATTATAGCAGTTATAACAGTTATAGTAAGAATGTAAGAGACACATCAGTTTTAAGTGGTTCAGAGCACTTAAAGCTCCAATAAGGATATCTTTTACAATTTTTGAATCTCACAGATTCCTTCAAGACCAGCAGTCTTGACACTTCTCAGTTCACTTTTGAACTTTTCAAGTCCAACAAACTTTGTTCTTCACAATTCACTTAGAACTCTTCAAGTTCTTCTGACTTGGAACTTTTTCCTTCAGTTGATAATAGTTGATGAGTTCTTGATGGGTGCTACTCATTTGCAGTTAAGCTCTTTGTTCGAAAGAACTGAGTAGCTGAGCAAGCTTTCTCTTTTCAGATCGTAGAGTTGAGCGTTGAGTGTTCTTCAGCTTTTTGTTCAATGCTTGCTTAGTTGAATCATCTGCTGATGTTTTGCATATATTAGGTCTTTGAAAGCTATCCCTTGAAGACAACCGTTGAAGCATTAGATGCATTTGACATTTTTGAACTTTGATGGAGACTTTTCTGCACATATGCTGATTTACAGTCTGGCCCACTGACACAACACTGCTATCTCACCTAACACTTGAAAAGGTGTTTTCCTCTGACCCATAGTACTTTACTTAGCTTCTTCAATACGTTTCTTTGTTGTATACTAAAGATATCTTTTGTTTTATTGGGACTGGTGAGGACTTCAACGTTTATAATCCATTCCACATTTGTTGGAATTTATCCTTAAACAAATGGGAAAAGCTCGATGCTTCTTACACATGCAGATGATGCTCTACGATTCTGATCGTGGTGTCTTGCCACCTTGGTGCTTGATCCGATACTAGCAAATGAGAACACTATAATTTCTCTTAAGGACTGACACACTACGATATTCACTTACTAGACTTGCAGACTCTACGTTTCTGAGAGCACACTACGATCTCTGTGTTGGCTTGACAAACGTTTAGACCACTCTACGATTTCTGGAGAGGCCCTTCAAGGCAGACACATTACAATCCTCGATGCTCTACGATTTTGCCTTGGCTTCTGTAATCTCTTGAATGGCTCGATAGACTACGATTTTGTTGAAGCCTATCTATTACATCCCAAGTCATAGATCAACCTAACATCTTTGATCTCTTCATCTGTACATTCAGAATGATAACCATTAAAAGCTTAGATCAACCTAACAAATTTAATCCATCACTAAGTCCTTGTACATATATTACTTGAAGGACTTTACATATAATCATGAGAATTTACTTTAAACATCAAATCAGAATATGCATTATCCCAACATTCTCCCCCTATTTGATGTTGACATAACTAAAGAGATTTGTGCCATGATTATTAATTTCTAGATGTAGTTGCTGGAAAGTAAACATGACTTAATATTTCAGTGATCAACTAAAATTTGTAGAGAATAAGCATGAATTTATTGATGTTTGAAGATAGATATTACAATTAAGCTTAGTTACATCAATAAGAATTGAGTTTCAACTTATCTCTATTTCTTCGGCCTTTTGCCTCGTAGAGGATTGTCATACTCCTCAGCTCTTCTTTTCCTGCTCGCTTCGTTTCTCCTTGCTATATCTTCCAGCTCGTTTTGACTTAGTCTTTCATTGCGATCGTGCCTATTCAGGAATGCAAGATCTCCAATTGGCATTCTTAGGCCTGTGGTGGTCACTTCTTGTGAGCTGGGAGATAGCCCTTGACTCCTTAGTGGTTGGGCCATGATAATTTGCTGCTGGTCTGATCATGAAGTCTGATGACTAAATCGTTAAGTCTGATGGGGAGGCTGTCTTGGAGGAGGGCTCCTGGATGATTGAGCTATGAATGTGCCTCTGCCCTTGCCCTTTTCTTCTTTCCCTTTATTCTCCCCCTTTATGTCAGCATCAAGGGTTTGAATGTTTTCAGATAGGCGAGTCATGCCTTGGACAAGCTCGTTGAGCTGATGTAAGACCCCAACTTTTTAATGAATAAAATCGAATTTCCTCTATTTATTATTGTGAATAATAAGGAGTTAGTTTGATATAATACTTTGGTTATGGGTGAAATGTGCAAATTTTTCAAAATAAACAAGTGGTAATAAAATATTCATTGTGTCGGGGAATATTCGTTTGGTCGTGGAATATTCTTTCTGTCGGGGAATATTCGTACGACAGCGCAACCATTTGTGGGCCCCATAACGGATAACTGTCGGATGAAGAAAACGACAAAGTTTGGGTTGTTATAAATAACAGCGTAGTTGTTACCGTTAACACTGTTGGAATACCCGGTGGTTAAAATACAGTAATACGCGTGGTTGCACAGTAGCACACGGTATTGCACAATATTGTTGAATTATTGATCCTTACGTAAGAAGGCATTACTCAATAATTGTTACAGTAGTTACTGTTCAATATTTTATTTTATTGATTCAATAATTGCTGCGTTGATATTTTATATTATTGTTGCTCAATAATTGTCACTGCACATCATCTCCATTATCAGATCAATAATTCATATTATTAGATAACATTATTGGCAATGTCTAGAAAGTTCTGTCAAGGAGAGGTTTGGTCACCTAATTGCGCTCTAGTAAGGAGAAATCCTTATCGGAAAGCCCCCTCTTTCCTGGGAACAGTCTGGTTGTCATAAATGTGATTCTGTAATTTTATTTGTGAATAATTAATTATTGATTCATATGATAAGGAATTATTTATTTTTATGTGGATATATATGATGAATTTATTTATGTGGTTATTAATGAAGGAATTAATGCTGAAATATTTTATCAGTATTTTGTCGGATTGGAAGTATTTAAAAATCATCCGTTTGTGGGTTTCAGGTATTTTTTGTTTGGAATTTGGAAAAACTCAAAGCTACAGAGTTGTAGAGAATTCGATTTCGTGTGGAATGGACATAAAATTCGTATTTTTCTGATAAACAGGCTATTTTTTATAATTTATTAAAGTTTTTGATTATTGTTTAAATGATTAAATATTTTGGAAAATTCTAGAATTGGTTGGTGAGAAATGTGCTCAATTGAATTTCAAATATGGTGGGTGGCAATAGTAACAGGTAAAGCCATCAGGTAGAAGGTTAGTATTCTATGACGTTCTAAGCTTTTTCCTATAAATAGGGTGCTTAGTTAGAATTGAAAATCACACCAGAATTCATAAGTTTTCTCTCTTTCTCTCTCTCTCTCTCTCTCTATATATATATATATATATATATATATATATATATATATATATATATATATATTATCGAGCATATTCTTGTGAGTATTTTGATACTTTGAGTGTTGTTATACGATGCAAGTTCCTTCAGCACTATATCCAGCATTCCAGCCAGAAGTGTTATCTTTTTGAGGTAAGGGATGTTATTTTCTTCGTAAATGATATTTTCTTCAATATCATTATGCCGAAATATTGGTATGAACTTTTTATCAAATTTGGAACTTTTTGTGTCGGAGTTACTATTCACGTATACGACACTATTCACGTATACGACACTATTCACGAATACGGCACTATTCATCGAAAAATAAAATTTTCTTCTTTTTATCCAAGGTGTCTATTATGGTTACTATCTTTGATTGTATCCATGTTTTGATCTTTATTTTGAATTCTGCTTCAAAATTGGTTATTATGGAGTATTATTGATCTTGGATAAACTGTTATACGAATCCTTACTATTTGATCTTTTATCTCACTGGATTCGTTTTCTTTAAGATATTTTTCATCATCCTCAGTCCTAAATGATGATATTACTGAATATATTTGGCCTGTAGTGCAAAGATGAATGATTAACTGATGAATATCTTTGGCCTGTAGTGCAAAGATGAATGATTAACTGATGAATATCTTTGGCCTGTAGTGCAAAGATGAATGATTACTTAATGAATATCTTTGGCCCGTAGTGCAAAGATGAACATGTGTTGAGATGAACATGACCAACTGGTGATACAAATGAATATCTTTGGCCTGTAGTGCAAAGATGAATATTTGATTAAAGATGTATATTGATGTTGTTACAGGGATAACATATTGATGATGAACTTTTAAATCTTAGAAGATAGTAGAATTCTTTCTCTACTTGACTCTTCTAATGGATTGCTTATTCCGCTGCAGTTTTTGATCTAAAACTTGTTGTCTATTATATTTTACCAGATTTTCCCTGTTGAAGACTAATGATAATTTGTTGTATATTATCTTAGTCATAATATTTTCTTACTGGGCTAGTTGAGCTCACCCTTTCTTTCACTATTCTCTTCAGGAAATGAGAATATAGCTGGGACTAGTCGGGGAATGGATTGACGGTTTAGATGGTTGCATTAGTAGTCCTCACTATTCCGTGAAATAGCGTATCAATAATTGTAATGAGGACCCCTTTTGAGTTTTTATACTGTCTATTATACAATAGTTATATTCAAACTCACAGTATATATGTTGTCGTATTTTGCACGACGATTGTATTACTGAAGTTGTATTTATTTTTGTACCATGTATTTGGCGACTCAGAATGGGTTGGATGGAATGGACCTATTTTGGGGTCATCACAGCTGACTTTGGGATTGAGCAATATCTTCACGGTTCTCTTTAATGAGAGCATCAGATCGAGCTTCACTTTGTTGGAGGATGTTCAGGACGTTGTCAGTCTGCTTCATTTAGCCCATGGAAAATCCTTGGAATTCTTTCAGTGCAGTTTGTAGATTCGTGATGCTGTCCATCATAAGGTTGTTCTGGGATTCCTAAGTCTTCTATAAAATAAGAACAACATCCCTATGTCTCTTAGCAGCTTGAAAGTGGATTTGATCCCGGTCATTTATGTTCTTAAGCATCTCTTTTATGATCTCCCTAAGTTTCTTTGTGAGCTCAGAACTTAGGGTGCTTGAGATAGCATTGGCAACATTGATCATTTTAGTTAGCCTTATTTGAACGAGTTTAAAGTGGGCTTCAAGACTGTCTTCAATGTCCTTGGTCACTTTCTTGGATGCTTCTGACAACTTGGTTTTGGTGGGAAGATCTGATATGAGCTCAAGGATTTGTGGACTGTTTGTAGGAGGGGCTTTCGTGCATTGATCTTGCAGAGTGTAGAGAGCAAGATCGAGGTTAAAATATTCATTTGAGGAAGATGATGGGATATCTGATGGAGGGACTGGTGTGTGAGGTTGAGCTTCAGGAGGAGGTGGCTCTACGATTTGAGCATTTGACTCTACGATTGGGCTCAAATCAACAATCGTAGAGATGATATGAGATTGTATCAAAATAAAGTTGGGCACATTTGGTGCATCAATTTCAGAATGTTGGGATTCTGTAATTGGGAATTGATTGAGTGGATATATAATTACTTCCAACCATCTTGGCAATTTATAGAATTGGTTGAAGAAGGATGGTGGATAGTGAATAACCTTGAAAGAGATTGGGATAGATTGTACCTCATGCCTATTTTCTAAAGAAGAGCCATTGGTGATCAGCTTTCTGGCAAAGTTGAAGTTGCCTGGAAATCCATGAGCTAGCACTGAGATTGCTGGATATACTTTGAAGCTCCAGAACATGTGATCCCAAGAGTTGAGAATTTGGGCTCTATAAAAGGGCATCATAGGTAGATAGGAGAACATCTGATTGTAGTTAGCTCTCCTATAACCATCACAGCCCACATCTATAATCTCGACCTCATCATCTTCTTCTTCTTTTCTGTCTTCTTTTGAGGATTCCACTACATCAATGACCTCCTTTTGACTTTCTTGCTCTGGTGCTCTCTTAATCTCCTCAGGTGAAGTTTCGACTGACATAGGGACATCATGAGGCTCCCCCTTAACATGATCATCCATTTGTACTTCAAATAACTCCCCATCTGCTGGATTATTCTTTAGAGTGAGAACTTCAGGTAGCTCCCCCCCAGCTTGAGCTATGTTCCTTTGATCTGCTTCGAATAGCCTCTTCTCAGTAGCTATCTTCTTATCTTCTTCTTTAAGTACTCCTTCATTGATAATGATGTACTTTTTGACCAACTTTCTTCTTGTTTTCCTAGGCTGAGCCACAGTCTTAGGACTTTCTTCAGCTCTGAATGGTCGATCAGCCTGAGAATCTGTTGCAGCAACTTCTTTGGGAGTGGTGTCCAGACTGGTCTCTACGATCGGTAGAGACTCTACGATCGAAGAGACAGAGGGCTTCTTGGACTTGTGACTGTGTTTACTCTTCTTAAGCAGCTGAGAGATGGTAGCTCTATCTTCATATACCTCAGCCTATTTTTCTTTCCTTCTCAAGATCCTCAGAGCTTCAATGTCAGAACACTCTTGAGGTACATCTGTGGTTGAACCTTGAGGTTCCTCTACCATTTGAGCCTTCAATTTTCTTTTTCCCTTACTTTTTCTGACTAAGATGGGTTCTTTCTTGTTGATCTCTTCTTCTTCTTCTTCTTCTTTAGTCTCTTTGACAACTGACATGTTTCCTGGAATCCCGGACTCTTTTGCATCACCAGTTCTACTTTTGGACTCAGACATCATTCTTACATTCTCTAATGGATTCCTTTTCTAGTTCTCAAACAGCTGCTGGGTTATTCTTCTATTCGGATTAATGGACTCTCCTTCATCATCCCCAATCTTATCACCCAAGGCTGACTGTAGGATGATGCTTATGAATAGCCCGTAGAGCATCTTTCCAGAGCTCTTTGACTTCTTTGAGCTGAATATACATTTCCCAATCCAGTCGAGTAGCAGAGCTCCATAGTTGAGTTGAATCCCACAACTGATGGCTGTCATGAGCTGAAGTTGTACTTCGTTTACAGAGTCATGGCCAGAGCTCTTGCAGCATATGCATTTCCCAATAATGACAATGTCTGCCAAAAATTCATACCTTTAGGGGAACTCTTTCTTTTTGTACCCTTTGACAGCAGGGAACTTCTTGTGATGCATCTTCTTTAAGCCTTCATGGAAATCGATGCCCTCTATAAACGAAAATCCTTTCGATTTGAAACCTAGGGCTAGATTTATGTCCTCAGCATTGATCTTAATTTCCACGTCCCTGACCCTCGTAGTGATGACGTCGTTCTCGAGCGCACCATTTCTGTAGAATTCCTTTATCAACTTTGGGTAGATCCATGTGCTCGTACCAAGAGCTTCTTCAAGACCAGCTTTCTTTATCAGAGATAGAGTTTTGTGAAATTTGGGGTCAGCTGTCTTGAACTCATCGAAACAGAGTCGGTAACCAGAGATTACATTTGAAGCTGCCATTGATTTCTTTGCACCGAGTATGGTTGATTGAGCTTTTCGAAAAGTTAGGGTTTCTGCTTGTAGAGAGAGATATATATGAGCTTTTTAAACTTTTGATTTCAAAAAGGTGTTTTCAAACTGTACTTGTAACTTTTCTCTCTCCATTTTCTTAGTGGGGTATGTGTCAAATTATTCTTGGCTCTACGAATTTAACTGATGAGGAATATACTGATTTGCCCTTAGCTCCTTCTGAGCTAATGTGTCCTTTGGGAAGACTACAATCGTTGAGGTAGTCTTTATGATTGTCAAGTCTGCACTGCGATCATCGAGACTGCCCGAGTTCTAGTGATGAACTTTTGACTTAGCATTTTTCTCATTTTAAGGTAGCTCAGGAAGGGCCAACCTCATAGAGTGAATCAAAGGTTAGGTTTGTTCCCGAGGCGCTTGTCAGAGAGATTGCTTTGTTTTGTTGAACTTTATTGTCACAAGATGCTTTGTTGTTCTGTTGATGGAGCTCTGCCATCGTTGAGTCTGCACTACGATCATTGTCTTTCATATTACTGTAGCTCTATGATCGTGGACTTCATTTGGTCATGTCTACGATTTCGAACATAGCCTTTATATATGCATGGTTAACACAAACTAGAGCATAGATTTCATGGTTGTAAATTTAGCATGCCTAGCTCACTTATTAATTTGTTAAACCTAGATTCATCTAGAGGCTTTGTAAAGACATTAGCGAGTTGATTTTCAGTAGGGATATATTGTAAAGATATGGATCCATTTTTCACATAATCCCTAATGAAATGATACCTTATTTCTATATGCTTAGTCCTAGAATGCATGACCGGATTATGTATTATTGCTATGACACTTGTGTTATCATAGTGAACATGTATAGATTTGAATTCAAACCTATAGTCTGCTAGCTAATTTTTCATCCATAAAATTTGAGCACAACAGCTGCCAGTAGCAATGTATTCTGCTTCTGCAGTTGAAGTAGATACTGAGTTTTGCTAGCAGCTGACAGTTGACAATTTTGTTTTCTAGCAGCTGACAGGTGCTACTGATACTTTTTCTGTCTATTTTTCAACCTGCAAAGTCAGCATCTGTATATCCTGTTAGTTCAAATGAGGACTCCTTGGGATACCAAAGCCCCAAGTGAGGTGTGCCTTTGAGGTACCTGAAAATCCTTTTTACAGCAGTTAAGTGTGATTCCTTAGGATTAGCTTGAAATCTAGCACGTATGCATGTTGCAAACATTATGTCTGGTCTACTGGCAGTTAGATATAGAAGAGAGCCTACCATACCTCTGTATTGAGTTATATCAATACTTTTACTTTTTCATCTTTGTCAAGTTTGGTTGCTGGAGCAATTGGGGTTTTCATGGGAGAGGCTGATTCCATGCCATACTTTTTAAGTAAGTCTTTAATGTACTTGGCTTGGTTTATGAAGATTCCTTCATCAGTCTGCTTTACTTGCAGTCTAAGGAAGAAGTTTAACTCACCCATCATGCTCATTTCAAACTTGCTCTGCATAAGTTTGCCAAATCTCTTACATAATTTTTCATCAGTAGAGCAAAAAATAATGTCATCAACATATATTTGAACTAATAAGACTTTTTTCTTTATGCTTTCTAAGAAATAGTGTGGTATCTACTCTACCTCTAGTGAACCCATTTTCAATAAGAAAGTTAGTTAGTGTTTCATACCATTCTCTAGGTGCTTGTTTAAGACCATATAAGGCTTTGTCTAATCTATAGACATAATTAGAAAGATATGGATTGATGAAACTTGGAGGTTGCTCTACATAGACTTCTTCTTGAAGTTCACCATTCAGGAATGCACTTTTGACATCCATCTGAAAGACCTTGAATTTCATGTTAGCAACAAAGGCAAGGAATATTTTGATGGCTTCTAATCTGGCAACCGGTGCAAAGGTCTCATCATAGTTAATGCCTTCTTCTGGAGAGTAACCCTTGGCTACCAGTTTTGCCTTATTCCTGGTTATTACTCCATTTTCATCCATCTTGTTTCTGAAGACCCACTTGGTTCTAATAACAGGATGACTCTTTGGTCTTGGAACTAATCTCCATACTTTGCTTCTTTCGAACTGATTTATCTCTTCCTGTATGGCTTCTATCCAGCTGGAGCCTTCCATAGCATCCTCTATCTTATTGGGTTCCATTTGTGACAGGAAGCTTAGATAGAAACATTCATTTTGGGTGGCAGCTCTTGTTTTGACTCTTGCACTTGGATCTCCAATGATCAAGTCTTGAGTGTGATCTCTTGCCCATCTGTTTCCTGTTGGAACATCTGTCCTGATGCCTACTTGTCTGAGATCTTCAAGATCAATTTTTGGTTCTTGATATGGGGGTTCGTTGTCTTGTTTAGATCTCTCTACAATCTCATTTCTTTGCTCAACAATTTCATTGTCTGAAACTACGATCATGGTGTTGAGCTCGACAACCTCGTTTATAGTGTCTAAACTGTCGTTCGTAGTGTCTTGAGACACAGTTTTGTCCATGTCTGTTTCATCAAAGATGATGTGAATCGAGACTTCAACACTTAGTGTCTTTTTGTTGAACACTCTATAGGCCTTACTGTTTGTGGCATATCCAAGAAAGATTCCTTCGTCTGACTTGGGTTGGAACTTTGTTAGATACTGTTTCCCATTGTTGAGAATGTAGCATGCACAGCAGAATACATGGAAGTAGTTGACGTTTGGCTTTCTTCTTTTCCACAGTTCGTAAGGAGTCTTCTTAATCGTAGAGTGTATGAGTGATCTGTTCTGAGTGTAACATATAGTGTTGACAGCTTCTGCCCAGAAGTATTCATGCAGATGGGTTGCTGCTAGTAGAGTTCTTCCAGCCTTTAGATCCATGTGAAGCAGCTGCAGGGGCTTGTCAATTGAGTTTACAATTTTGCTCTTAAATGAGTTTCTAGTCTGCTTTCCAAGTTGACAGGCATTGCAAGGCCTTTCTTTGACGAAGCTGAACTTGGGTAAGCTTGCAACTAGATCTTTTGAGGCCAGTTTAGACATGCTCTTGAAGTTGAGATGAGACAGTCTTTTATGCCATAGCCAGCTCATTTCTTCAGATGTTTTAGTCAGAAAGCATATTGTCTCGTGTGAGCTTAGTTGTCCAAGATTTATTGTGTAGACATTTCCTTATCTTGTTCCGGTCAGCTTTATGGCGGATGTCTTCAGATCTCTGACTTGACATTTATTATTGAGGAATGTTACTTGATGACCCTTGTCGCAGAGTTGGCTTATGCTTAGAAGATTGTGTTGTAGTCCTTCAACATAGGCTACTTTACTGAAGGACACTGTACAATTCCCAGCTGAGCCATATCCTATTGTCGTACCAGAGCCATTGTCTCCAAAGATGACTGAGGGACCCTCCTTCTCTATGTAGTTAGACAGATGGGCTTTGTTCCCAGTCATGTGGCTTGAGCATCCACTGTCCAGATACCAGGTTGTGATCGTGGAGCTATGTTCCTGTGGTAACATTAAACTTTAATTTTGGTACCCATACTTGCATGGGCCCTACTTTGTTAGTACCCTTGGGAACCCAAATCTGCTTGATTTTGGGTCTCACATGCATTTGATTATGATAACATTTTGCAGCCTTGTGACCAACCTTATTGCACATAAAACATCTAATATGATGCATGCTTGTGTGTGTATGTGGATTCTTCCTCCATTTGGACTTATGTGGATTCTCAGCCATCCTTTTTTTAAAATGGTTCTCTTTTTTCCATGTATACTCGTGTTTCATGATTTGTGAGGAGTGTACCTTTCCTCTACTGTTCTAAACCAAGTTGGCCCGTTGAGTTGATTTTACTCGACTATACAATCCTTCGAGGTTGGAAAGTAGTGGCTAGGTTACTCTTCTCTTTTCTGAAACCCAAGCCAGTATGGGATCCTTTATTCCTTGTAATATGGATTGAATCAAAAGGGTAGGGTTGGACTGGTTCTTCCTTCTGTGAGGATTTCACAAATGTAATGCTTTTACTGAAACTTGAAGCATTATTAGGGCTAGTTTCCTTTATCTTTTCCGTACATGGCTTTGAGGTGCATTCCCCAAAGTCTAAACCTGTTCTGTCAGATGCACTTCTCTAACTAGAGAGCAGGGAGTCCATGGATGAAGAGGATTTATCCCATGTATAGATTGTATTTTCTAGTTCCTCAATTTTAGAGGTTAGACTTGATTTTCTCTGTGCATTGAGCTCATTGGTCTGTTTTAAGAGCTTATTCTCAGCTTCAAACTTAGAGAGAGAGTCAGTACTTAGAAGGGCTGTTTCCAGTTCTTCTTGAACTTTCTCTTTTTCCTTTTGAAGAAGTGAATAGTCTTTGGACAAAACTCCTCACCATTTCATGTATTGATGCAGATTAGATGTTATGCCATGTAGTGCAGTTCTTAAATCATCAATGTCTACATCAGGAGAGTTAAAGTCAAATACCTCATCTATACTTACTTCATAAATGTTGGAGTTCTTTTTATCCTTTTCATGCTTGGCCATCAGGCAAAGATTTGCCATTTAAGGATCTTCATCATCTCTAGATTTGGGAGTTGAGTTATTGTCTGAGTCACTCCACAATTCTCCAGCTACAAGACCTTTATCTTTCTTCTGAGGCCTTTCGTTGCCTTTGAATTCCTTCTTTGAGTTTGATTTCTTCTTCAGTTCTTCTCTAAGTGGTTTGTTGCAGTTTGCAATGAAATGGTCAGGCTTCTTGCAATTGTAGCATAGATCGTTTATCTGCTCCTGGCTGCTGTAGTTGTTGACTTTCTTTGGTTTGATGATTCTACCTTGACACATGAACCTTCTGAGTCTTTTTACCAGCATTTCAAAGTCTTCATCATCATCTTCATCATAGTCATAGTCATTTTCAGTGTTGACTTTGGAGATGTTGTCAGTTGCTTTGAGCGCAACTCCTTTATCCTTCTTTCTTCCTTCAGATAGAGTTTCTGCTCGTTGAGTCAACTCCAGTTCATATGTAAGAAGGTTGCCATATAGCTGTTGAACAGTCATTTCATGGAGATTTTTTTGACTCTCTGATAGCAGTGGTTTTGGCATCCCACTTGCTAGGTAAGGATCTCATAAACTTTATGATTAGATCTTTATTTGGATAGATCTTTTCATAGGCTTGTAGAGAGTTGAGTAGTACGTTGAATCTTTTATAGGTGGAAGTGACGTTTTCTCCTTGAACGTGTGCAAACATCTCATATTGCTGAGTCAAGAGAGATTGCTTATTTTCTTTGACTTCTTCTGTTCCTTTATGCATGAAGAGTAATGCTTCCCAAACCTCCTTTGCTGTTTTGCTGCTGACCACATTCTCGAACAGATCATCTTCTAAGGAATGGAACAGAATGTTCTTGGCCTTTTTGTCGAGTTGAACAACTCTCTTTTTGTTGTCTGTCCATTCTTCTTTGACCTTGATCTGTATTCTGTTTGGGTCGTCTGTAGTTGGTGCAAGCTTTGTAGGAATGTAGGGCCCATTCTGAACAGTTTCAAATAGATCTTCATCTATTGAATCCATGTATGCTTGCATTCGAACTTTCCAGTTGGCGAATTTGTCTTTGTTGCACATAGGTGGCTTGCTGCCTCCTCTAGTCTTTGATTTGCTTATCAGATGTGCCATTGGATCTACTTAAGCTTTGTAGGCTATATGATAGAACCTGCTTTGATACCAATTGTTAGTTCCCGGAGGCACAATAGTTATCTAGAAGGGAGGTTGAATAGATATTTTAAATTCTTTTCGAAATACTTTGTTAGTTTTGTTAATGATTCAAACACAGCGGAATTAAGATTTGTTTGTTCTCCCTTTTAGATATAGTGAGTTAATGAGAGTGAAGCAGTTATAACAGTTATAACAAGAATGTAAGAGACACAATAGTTTTAAGTGGTTCAGAGCACTTAAAGCTCCTATTCCACTCTTCTACTCATCGAGTAGGAAATCCACTAAGGATATCTTTTACACTTTTTAAATCTCACAGATTCCTTCAAGACCAGCAGTCTTGGCACTTCTTAGTTCACTTTTGAACTTTTTAAGTCCAACAGACTTGGTTTTTCACAGTTCACTTAGAACTCTTTAAGTCCTTCTGACTTGGAACTTCTTACTTCAGTTGATAGTAGTTGATGAGTTCTTGATGGGTGCTACTCAGTTGTAGTTAAGCTCTTTGTTTGAAAGAACTGAGTAGCTGAGCAAGCTTTCTCTTTTAATATCGTAGAGTTGAGCGTTGGGTGTTCTTCAACTTTTTGTTCAATGCTTGCTTAGTTGAATCATCTGCTGATGTTTTGCATATATTAGGTCTTTGAAATCTATACGTTGAAGACAGCCGTTGAAGCATTAAATGCGTTTGACATTTCTGAACTTTGATGGAGACTTTTCTGCACATCTGTTGATTTGCAGTCTGTCCCACTGACACGACACTGCTATCTCACCTAACACCTGAAAAGGTATTTTCCTCTGACCCATGGTACTTTCCTTAGCTTCTTCAATATGTTTCTTTGTTGTATACTAAAGATATCTTTTGTGTTATTGGGACTGGCGAGGACTTCAACGTTTATAATCCATTCCACATTTGTTAGAATTTATCCTTAAATAAATGGGCAAGGCTCGATACTTCTGACACATGCAGATGATGCTCTACGATTCTGATCGTGGTGTCTTGCCACCTTGGTTCTTGATCCGATACTAGCAAATGAGAATACTAATATTTCTCTTAAGGACTGGCACACTACGATCTTCACTTGCTTGACTTGCAGACTGTACATTTTCGAGAGCACAGTACTATCTCTGAGTTCGCTTGACAAATGTTTGGACCACTCTACAATTTCTAGAGAGGCCCTTTCAAGGCAGACACACTACGATCCTTGATGCTCTACGATTCTGCCTTGGCTTCTACAATCTCTTGATTGGCTCGATGGACCACGAATTTGTTGAAGCCTATCTATTACTTCTCAAGTCATAGATCAACCTAACATCTTTGATCTCTTCATCTATACATTCAGAATGATAAACATTAAAAGCTTAGATCAACCTAACAAATTTGATCTATCACTAAGTTCTTGTACATATATTACTTGAAGGACTTTACATATAATCATGAGCATTTATTTTAAACATCAAATAAGAATATACAGTCTCCCAACATACTCATTTCCCATTATTTTAATTAATTTATTTATTATATAGTTTATTTGTCATACTTTAATTAATCAATTAATATTATTTAACTCAATTAAATAAAAGGTAATATTACCCATTAAACCACCTCATCACATAATTAAAATTCTCATTTATTATTTATAACAAATCAATAAATCTCCAATTAATTATTTAATTAATTATAACAACATTAAAATTATTTAACAACTCATTAATTTAATTATCCCAATTAAATTCACACTTTGAACTATAAAATTATTCCATATTAATTGAATCAATGTAACACATTTAATTAAATTAATCTACCACAATTCCACCATATATCTATTTAACTCAATAAATAAATTAACAAAATATTTATTTTATTCAATAAATATTTTAAAATTAATTACAAAAGTCTCGTTCGTCACATCTTTTCCCTCTTAAAAGGATTCTGTCCCCAGAATCACGATTCATTTAATTCATTCTGTTACACTTAACGATTAATTGCCCGATCAACAATTACTGTGATAATCTGTAAGAACTCGAGAGATGGATTATAGGTTTAGATCTTGTTGGTGTAAAATCCAATTACGCACAGCATACAAGTATACGTGAACAACAAGTAATATAATGATAAGTTAAGTATCGTTCCCACAGAGAATCATTTAACAAGAATTACCAAGTACTAACCTATGACTAATTTAATCTTATTTAAATGAATAATCCATTATTTTAAATTAAAATAATTAATTAAACAATTACTAACTTTCCCTAGAATGAAACTAGATAATGAAGACTTGAGATTACAATTTCACTTTTTATTTTAATTAAATCAATACACTTCCTGTTATGTCAAATTAATTATACTGGATTGTTAATCAAGAACACGAAGGTAAAATATAGCCATCTCTCGATCCACTATACTCGTATTAACTTAAATCCACAGATGATAGATTTAAGCCAAACACCATAATTAACTAATTCACTATATCTCTATGTGAATTACAATTAAATAAGGTTTAAGTACAAGTTCTTATTGGACTACATGCGATGCATAAACATATCTTTATCCTAAGCACAAATTATGAATTCTAACACCATGTAGAACACATAAACATATGCTATTATGATCAGATCTAAACCCATAATCCGTTTCTCAATTTCATATAGATTATCACAGTAATTGTTAGCTAGGCAATTAAACAATTAAGGGCAAACCATAACAGACAATCCAAGCACATCTAATAAGACTAACAAGTAAGTATATTAAAGTAAACTACACAATAAGATCCATAGTAATCTCAAAACAGAGTTTAATTCATAATTGAACTAGAATCCATCATCCACAATTGATTAAGCATTAAAAGATACAAACAGACAAGAAGAGAATTTAAAGTTGAGATAAACAAATCTGCATTCTCTTGCTTCCAATCTGATTCCCCAATGATGATCAATAACTTCAATCTTCAGTTCAAGTTTAATCTAGGGTTCCTAATCTAAGAAAGAAATTAAAGATGAATAATAAAAGAAACTTATCTCAGAAGGGATTTATGGAGTCATAGTACTAGTCTCCCCCTTTAACAAACTGTAAATATGCCATATATATACTAATTGACGAGTCCTTCCTTGCCCACGAACAAATCCAATTGGTTAAATTAAATAAAAACTCAACTGCTGGAATACAGGGACCAGCGCAGCTGCGCTACCCACAAGGCGGGGCGCAGCTGCGCTGCAGGCTTTCTATGACAGGACCTAGTGCAGCTTCACTGAACCCAAGTCCAATTTAAGTGCATATGCGTCGTGCACCAGATCATGCTTTCTACTTTCTACTGCTGCAACATCACTCCTCATGCCATCACTTCATTAGTTGTTCCTTTTAGCATGCACACATTCATTTTAGCTTCAAAAGTCACCAAGAATGTTTCCAAATATGCAAATTGTAAAAGAAATCAAACATGCATGAAAAACTACTAAAACATTTGAGTTAAAACAACAATTGAAGTTAATTGATAGAAAGATAGGTAGATATAAAATTATCTATCAGATCTGGTTATAATAGAACGTGTTTATATTTTCTGTATGGCATTAGAATTCATAATTTATGCTTAGGGTAGAGATATACCTATGCATCGCATGTAATCTAATAAAGAACTTGGGATGTAAATCCTTTTTAATTATAATTCACATAGAGATATAGTGGATTAGTTATTTAGGGTGTTCATCTTAATTCTATCATCTGTGGATTTACGTTGAGATGAATATGATGCATTGAGAGATGGTCATATTTACTTGTGTGTTCTTGATTAATAATCCAGAATAATTAATTTAGCTTAATTGGAAGTGTGTCGGTTCAAGTGAAGCAATAAGTGAAATTGTAGTCTTAAGTCTCCAATATTTGATTAAATCCCGCGGTAATTACTTTTAGTTTAATTAATTAGTTTTACAAATTTCACAACTTAATTCACATGTTTAAAGAAATTGAGATAATACAAGAATTGGTGCTTGTTAGAATAAGATTCAGTTTAATTTTCTCTGTGGGAACAATACTCTACTTTCACTTTATTACTTGTTGACCACGTATACTTGCGTGTTGTGCCTAACTAAATTTTACCCAACACTGCCTACGGGTAAGTCTATTGTAGACACTCAAAATTTTATGTTCCTGTTACTAACCCTGCAGGAGGGCAAAATTGTCTTCCAAAGATAACCCTGGAAGTTAAATCAGTTTTAACCCTAAAGGCAACTCCAGGAGATCCAGTTTCAATCTTGGAGATAACCCCGAGAGACTCAGTTTCAATCCCAGAGACAAACCCGGGAGATTTAGTTCCAACCTCGGAGATAACCCCGAGGGATCCAGTCCAAGTTCTGGAGATAACCCCAGACAAGTCAGTTTCAAACCCCGGAGACAACCCCGGGATACTCAGTTCAACCCCGGAGATAACCCCAAGAGGTCAAACCAACCTCAGAGATAACCTTGAGAACATTCAGCATCCACAACAACCCAATCTCAGAGATAACCTTGAGAAACGACTGCTACATCTGCGTAAAAATCGGAGATAACCCCGGTGGGGGCAAAATCATCATTTTTCCACCTCAACATCACATTCACGTCGTCTCAACACAATTCCATCCACACTGCATATCAAGGTTTCCCGTAAGAACCATAGCTCAAATCCCAAATGACAACTACAGAAGACAGTACAACAGATAGACTTTGAAGACTTGGAGATCTGGTCATGGAATCATCTTCCCGACTTCATACAACCTCTAATCCTATGTCATTGTGTAGCTCCTGACAATAGCATTCTGAAAAGGTACAACACTCCTTTATCGGATGCCCGGATTGAAAGTTATGAAGGTTCGAGCAGACATCGCGTAACCTAAGTGCACGTACTTCGATATGACATGACCCACATGGCCCGAGGAAGCCACAGGTAGTCTCGCGGCTGCCGCAGATAGACCCGCGGCCATCTGGTCTTTAAATATGAGCTCTTGGCAGCTCATTTGAAAAAAAAAGAGAAAGGGAGAGAAAACTCTGTCCATTTCAGCCTGTAACCCATGCTAGAGTGCTCTAAACTGAGTGATTCTTCTTTCTAAACACTTGTAAGCTCGTGGTTTGTAACATACTAAAGTTTAATCGGTGGAAACCTAGTTTTTAGACCTCAAAAGCTATCGGAAGTCTTCTTGGTAGCCCACTGTAAGATTTTTCAGCCTTTTACTACTTCTATACGTATATATCTACTAACGTTGAGAATCGCATTGTGTGGGTATGTCCGGATCGTCGATTTGTGGCTTTTTATTGCATATATATATATATATATATATATATATATATATATATATATATATATATATATATACCGTCAAACTCAAACTCGAACTCGAATAAGCCTGAAGTATTTATTTATTTTGACTCATTTTAACAAGTAAACACTAAAATGGCATGTGTGCAAAGTCATGTCATTAATTTATTACATGACATCTCGATTGAACTAAGTTAAAAAAATTAAAAGTTTAATTATCTAATAAAAAAAAAATTAAAATGACGATTGAAGTGAAAAAAGTGAATAATTTGAAGTAGTAATTTATATTTAAGTCTATGTTTTATCACTACTTAATTCAATTTATGATGAGTTATAATCCTAAATGAGAAAAATAATACTAGACATTTTACTTTTAAAATATTAAATAAATTTAGAAATAATAGTAAATAATTTATAATGTGACGCCCTCAAAATAGGTATACATCACCCATTCTGAGTCGCCAAATACATGGTACAGAATACTAATACAAACTTATTTATACAACATGAGGTAAGAGTTTTAACACAAATATTATCTTCTAGACAATATCCAAACTCAAATGGAGTCCTCATTACAAGTATTATCACACTATTTTATAAAATAGTGAGGACTACTACAACCACCATCTCGGACTGTCACTCCATTCCCCGACTAGTCTCGGCTACGTTCTCATTTCCTAAATAGAAAAATAAAAGAAAAAGGGTGACCTCAACTAGTCCAGTAAGAAATATTATGACTACGATTAATGCAAATAAATTATCGTTAGCCTTCAACAGTGCTAAACTGATAGAATACAATAAACAACAAGTTTAACTGCAGCGGAACAAACAATACATTAGAAGAGTCAAGTAAAGCATGATATCTACTATCTTTTATGATAAAAAAAGTTTATCATCACTTTTATCGCTGAGACTCAGCTCAATAAATAATCTACATCACTTATGTGAGTCCCCGAATTTTATGAATAAAGATTTAATTTTTTCGAAATATTTTTTTTGAATATTAAGGAGTAAATTTGATATAATGTTATAGTTGTGGGTAATATTTATAAATTTTGTAAAATATGCAAGTAGTTATAAAATATTTATGTTGTCGGGGAATATTCATTTGATCATGGAATATTCTTTCTGTCAGAGAATATTCGTACGACGGCGCAGCCATTTGTGGGCCCCATATCGAAAAACGGTCGGATGAAGAAAATGACAAGTTTGAGTTTTTTTTTATAAATAACAGCGTAGTTGTTACCGTTAATACTGTTGGAATACCCATTGGTTAAAACACAGTAGTACGCGGTGTTGCACAGTAGCATACGGTATTGCACCAATTATTGATTCTTACGTAAGAAGGCATTACTCAAAAATTGTTATAGTAATTACTGTTCAATATTTTATTTTATTGATTCAATAATTGCTACGTTGATATTTTATATTATTGTTGTTTCAATAATTGTCACTACACAGTATTTCCCATTATCAGATCAATAATTCATATTATTTTAATAATATATATTACTAGATAACATTATTGACAATGTCTAGAAAGTTCTGTCTAAGGAGAGGTTTAGTCACCTAATTGCGCGCCAGTAAGGAGAAATCCTTATTGGAAAGCCCCCTCTTTCCTGGGAATAGTCTGGTTGTCAGTATTGTGATTCTGTAATATTATTTGTGAATAATAAATTATTAATTTATATGATAAGAAAAATATTTACTTTATGTGGATATAAATGGAGGAATTTTTAGAAAAGTGACAATTGTTGAAAATTGATATTTTATCTTTTCTGATAAAATAATTCAATTAAATATATTATTATATTATAATAATATAATAATGGTGATATTTTTACAATGAATGTGTGGTATATGAATAAATGAGGAGGAAGAGTATTTTTGTTACTAAAAATATTTAAAACATGGTTTTCATGTTTGTGGACCCCATTTCTTGACTGAAATTTGATCATACCCTGTAAAATCGTCCGTATGTGAATTTTGGTCATTTTCTGTTTGGAATTTGGAAAAACTTAAACTTACAAAGTTGTAGAGAATTGAATTTCCTATGGAAGGACATAAGATTCAAATTTTTCTGATAAAGGGCTATTTATTATGAATTATTGATGTTCCGGAATAATTAATTTTTGGAGTTTTAAATATTTTTGTTTAAAAAAACATTTTTGTCATTATTATGGGCCCCACTGATGGCTGAATTCAGATTTCCAAGAGGTGGGCATGAATTTGTTTTATAAATATATTATTTTATTAAATTTTTTGCTTTGGTGTTCTAAGCATTTTTTTATAAATAAGGTGCTTAGGTTAGAATTGAAAATCACACCAGAAACTAAAATCTTCTCTCTCTATATTATCGAGCGTATCCTTGTGAGTATTTTAATACTTTGAGTGTTGCTATACGGTGCAAGTTCCTTTCAGCGTTATATCAAATATTCAACCAAAAGTACTATTCTTTTGAGGTAAAGGATGTTATTTTTGTTCAATATTCACTTGAAATAATATTTTCTTCCATACTCTGTAGTATGTAAGTAATATTATTTTATTTCAGATTTCGAATTCTATACTCGTTTTGTTAAAGTTTTGGCTTCTATACTCCATAAAATTAGTAGAATATCATTGATATTTGCGCTTCATCCAGTATCTTTTCATGGAGATATTATTCTGAGCATTCTTGATAATTTTTAACTTTTTCATGCCAAGGTACTATTCACGGGGTTACTATTCCTGAAGTTACTACTCACGGGTACTATTCACTCGGTTACTATTCACCCGGGGTACTATTCATGACAAAAATTAATTTTTTTTGGGTCCAAATCATTTTTGAAATAATATTATTCTTGAATTTTACTCCACAAAACAGTATCATGTCGACAATTTGGACATTATTGATTTCTGGATAAATTAAATTATAAATCTTTATAAATTTATCCTTGAACTTGTTTTATTAAATTCTTATCATCCTCATGTTTATATTATGTTGAAAGTCATCTGTGACCTGTAGTGCATAAATGGACTTGGTATGATTATGACCAGGGATTATTCGGTATAATCATGACCGTAATGTTACAAATGATGTAGTAAAAGTCCTCATTGGCCCGTAGTGCATTGATGAACAGTTTTTGGTATGATTATGGCCATGAATTCTCTTCGGCCAAGGGTGAAAAGATGAATTATTTTATGGCATGATCATAACCATTGATGAATACACGAATATCCTTGGCCCGTACTGCATGGATAATTTGTGGTCGTGATACCAATGAATATTCTTGGCCATAGTGCAGGGATAATGTGGATTATTTATTAAGCTGAGTCTCATCGATAAAAGTGATGAAAAACCTTTTAAATCATAGAAGATAGTAGATTTTATTCTCTACTTGACTCTTCTAATGGATTGCTTGTTCCACTGCAGTTAAACTTGATGTTTGTTATATTTTATCAGTTTAACACTGTTGAAGGCTAACGATAAATTATTCTGCGTTATCTTAGTTATAATATTTTTTATTGGGCTAGTTGAGCTCACCCTTTTACTTTCATTGTCTTCTTCAGGAAATGAGAACGTAGCCGGGACTAGTCGGGGAACGGAGTGACGGTCCAGATGATAGCATTAGTAGTCCTCACTATTCTATGAAATAGTGTGATAATAATTGTATGGAGGACTCCCTTTGAGTTGAATACTGTCGAGAAGACAATATTCGTTTTAAAACTCTCAGTTTATGTTTTGTCGTATTTTACACGACAGTTGTATTATTAAGTTGTATTTGAATTTTGTACCATGTATTTGGCGAGTCAAGATGGGTGATGTATACCTATTTTGGGGGCGTCATAACTTAATTATCCATGCACTACGGGTCACGGATATTCATTAGTATCACATCCATGAATTATCCATGCACTACGGGTCAATGATATTTGTGTTATTACCAATGGTCATGATCATGCCAACAACTGTCCATCAATGTACTACGGGCTAATGAGGACTTTTACCACATCATTTGTAACATTACAGGTCATTATTATACCGAATAATCCCTGGTCATAATCATACCAATCAACAGTCCATCTATGCACTACGGACCAAAGATGACTTTCATCACAATATAAGTATGATGATAACAATGATATAAGAATTCAATTAAATGAGAGCAATGATAAATTTTAAAAATTTATAATTCAATTTTTCATGAATTCAATAAAGTCCAAATTGTTAACATTATATTGCTTTGTGGAGTAAAATACAAGAATAATATTGTATCAAAAATGATTTGGACCGAAAAGAAATTAATTTTTGCCATGAATAGTACCCCAACTGAATAGTACCCGAGTGAATAGTACTTCGAGAATAGTACCCCAGCATGAAAAGATTAAAAATTATTAAGAATGTTCAGAATAATATTTTCGTGAAAAGATACTAGATGAGACGCAAATTTCAAGGAAATTCTACTAATTTCACGGAGTATAGAAGCAATACTTTAACAAAATGAGTGTAGAATTCGGAATCTGAAACGAAATAATATTACTTACATACTACATAGTATGGAAGAAAATATTATTTCTTGCGAATATTATACTGAAATAATATCCCTTACCTTAAACAAAGAGTACTTTTGACTGATATAACGGAGATATTCTTAAAGAAAACTTATACTATTTTCTACACTTAAAGCTTCCTTAAACTTTAAAGAAATACGCTCAATATTATAGAAGAAGAATTCTCTGATTCTGGTGTGATTTTCAATTCTAAACTAAGCATATTATTTATAGGAGAATGGAAAAGATACTATTTGAATAAAATCACGGGTGAACAATATTTTTTTCTCATGGGCGCGAATTCGCCGGCTGAAATTTTCTAATTTTCCTAAGCAAATACTATGCAAACACTATGCATAATAAAATATAATATATTCTATTTTTCATAAAAAAACAAAACTTATTATAATATATATATATATATATATATATATATATATATATATATATATATATATATATATACACACACACACACACACACACATTTACTAATAATAATACTCCAATATGTGACTTTTGATTCCCCCCACCCCCATACAACACTTACCAAATATATATATATATATATATATATATATATATATATATATATATATATAACAAAATTAAGATAATTTTTTACCGACAATTTTGAAAAATGGGTAAATGGGGGTCCAAATAATAAGCCAAAATTATAACAAATACTTCTTAAAAATCCCCTCAATATTTTTAACAACATATATTCATCATTAATGTTATTACTTGCAATATTAACAACCAGATTATTCCCAGGAAAGAGGGGGCTTCCGATAAGAGTTTCTCCTTATTGGCGCGCAATTAGGTTACCAAACCCCTTCCTCGACAGAACTTTCTAGACATTGTCAATAATACAAATAATAATAGAATAACTTTGTCGTCTCAATTATTGATTTAATAATATAAAAATTATTATGATAATAATTGAATTAATAACGTGAGATACTATGCAGCAATTACTGTGGAAATAATTGAATAAAACTGAGTGACTTCTCACGTAAGCATCAATAATCAATACCGTGTGTTACTATGCAACCACCCGTATTACTGTACTTTTATCACCTTGTATTTCAACAGTTAACGGTAAAACTCTCGCCGTTATTTTTATAAAAAGATATTTCTGTCGTTTTCTAACTCTGACAGTAATTCCGTTGTGGGGTCCACCAATGATTGTGCCGTCGTACAAATATTTCATGTTAAAGCGAATATTCCCAATATTCTCCGACCAATCGAATATTTTATAACAACTTGCTTGCTTTGCAAAATTTATAAATATTACCCACAACTGTAACATTATATCAAATCCACACCATAATATTCAAAAATATATTTCGAGAAAAATTAATCTTTATTCATAAAAGTTGGGGTCTTACAACCTCCCCTTCTTATGAAATTTCGTCCTCTAAATTGGGGTACGTACCTGGTATGTCGAAGAGGTGAGGATACCTTGATTTCGTTCTAGATTCTAACTCCTAGGTCATTTCCTCAATATTGTGGTTTCTCCACAAAACATTGACTTGAGGTATAACCTTAGAGCGTAGAATATGTTCCTTCTTATCCAAGATTTTAACAAGTACATCTTCATACGTTAAATCTTCCGCTATCTCGTTTGGTTCTAATTTCATAATGTGGTTTGGGTCTTCCACATATTTACGTAACGTAGATATGTGAAAAACGTTATGAACACGAGACATACTTGGCGGTAAGGCGAGTCTATAGGCCATAGTTCCTACTCGATCGAGGATTTCAAATGGGCCAATGATTCGAGGATTGAGCTTTCTTCTCTTTTCAAATGTTGTAACTCCTTTCCATGGTGCAACACGTAACAACTCATGATCTCCAACATTGAATTCCACGTCTTTTCGATGAAGATCAACATAAGTCTTTTATCGATCTTGTGAAGTTTTTATACGTTGTCGGATCATTTGAATCTTTTTTGTTGTCATGCGTACCAATTTCGGTCCCAACAACGTTGCTTCACCCACATCATCCCAGCATATTAGAGAACGACACTTGCATCCATACAATGCCTTGAGAGTTTGAATAGTCCTCTCCGATTGCCCATCTGTTTGAGAATGATATGCTGAACTGAATCGTAAATCCGTGCCCATATATTTTGCAAGCTAACCCAAAATCGTGAAGTGAATCTTGGGTCTCGATCAGAAACTATGGATATTGGCATACCATGCAGTCTTATAATCTCATTTATGTATATACAAACAAGACGTTCAAGTGAATAAGTTTCTCGTATGGGTAAGAAATGAGCAAATTTGGTCAATCTATCGACAATGACCCAAAATAAATAAATACTGTAATACCCGAGAATTTCCACGTATTATTAAATAAATATAGTAATGGAAATAAATATTTATTTGAATATGAACGATTTCATGTTAGGAAATGAGATAACTCAATTATATTAAATAACTGAATAATTGAGGATATGTGGAGTTTTGTGATGAACTCATTGAAGCCTTGTGTGGCATGATGATGGGAAAAATGAACAGTAATATTAATTAACAAAGGAATTATAAAGTAAGCAATTAAGTAATGTTAATTGTTAATTGTTGTTGTAGTATATTTATGGATTTTTAATTGATGTTAATGAGGTTAATTAATATGTGATTATTAATTGTTATTTAATTGATAATGGTTGTGGCAGAATATTGATTTCTTGGTAATTAATTAATAATGGGTGATTATTATTGTTTGAAATGAAACTATAAAAATATAATAAGAATTATATAGATAAATAATGATTATGGAAATCCATAAATATATTGATCAATGATGATTGGATTAATTAAATTGGTGTTAATTAATCAAGGAAGAGAATAAATTATTTAATTATTTATATGATAATAATAGGTTAGAAGTTATGTGCATAAGAGCAATAATACAACTATACTACATAGTGTATTATGGCATTTGTGTGACTATATATATTAAGTTGTATACAACTATATTGTATGAGGCAATGTGAGTATACATATTAGAACTATATGTTATAAATACATTAATTATGTGACAATATGTATGTGGGTAGGTATTAAAATAATATACCATGAGCATATTGTAAACTCTCATTTTTAATATATCAGTGTGATAAAATGTACATGGATTAAATATATGTTGCATAACATCTACTACCTTGAAATGTTAGGTCATGTTGTGACATTAGGTTATAATATATGGTTGAGATATGTATTAAAAATATAACATAAGAATGAGAATATGTAGGAGTATACAAGAATGCTGAGTTTTCCCTTTTGTCCCAAATTGAGTGTCCCATTTACTCTAAGACCTCATTCACGTGTATTTCAAAAAAAAAGGCTAGCCTATGTTCTTCATTTTCTTCCAAATCCCTAGCTCATGATAATGGGGGAGTGGTGATTATGTGTAGTTCCAACAACCAATCTAACAACTCCTCCATAACCTTCATGCAATCCTACAATTTATGGGTTTGATTCAATGGAAAATTGCTATGTCTGTGTATTAATTTTTCTATAAATAAGAGCTCTCCTTCCATTTTTCCAAGTGTTGAGAATTGCTAAGTGAGAGTTGAGAGCATACAATTAATCTAGAGCTTGAGAGTTCATTAGGAGCAAGTTCATTGCAATTATAAAGGTATAAAATTCCTTCTTATTCTTCATTTTCAGTTTCTGTTAAAATTCCATTCTTGAAATTCAAATTCTTGATTTTGTTGAATTGGTTATTAACGAGGTTGGGTAATGTCCATATAGTTGTTATATGACCATATGAGCATGATGCAACTGATATATGATGGTTTAAAATTGAAATCATGAGTAATTTTTGAGGTTGGGCTGGAGTTCTGCCGAAGCAGACTGCTTCTGCGCCTGAACCAGACACGGCGCAACTGCGCCACATTTGTATTAAGGCGCAGCGCAGCTGCGCCGGTTGCTAAATTCAGTTGAGCAGTCTATTTTCAAATCTGATCAATATTGGCTAGCATTTTAGCATATGTATGATGTATATATGGATACGTTAACCTAATGTGAGCATGTTTAGACTAGACTTGCATGATTAATGAAGGCATATGGTTTACATGTAGATTTAGACTAAGTTTTGAAAATAAACTATGTTAAAGATCATGTTCCACAAATTGTGAACCTAGTATGCTATGCATGACTGATTTTACACATAGATGAACATATTGTATTGTATATAGTTCTTTTGAGCATGTTCAAACTTATTAAGCGTTATATTAAAAATAGTTTCAATAAAAAGCTTAACTTAGTGAGCTAACATGTATGATTTTTATATGGTTTATATTCTGACTTTGAAAGCATGTGAGTATGACTGGGAAATGCATGAATAAACCTTTAGCTTGTGTTTATTTGATTAGTAAGGAAACATGAGCATGTTGAACCTATTAGCAAGCTTTGAAGGTGAATATTGTCAAGATACCATGAGGACTAAAATCTGACATTTGTGATCATGTTTGATGACACTCTTAGATGCGCTCATGTAGCATAAACATATATATACCATGTTTATGTAGCACATTTCAAGAAAAGCATGAACGAAGCCTATTTTCAACTAAAGCGATGTTAGTTTCATGTATGTGTTATGAATACACACAAGCATGTCTAATATGAGTTTTATAACTATCTTGTATGTTTTTAAAGCAAGCATGATAGACCTTGTGAATTCGTGACTTTGAATGACCTTAAATTGTTGAAATGAGCAACTTAGAACCATGTTATGAAAGAAGGAACCTAGATTGACTTAAGGAGCATGAAAAGACCTTTAACATGACAAATATATTATGTGTAATTGTTTTGGTTAAACCGGATAGAAACCACAAGGAAGCAGCTGGGTCTTGGCATGGCCAGAGGACGGCGCAACTGCGCCAGTCCTAGGCTTAGCCATGGTGCAGCTGCGCCAGTCTGGAATCCCAGATAGTGAATTTTGACTTTTGGACAACAACTTACATGATGCCTATGATGCTAAATATGATCTAAAACCTACTGATGTATATATATGAGTGATGCCTAGTTGATAAGTCGGTGTTACGTTGAAATGAAAGGTCCATGAGTAGGAGGTCTTAACCTTGAGCATTCTTGATTTGCTTGTGAAGTAACTAAGTAGTTGATTCATAAACTGATTTTGTACCATATGTGCATACTTTTATCGTGTTGAGCTTGATTAAGGACTGTGTTAGCTAATGAACACTGTATATTTATAATCTGCTATACTAGGATTCTAAAGTGTTGATTTATTAACGTGGATAAACTACGCTTAATGCAAGTTTCTCTAACCTTACTCAAATTTATATTGAGCAAGTATCCGAACCTTACTCTTATTGTACAAGTATAATTGCATTCTTTATTCGACAAATACCGTAAGCTTATCCCTTTGAATACAAGTTATATTACTTTCTCGTTCAAATGAGCTAGTATGTTAAACCCTTATAAAAGCTGTTATTCATGTTGAACTTGGTATTGTCCATTGAATATTGTGAAAGAGTCGATGCCATTTGATTCGGCTAGACTATATGCATGTTTATAAAAACTGTCCAAACCAATTGAGTGGTGCGGAAATCTTGAAAACTGAGTTAAACAACCCTTTTGGTAAGGGGAGTGTATGTCATTGGAAACCCCAACACATGAATAAATATTATTGTGGTGTTATGCATAACGTATAGTATTGTAGATTGATCATCTATAGTACTTGATATTTTTGGGTTATCCGTTTAATATTGGTAACTCTAGTGGAAGTTCAATAGTCGTTAGTGTCTGCTCAGTATAAATTGTTATCTAGTTGGATACCTTGATTGTCATTGAATTCATATATATCTGTTGATTTATATTGAATTATCATTCTTATTCAAAGAATTGTTGATATTTCTTACCCATGATGTTATTTTGATACTTTGACCTATCCTAGAAATGAAATTCTGATATTTCAAACCTTGTGATATTATATCCTATACCCTTGTTGTATATTACTTGCTGGGCAATTTGTGCTCATCCTTGCTTTTAAAAACCTTTCAGTTAAGGCAGAACAGGGAAGTGTATCCGGGCAGGACAAGGGCAAGGCTATCGACTAGCATGTCCTTTTTATGTTTTTGAGATAATATTATAGTTGTGGGTAGTATTTATAAATTCTAAAAAGTATGCAAGTTGTTGTATAATATTCGATTGGTCAGGGAATATTCTTCTTGTCAGGGAATATTTGTACGATGGTACAATCATTGGTGGACCCCACAACGGAATTATTGTCAGATTGAGAAAACGACAAAAATATTTTATGAAAATAACGGCGGAAGTGTTACCGTTAAAACTGTTGAACTACTCGGTAGTAAAAGTACAGTAATACGCGTGGTTGCATAGTAGCACACTGTATTGATTATTGATGCTTACGTGATAAGTCACTCAGTTATACTCAATTATTGCTACAGTAATTGCTGCATCATATCTATCATATTATTGATTCAATTTTTGTTACAGTATCATCTGCATAATATGTTATATTATTAAATCAATAATTGAGATGGAAAAGTTATTCATATTATTATTTGCAATATTGACAATGTCTAGAAGTTCCGTCAAGGAGAGGTTTGGTCACCTAATTGCGCGCCAATAAGGAGAAATCCTCATCGGAAAGCCCCCACTTTCCTGGGATCGACCAGGTTGTTAAATTTTATAGTTCCATTGTGTTGGAATTATTTGTATTAGTGGAAATCGACATTTGTTTCGATAATAATTGATATCTGGAGGTTATATTGTTCAATCGGATATTCGAGGTACTTTTTGTGTCGGGGTACTATTCACGAGTTACTATTCATGAGTTACTATTCATGAGTTACTATTCACGGGGTACTATTCACCCGTAAGATGTATTTCTTTTCGGTCCAAATTATTTTTGGGTAAAATATTATTCCATGAGGAGATGTGCTAATTTTTCAAACCGTTGGTTGAAATTATAATAGTAAATCAATATAGATCGTTGATTTAAAGTTTTAATAGTAACTTGTCCCTTCAGTTTTCCAAGAGTTATTTGTCCCTTCAGTTTTCCAAGAGTTATTTGCCCCTTCGGTGTTTCAAGAGTTAATTGCCCCTTCGCAAATAGTAGTTGTCTCTTCAATATTACCAAGAGTCATTTTGACCATTCGTTAAGACCAAGAGTCACTTTCAGTTCTTCTATAAATAGAAGCTCATTCCTTCATTATTTCTTACAAATTCACTAAAACTCTAGAGAGAGAAACTATAGAGATAAAGAAGAAAAGTATTCTGCTACTTCACTTTTCCAATATCCAATTTCTTCTAAGGTAGGGGATATTATTTGTTGTACTCATATGGGGTGTTATTTCTTTCTCATTCATGAAGAGAAGTTCTGTTATTCCATTTTTTATTATTCTGTTGGAATAACCTTTATACGCGGGCTACCCTATACTTGGTGAAATTCTTCTGTTATTTCATTTTTATTATTCTGTTGGAACATCATGTTTATGCGTTTACGCATGAACTGGTTCCGTTGTTTATTATTCTGTTAGAACATCCCGTCTGTGCGTTTACGCATGACCTGGTTCCATTATTTATTATTCTGTTGGAATATCCCGTCGGTGCGTTTACGCATGACCTGATTCCATTATTTATTATTCTGTTGGAATAACCTGTGTGCGGTCTATTGCATGCCTGGTGATTTCTTTTGTTATTCCATTCTTTATTATACTCAGTTAGTTTAGTTTTGAATTCTATACTCCATGAAATTAGTGGAATATCTTTGATATTTGCGCTTCATCCAGTATCTTTTCATGGAAATATCCTTCTGAGCATTCTTGAATTTTTACTCCACAAAGCAGTATCATGTTGACAATTTGGACGTTATTAGTTCCTGGATAAATTAATTCTTGAACTTCTTTTATTGAATTCTTATATCATTGTCATCATCCTCATGTTTATATTATGTTAAAAGTCATCTGTGGCTTGTAGTGCAAAGATGGAATTGGTATGATTATGACCAGGGATTATTCGGTATAATCATGACCGTAATGTTACAAATGATGTGGAAAAAGTCCTCATTGGCCCGTAGTGCATTGATGGACAGTTTTTGGTATGATTATGGCTATGGATTCTCTTCGGCCAAGGGTGCAAAGATGAATCGTTTTATAGCATGATCAGGACCGTTGATGAAAACACGATTATATTTGGCCCGTAGTGCATGAATAATTCGTGGTCGTGATACTAAAGAATATCCTTGGCCTGTAGTGCAGGGATGATTTGATGATGTGGATTATTTATTAAGCTGAGTCTCAGTGATAAAAGTGACGAAAAACCTTTTAAATCATAGAAGATAGTAGATTTTATTCTCTACTTGACTCTTCTAATGGATTGCTTGTTCCGCTGCAGTTAAACTTGATGTTTGTTATATTGTATCAATTTAACACTGTTGAAGGCTAACAATAATTTATTCTGCATTATCTTAGTCATAATATTTCTTACTGGGCTAGTTGAGCTCACCCTTTTGCTTTCATTGTTCTCTTCAGGAAATGAGAACGTAGCAGGGACTAGTCGGGGAAAACAAAGTGATGGTCCTAGATGGTGCATTAGTAGTCCTCACTATTCTATGAAATAGTGTGATAATAAATGTAATGAGGACCCAATTGAGTTTGTATATTGTCTAGATGACAATATTTGTATTAAAACTCACAACATATGTTTAGTCGTATGTTACACGACTGTTGTATAATTAAGTTGTATTTGAATTTTATTCCATGTATTTGGCGACTCAAGATGGGTGATGTATACCTATTTTGGGGGCGTCACATCCTTGAAGTAACCTCTTGGATCTCGAAATAACATCCTTTAACACACTTTTAAACAACAACTAACAACATCAAACATGAAATCATATGATTTATAAAATTAGGGTTTATACCCTTTCTACCATTGATCTTTGATTTCTGATCATTGATCTTTTTCTTGGAAGGATAAGAGCTGATAATGGCTCACCTCCTCTCTCTTCCTCACTCTAAATCTCGAAAATGATGAGAGAGGAAGTCTTGGACAAAAATAAAAAATAAAGTGTGTAGTTTTCTCTTTCTAAATCTATATAAATGTTGTCAAGTTGCAAGGATCTGCAATTTTCGGTTGGTATAACTTTTATTTAAGTCACATTGCTGATCTAGGTTGGTCACTAACCCCATATATTGGCAAGATTACAAGCAACCTTATTAATAATGCACTAAGGGCAAAAATGTCATTTGGAATTTTATTTTAATGGCATAAATGTCAATTGCCCTAACCCTTAGGGTTTGGGTTAGGGTTCAGGGTTTGGACATTTTTAGGATTTAGGGTTTAAAACCCTTAGGGTTTGTAATTTAATTTTCTAAAATTTCCAATTTAGGTTTTAAAAATAGAAAATTAATATGTCTAAATTATAATTAGAATTTTTTAATTATATTAAAATTCCTTAATCATACTTTAAATCTTACTAATTAGGATTAGTATTTCCTAATTAAAATTGCTAATTAAGCAATTAGGGTCAAAATGGTCATTAGAGTTTATAAATCACTAATTAGGGTTTTTAATAGAAAAATAATTTCTAATTTAAAAAATTAGATTTCGTAATTAGATTAGGATTTTCTAATTACTTATAACTTTAAAAATTAGAATTAATATTTCTTAATTAACATTAAAATTATTTAATTAACACTTAGGTTTTCCCTAATGATAAAATTAGGGTTTTAGATTCCCAAAATTAGGGTTTTCTAAATTTGAAATTAGGGTTTGCTAATTAATTAAGCTTTACCCTAATTAATATTATAATAATAACACTTAAGCAATATTATTATCCGTTAAGTTCCCAGATTAGGGTTTTAAATTTCTGAAATAGGGTTTCAGATTCCCGGAATTGAAATTCGGGTTTCTAGAACCGGTTTCTAGGGTTTCTTATAATTCGCTAGGGTTTTCTAACCGAACGTTGACGTTCTTAATATATACTTGGGGTTTGTTATAGATACCGTTTATCTGGTCATCCCTTGACCCTTAACCACGTCATGCACACATATACACAGAACATAAACGCTTATTCCCATAATCCTGAATAATTCATTTAAATCCTTAACAGAATTTTGGAACGCACGAAAGTGTTTCCTATTCAGACCTTTGCATGTTCCCCGGTGTTAACTATCCGAAGAAATTCAAAACTCTTGACTTCGAGAAATATAATAGATTGGGAGATCCTTACACGCAATTAAAAGTGTTCATTGGAGAGCTCGGAACCTACGCCGAGAATTAAAAGTTGAGAATGCAACTATTTTAGAAAAGTCTGACTGGAAAAGCCAGATTATGGTACACCAGATTGGATAAGTCCAAAATTCACAGCTGGAAGGAATAAGCCCATGCTTTCCTCAGTCAATATAACTTTCAAACTCATATGGCTCCAGACAGGTATCAAATTACCGAAGTCAAGAAGCAAGTCAATGAGTCATTCAGAGAGTATGCCCAAAGATGGAGGCGTCTGGCTGCTCAAGTAATCCCATCTATGACAGAGACTGAGATGGTGATGACCTTCATAGATATTCAAGAAGCTCCATTTTATGAGAGGGTCCTAGCTGGAATAGGAAAACCATTCTCAGAAATGATTAAGCACGGAGAAATGGCAGAAATGGGGTTAAAATCTGGGAAGATTCAAAACCTCACCGCTTTAAATACCGTTGCTGAGAATATCCAATCTTGAGGTTATGGGAACAACCCCCGGAGGGTCCATAAGAAGATAGAAGAGGATGTCTCCTTAATACTACAAGGACAAAAACAAAAAGGCAATCAAAGCTTGCCTATTCAAAAGATAAACTATTCACCTTTTCAAGCACAATCATCAAATCCTCCCTTGCCAAAGAGTGGAGAAGTCAGACGCTTAAGAGTCTTCACACCCTTAGGGGATTCACTCGAAAATATTTTCAAACTTCTGGCAGCTTAGAAGAAAATCACTCATCTTCTTCCACCAACCAATCCAAGTGGGAAGGGCTTCAATACAAGCAATAAGTGTGCTTACCATTCTGGAGCTCCAGGCCACGACACTCAGGATTGTTGGGCCCTCAAGCATAAGATCTAGGACTTAATAGACAGTGGTGAGATCGTGGTGACCAAGCCCGAACAACTATATGTTCAAGATAACCCTCTCCCTCAACAAAAGGAAGATGATGTTAACATGATCAATAGAGGCAGTGGAGAAAGTTCCAAGTACCTCAAATACGTCGGTGGTTCTCCCCAAACCAGGAAGGATAAATCTGACAAGTGGGATTATTCAAAGTTCTAGTTCATGATGGAACTGGAGTTAAAATCTATTGAAGAACAGGTCAATCAACTGGCAGAACTGGTGATACATCAACACCAAGTCACACGACAGTTGTTCAGTCAAGAGCATGCTAGCCTACTCTCTCTTATCACAAAAACTCCACCACTCACCTAAGAGAGTGAAACCTTGGAGGAAAAGCTTGAAAGAAAAGTAAGAGCCCAAGACCGTCGGGACTTTGCCAACAAAAGGGAGTTCACCTATTTAAGTAAACTGATGGAAGAAATATTGCAGATGTTGATCAATGAGGGAAAAATCACAACACTTCTACCTCTAGTCAATCCTTGTTCAAAAAGATTTGACGCTACCTGTGATGCCCCTAAAATAGGTATGCATCACCCATTCTGAGTCGCCAAATATATGGTACAAAATTCAAATACAACTTAATTATATAACTGTCGTGTAAAATACGATAAAACATAAGCTGAGAGTTTTAGTACGAATATTGTCTTCTAGACATTATTCAAACTCAAATAGAGTCCTTAATACATTTATTATCACACTATTTCACTGAATAGTGAGGACTACTAATGCAAACATCTAGACCGTCACTCCGTTTCCCGACTAGTCCCAGCTATATTCTCATTTCCTGAAGAGAACAATGAAAACAAAGGGTGAGCTCAACTAGCCCAGTAAGAAATATTATGACTAAGATAATTCATAATAAAATATCGTTAGCCTTCAATAGTGTTAAACTGATAAAATATAATAAACATCAAGTTTACCTGCAGCGGAACAAGCAATCCATTAGAAGAGTCAACTAGAGCATGATATTTACCATCTTCTATGATTTAAAAAGTTTATCATCAATTTTATCGCTGAGACTCAACTTAATAAATAAACCACATCATCGAATCATCCCTGCACTACGGGCCAAGGATATTCATGTAATCATCAATGGTCATGATTATACCGAATAATCCCTGGTCATAATCATATCTACAACTGTCCATCAATGAACTACAGGCCAATGAAGATTTTTATCACATCATTTGTAACACTACGATCTTGATTATACCGAATAATCCCTAGTCATAATCATACCAATCAATAGTACATCTATGCACGTAAGCCAAAGATGACTTTTATCACTAAATAAGTATGAGGATGATGACAATGATATAAGAATTCAATTAAAAGAAAGCAAAGGATAAATTTTTAAAGATTTATAACTTAATTTATCCAGAATTCAATAATGTCCAAATTGTCAACATGATACTGCTTTGTAGAGTAAAATTCAAGAATAATATTGTAACAAAAAATGATTTGGACAACAAAGAAATCAATTTTTGTCATGAATAATTCCTCGGATGAATAGTACCCCTTGAATAGTATTTTGGAAATAGTACCCCGTGAATAGTACTTTGTGAATAGTACCCGTGAATAGTACTTTATGAATAGTACCCATGAATAGTACTTTATGAATAGTACCTCGTGAATAATACTTTGTGAAGAGTACTGTAAAAATGAATACTACTCATGGACAGTACTCCGACATGAAAAACTTAAAATTTAATAAGAATGTGCAGAAGATATTCTTGTGAAACGATACTAGATGAAGCACAAATTTCAAAGATATTCTACTAATTTCACGTAGTATAGAAGCAATACTTTAACAAAATGAGGGTATAATCAGGAATACGAGATGAAATAATATTACTCACATACTACAGAGTATGGAAGAAAATATTATTCCTTATGAAAATTGAGCAAAAATAATATCCCTTACCTCAGAAGAAGACTGAATACTGGAATAGTGAGGTATCAGACTTCCCTTCTACATTCTCTCTAATGCTTCTCTCTCTATAGTTTCTCTCTTGTGAGTCTTAGTGAATTGGTGAGAATGAAAGAAGAATGTATAGGAAATATAATTTCGATAATTGCACGTTTTGGGGTTCGAAATATTACAGTATAATACCTTCATATTTTCCTTCATTTTTAATTTAGTCCTGTAAGTATTATCAAACTTGCACCACCTCCCCTAATAGTACATCATATGAATCAATAGTACATTTATGTGAATCAATAGTTCTATATATGTAAAAAAACAATTACAGTATAGTACCTTCATCTATACCTCTATTTTTAATTTAGTCATGCAAGTATTATCAATCTTGCACCACCTCCCCTAATAGTACATGTATGTGAATCAATAGTACATACATTTGAATAAATAGTTATAGGCATGTGAATTAATAACAATTATTTGCACATTTATCCGATTAATTACTTGGTCAATATAACCTCTAGATATCAATTATTATCGAAATAGATGTCGATTTTCATTAACACTAATAATCCCAACACAATGAAAATATCAATTTCATCTTTAATCAATACGAACCTATTCATCATTAATATTATAACTCACAATATTTAACAACCAGATCATTTCCAGGAAAGAGGGGGCTTTCCAATAAGGATTTCTCCCTATTAGCGCGCAATTAGGTGACCAAACCTCTCATTGACAGAACTTTCTAGACATTGTCAATATTGCAAATAATAATATGAATAACTTTGTCATCTCAATTATTGATTTAATAATAATAAATATTATGCAGATGATACTGTGACAATAATTGAATCAATAATATGAGAGATATTATACAGCAATTACTGTAGCAATAATTGAGTATAACTAAGTGACTTTTCACGTAAGCATCAATAATTAATACCGTGTGCTACTATGCAACCACGCGTATTACTGTTCTTTTACCACCGGGTAGTTCAACAGTTTAACGGTAAAACTTTTGATGTTATTTTTATAACAAGTTAATTCTGTCGTTTTCTAACTACGACAATACTTCAGTTGTGGGGTCCACCAATGATTGTGCCGTCGTACGAATATTCCTAATTAAAAAGAATATTCCCTGACCAATCGAATATTATATAACCACTTACTTACTTTACAAAATTTGTAAATAATACCCACAACTATAACATTATATCAAATCCACACCATAATATTCAAAAATATATTTCGAGAAAAATTAATCTTTATTCATAAAAGTTTGGGTCTTACAACCTCCCCTTCTTATGAAATTTCATCCTCGAAATTAGGGTGCGTACCTGGTATGTCGAAGAGGCGAGGATATCTTGACTTCATTTTAGATTCTAACTCCCAGGTCATTTCATCAACATCGTGGTTTCTCCACAAAACTTTGACTTGAGGTATAACCTCGGAGCGTAGAATATGATCATTCTTATCTAAGATTTTAACAGGTACCTCCTCATACGTTAAATCTTCCGCTATCTCATCCGGTTCTAATTCAATAATGTGGTTCGGGTCTTTCACATATTTACGTAACATAGATACACTAGACATACTTGGCGGTAAGGCGAGTCTATAGGCCACAGTTCCTACTCGATCGAGGATTAAAAATGGGCCAATGAATCGAGGATTAAGCTTTCCCCTCTTTCCAAATCCTGTAATTCTTTTCCATGGAGCAACACGTAACAACACATGATCTCCAATATTGAATTCCACGTCCTTTCGATGAAGATCAACATAACTCTTTTGTCGATCTTGAGAGATTTTTATACGTTGTCGGATCGTTTGAATCTTTTTCGTAGTCATACGTACCAACTCCGATCCCAACAACATTGCTTCAGCCACCTCATCTTAGCATACTGGAGAACGACACTTTCTTCCATACAATGCCTCAAATGGAGCCATGCCAATACTTGCTTGATAACTGTTGTTGTAGAAAAACTCCACCAATGGTAAGAACTTGTCCCAACTTCCTTTGAAGTCAAGGACACATAGTCTTAATAAATCTTCAAGAGTTTGAATAGTCCTCTCCGACTGTCCATCCGTTTAAGGATGATATGCCGAACTAAATCGTAAATCCGTGCCCATAACCTTTTGTAAACTAACCTAAAATCGTGAAGTGAATCTTGGATCTCGATCAGAAACTATGGATACTGGCATACCATGCAATCTTAGAATCTCGTTTACGTATGTACGAGCAAGACGTTCAAGTGTATATGTTTCTCGTATCGATAAGAAATGAGCAGACTTGGTCAATCTATTAACAATAACCCAAATCACATCTATGCCTTGAGAAATCTTGGGAAGACCAGTAACGAAATCCATGATAATATGCTCCCACTTCAATTCTGGAATTTCAAGTGGTTGCAAAGGACCTTTTGGTACTTGATGCTCCGCCTTGACTCGTTGACAAGCTAGACACCTTGAGATAAACCCCGCTATCTCTCTCTTCATATTGCTCCACCAAAATGTATGTTGAAGATCACGATACATTTTGGTACTACCAGGATGGATTGCAAATGGTGTGTTGTGCACCTCCATCATGATTATATACTTCAAGTCAGAATCGTTAGGAACACAAAGTCTGGAGTTGACTCGAACTATTTCTTCTTCATCGATTCTTACTTCCGGAATAACACCTTCTTGCACTTTCTTCTTCATACGCATCAGCTCCAGGTCTGTAGCTTGAGCAGCTTTAACTTTATCAATTAAAGTCTGTTTTACTCGTATATTCGCCATCATCACATGGGTCCCTAGAGTCTTTAACTCTATCTCCATCCTTTGTAAGTCATACAAAATGGGCCTTTGTGTTGACAATATCGCACTCGTACCCGCATATGATCTTCTACTCAATACATCAGCTACTACGTTCGCTTTTACAGGATGGTATTGAATGGTATGATCGTAATCTTTCAATAGCTCAAGCCATCGTCGTTGTCGCATGTTGAGATCCTTTTGAGTGAAGAAATATTTGAGGATTTTATGATCCATATAGATCTCCACCTTCTCTCCATACAGGTAATGCCTCCAAATCTTAAGCGCAAAAATGACAGCTGCCAACTCTAGATCATGAGTAGGATAATTTCTCTCATATTCATTGAGTTGTCGTGAGACATAGGCTATGACTTTCCCATGTTGCATGAGAACACATCCTAAACCCTTTCTTGAAGCATCGCTGTATATGACAAATCATTCCAAACTAGCTGGTATTGTCAGAACAGGTGCTGAAATGAGCCTCCTCTCGAGTTCTTAAAAACTCTTTTCACATTTCTCGCTCCAATCGAATTTTATATCTTTTCGAGTCAGCTGAGTTAATGGAGTAGTGATTCGAGAAAACCCTTCTACGAATCTCCGATAATAACCAGCTAAGCCGAGTAAGCTACGTATTTTGTTCACTGACTTAAATTGCTCCCAGCTTTGAATTGCTTTAATCTTTGTCGGGTCTACCGTTATTCCATGATTAGATATCATGTGCCCAAGGAATACTACCTCCTCAAGCCAGAACTCGCATTTCTTTAACTTAACATAAAGCTTATTTTCACGAAGCTTTTGGAGTATCAGCTTCAAGTGTTGCTCATGATCTTCACGACTTTTGGAGTAAATGAGGATGTCATCAATAAAGACGACCACAAAGTGATCCAAATATTCTTTGAATACTCAGTTCATCATATCCATGAAGGCAGCAGAAGCATTAGTCAATCCAAAAGACATGACTAGGTATTCGTAATGCCCGTACTGAGTTCTGAAAGCAGTCTTTGGAATGTTATCAGTTTTAATCTTCAACTGATGATATCCATAACGAAGATCGATCTTTGAAAAGAATTTTTTGCCTTGAAATTGGTCAAACAGATCATCAATACAAGGAAACGGGTACTTATTTTTGATGGTGACATGATTCAACTACCGATAATCAATACAAAGTCACATACTTCCATCTTTCTTCTTCACGAATGGAACAGGAGCACCCCAAGGAGATGTACTAGGACGAATGAATCCGATGTTTAATAATTCGTGTAGTTGGGTTTTTAACTCCTGAAGTTCAATGGGAGCCATTCAATATGGGGCCTTGGAAATGGGTTTTGTACTGGATTCAAGGTTGATACAAAATTCAATTTCACGCTCTAGGGGAAGGCCAGGAAGTTCTTCAGGGAATACGTTAGGAAATTTATTAACAATAGAAATATCATTCAAATCTGACGTATTTTTGTTTAAATCCGTGACATGTACTAAGAAAGCTTGACATCTGTTTTTCAATAAACGAATAGCTTTATGGCTTGATATGACAGTGATTTACTCTAGTGGTTTGGTTGCTTGAATTCGCATAATTGCTTGGTTAAGAATATGAAAGCTAACAACCTTACGAAAATAATCAATTTTTGCATGATGAGTAGTTAACCAATCAATCCCTAAAAATTACATCAAATGCAAGTATTTTCAAAGAGATAAGATCGACAGGAAACGTGCGGTTACCGATTTGAATCAAACAAGACTTGTAAACAGTGGATGTAATGAAGGTTTCTCCCAGAGGAGTTTCAACAGATAAATCAAAGTCTAATTTCTCTGGAGTTAAATTTAAACGTTGAGCGCAAGTAGAAGAAATAAAAGAATGGGTAGAACCGATTTGAAATAAGGTATATAATTCGCTAGAGTTTATGAATAGTTTACCTGTGATCACCTCGTTTGGATTCCTCAATTTTTGGGAGGTTGCAAAAAATGCTCTCCCTTGAACTACTAGTTTTATCTTGTCTGGGATGGCCTTTGATGCATCCATCCCAGCTGGACTTGACTTTAAAGCACGATAAAATCAGGCTAGGTGACATTCTCTTCCATAATTGTAACATGTTTTGGACTGCTGCGTACATTTTGGACTGATGTGTCCCTCTCCACCGCATTTGTAACATACGACCGGTGGTCGTTCTCCTTCCTTAACAATAGGTGCTGGTGCTGACGTCCTTCCATCATTATTAAATCTCATCTTCTTGAAATTCCCATTTTTATTGTCTTGTCCATGATTACCACCAAAGTGGTTACCATTTCTGGCATGTTGACTTCCACCACGTTTGTTGTCACCGCTTTGATGACTACTACCACTGGTATTATCATTTTACTGGCTGCTCTCTCTTGGTTGGGTTGACTTGTTATCGCGCTCCAATAACTGAGCCCTATTTACAACATCTGAATACAAACATAGTTTGTGAGGAATTAGATATTGACGTATCTCGGGTTTTAAACCTCTTAGAAACATTCGCGTCATTCTCTCCTCATTATCAACCAAGTGGGACGCAAACCGGGACAACTCGGCAAACTTAGCTTCGTATTATGACACGGTCATATTGTTTTGCTCTAGCTTGATAAACTCTACCTCCTTCATGTGGCAAATACTTTCGGGAAAGTACTCGTCGTTGAACAATTCTTGGAACTTCTCTAAAGACATCTTCAGTGCGGTAGGTTGAGTATACTTTACCGATTGCCACCAGTAATCTGCCTCTCTTCGCAACATAAAGGTGGAAAAGGGAACTTTTTGCTCCTCGGAGCATCCCAAGACATCAAATATCTTGGTGATCTTCTTTATCCACGTCTCCGCCTTAAGTGGTTTTGGCTCTCCAATAAACTCCGGTGGTCCCAGCTCTTTTAACTGTTCAGCGTTGACCGTCCAAGAGTTGCCAGTGTTTCCACTTGCATTTTGAACAGGAGTCGTTCTCTCCTGATGTTGCATGAATTGCATAAAGCCTTTGAACATCCTATCGTTCATCATTTGGTCAGTGTTGTTGTTTTTCTGAGGATTATTGCTATCCTGATGCACATTATCCTGGGTATTGATCGTTAGTGACTCAACAATCTTATCTGCTTCATTGATTATCTCAATATTTTCAGATGCCATATTTAAATACTGCCACAAAACAAGGGTTAATTGACATGTCACATATTATCCCTATACTATGAGCGAACAAATAAATACCAAATAAACTTAGGTAGGTTATACTAGGGAAGGAATTTCTCAGCTCTCCCCTTCTAGTTCTAGTCTCACATCTCAGCCAAGGATCATATCCCTAAGCTTTGATACCAACTGTGACGCCCCCAAAATAGGTATACATCACCCATTCTGAGTCGCCAAATACATGGTACAAAATTCAAATACAACTTAATTATACAACTGTCGTGTAAAATACGACAAAATATAAGCTGAGAGTTTTAGTACGAATATTGTCTTCTTGACAGTATTCAAACTCAAATGGAGACCTCAATACATTTATTATCACACTATTTCACTGAATAGTGAGGACTACTAATGCAAACATCTGGATCGTCACTCCGTTCCTCGACTAGTCCCAACTATATTCTCATTTCTTAAAGAGAACAATGAAAACAAAGGATGAGCTCAACTAGCCCAGTAAGAAATATTATGACTAAGATAATGCAAAATAAATTATCGTTAGCCTTCAATAGTGTTAAACTTATAAAATATAATAAACATCAGCAGCGGAACAAGCAATCCATTAGAAGAGTCAAGTAGAGCATAATATCTACTATTGTAAGACATCGAATTTTATGAAATAAAAGTAGTCAATTTTCCTATAATTATTATTTTATTTCGTAAATGGTTAAATTGATAAAAGCTTAAAGCTAATGGTAATATGTGAAAATTTTCAAAGTAAGCAAGTTGATATAAAATATTCTTTTTGTCGGGGAATATCCATACAACGGTACAATCATTAGTGGACCCCACAATGGAATTATTATCGGATTGAGAAAATGACAAAAATATTTTTATGAAAATAACGGCGGAAATTTTACCGTTAAAACTGTTGAACTACTCGGTAGTATAAGTACAGTAATACGCGTGGTTGCATAGTAGCACACGATATTGATTATTGATGCTTACGTGAAGAGTCACTCAGTTTTGTTCAATTATTGCTACAGTAATTGCTATATAGTATCTCACGTTATTTGATTCAATTATTGTCAATATTTTATATATTATTAAATCAATAATAGAGACGACGAAGTTATTAATATTATTATTTGCAATATTAACGATGTCTAGAAGTTCTGCCAAGGAGATGTTTGGTCACGTAATTGCGCGCCAATAGGGAGAAATCCTTATTGAAAACCCCCTCTTTCCTGGGAACGACCTGGTCGATTAATATTGTGAATTATAATAAAGGTGATAAGTTTTGTTTTATTATTATTATTAATGTAATAAAACAGAAAACTTTTTATATAAAACATAATACTTTTATAAAGTTATTTATTTTATTAGATTATAAATATAATATATGATATTCTATTATGCATAGTGTTTGTATAGTAAAATCTTTTTATATAAAACAGAATACTTTTATAAAGTTATTTGTTTTATTAGACTATAAATAGAATATATGATATTCTATTATACATAGTGTTTGCATAGTAAAATCTTTTTATATAAAATAGAATACTTTTATAAAATTATTTATTTTATTAGACTATAAATAGAATATATAATATTCTATTATGCATAGTATTTGCATAGTGCCTGTATAGTGTTTGCATAGTAAAATCTTTTTATATAAAACAGAATACTTTTATAAAGTTATTCGTTTTATTAGATTATAAATAGAATATATTATATTTTATTTAAAAGATTTTGTTTTATTAGAATATTTTATTAATACTGCATATTAAATCATTATGGACCGTCCGTTTAAAAGTAAATCAATCTGGACCATTCATGAATTAGTTACTATTCAGTCCATTCTCCTATAAATAGAAGCTTATTCCTTCATTATTTCTTACGAATTCACTGAAACTCTAGATAGAGAAACTATAGATAGAAAGAAGAAAAGTATTCTGCTACTTCACTACTCCTATATCCAGTTTATTCTAAGGTAAGGGATATCATTATTGTAGTAAGGGATATTATTTGTTGTACTCGTAAGGGGTATTATTTTTTTCATCTTCATGAGGAGAACTTCTGTTATTCCATTATTTATCATTATGTTGGAATAACCTGTCTATGCTAAGTATAGCATACATGGTGAAATTCCTCTGTTATTCCATTCTTTATCATTATGTTGGAATAACCTGTCTATGCGAAGTACCGCATACATGGTGAAATTCTCTGTTATTTTATTCTTTATTATTCTGTTGAAACATCATGTCTGTGCGTTTACGCATGACCTGGTTTCATTCTTTATTATTATGTTGGAACATCCTGTCTGTGCGGATTACGCATGACCTAGTTCAATTTTTTATTATTCTGTTGGGAATAACCTGTCTATGCTGTCTAACGCATGCATGGTGAATTCTTATGTTATTCCATTCTTTATTATTCTGTTGAAATAATCTGTCTACGTGGATTACCGCATGGCGGGTGAAAATTCATTTGCAGTTTTGTAATTTTTCTGACTCTCAAAAATTCTGAAAAAATTTGAAATGATAATTTGACGAGTTTTCTATATTGTGTCCAAAAATGGCGATTTTTGGATGTATAGATTAAGAGTTATGAATTTTACGGGGAAAGACTATTTTAAAAGTAAACCCTTATAACTCCTTGTGGTTAACTCCAAAATTGGGGAAATTTTTATCGGGAGTACATGTATATAACAGAAGTATAACATGTAAATTTTGAAATTTTTGGACAAAAGTACAGTTTATAAAAAAAATGTCTAAATATTCGACAGTTTTGGCCATATGAAAAATAATAAATGAAATTTTAAAATTCCGAGAAAAATATATGTTTAATATGAGACTATTTTCTGCTAAATTCCAGAAAAAATATTTTTGGGACTGATTTGGTATTTTTCATGAAAATGAACTAATTATGAGCAAATGAATTAAATATGTTATGTGAAGTAACAAAATTGGAAAAATAGAATTTTATGGCTTGGAAATCTTATATAAGGTATATGCAGATTTGTGATGAGAGTTTTGGTTATTGATGATGAGATCTTATGAGTTTGGCATTTTGGGATGATTAAATGCATTAATTAGTAAAGTGTAAACAATTAAAATAAATTATTTATAAGTTTAAGAAATGATTAAAATATTGTTATAATATTAATGATATTAGATTATGAGATTATTAAGTGATTGATAACATTTGGTTATTATTGAACGCTGGATAAATTGTATTATAAGTGTTTACTATTTATCTTTTATCTCATTTGATTGATTCTTTATATCATTGTCATTATCCTCATGCTTATATTATGATAAAAGTCATCTGTGGTCTGTAGTGCATAAATGGACTTGGTATGATTATGACTAGGGATTATTCGGTATAATCATGACCGTAATGTTACAAATTATGTGGTAAAAGTCCTCATTGGCCTGTAGTGAATTGATGGACAGTATTTGGTATGATTATAGCCATAGATTCTCTTGCCAAAGGTGCAAAGATGAATTGTTTTATGGCATGATCATGACCGTTGATGAAAACATGATTATCTTTGGCCCGTAGTGCATAGATAATTCGTGGACGTGATATTAACGAATATCCTTGGCCTGTAGTACAGGGATGATTCGATGATGTGGATTAATTATTGAGCTGAGTCTCAGCAATGAAATATTAATTCATGGATGTGATAATAATGAATATCCTTGGCCCGTAGTGCACGAATAATTCATGGATGTGATATTAACGAATATCCTTGGTCGTAGTGCAGGGGTGATTCGATGATGTGGATTATTTATTAAGCTGAGTCTCAACAATGAAATATTAATTCATGGATGTGATAATAATGAATATCCTTGGCCCGTAGTGTATGGATAATTCATGGATGTGATATTAACGAATATCCTTGGCCGTAGTGCAGGGGTGATTCGATGGTGTGGATTATTTATTAAGCTGGGTCTCAGCGATAAAATATTGATAATAAACTTTTAATTCGTAAAAGATAGTAGATATCATGCTCTACTTGACTTTTCTAAAATACAGTTGTATGTCTTTGGCCTATAGTGCAAAGATGAATTGTTAATGAATATCTTTGGCCGTAGTGCAAAGATGAATTTATTAGTATGATTATGAGCAGAAATTATGATTTGGTATAATCATGATTTTTGATGTTTCAGGTGAATATAGGTGATGAAAATTATCTTCGTCCTGGGTGCGAAGAGGAATTTAGAATCACAATTATGATTATGAGTTATTCATATGATTGTGGACAGGAATTGTTGATTGGTGTTACAGGGATAAAACATTGTTGGTGGACTTTTATCATGGAGAAGTTAATAGACCTTATAGTCTATTTGACTCTTTTAATGGATTGCTTGTTCTGCTGCAACTATGGTTGAAAAGTTTTATCATCTACCATATGTTCTAAATCTCTGATTTATTATTAACGAAAGCTATTGATAATTTAATTATCTTTAGCCATGATATTCTTTACTGGGCTAGTTGTGCTCACCCTTGTGCTTCACAATTCCTTTCAGGTAATAAGAGTGTAACTGGGTCGAGCGGGGATAACAGGGGAATAGAACGGAGGTCTATAGCTGTTGAGGTTCTCCCTAAATAGTATGAAAATAATTATATTGAGAACTTTAGATATGTGTGTCGTATTGTATACGTCATTTGATATTTAATTTTGGTGAACCGAATAGGGTGAGGTGAACCCAACTTTGGAAGGGTGTTTTGCCACTATCATACAAGATGTCTAATGACATGCAACCTCGTGTTATCATAAGACATGGTTATTCACATCCACTTACTGAGTATATCTACGAGCACTACTTATATAATCTTAGAGTATATTTGAAATATAATTTTCACTTGGAGATAATAGAGATAATTATATGTCAAGAGAAGACTCACCATTGGAAAGAAGATGATAGTAAACTTCTTGTTTTTCTTTTGGGACTTTTGGATCAACCAAGGACAATTCTGTGGACATATGTTATCTATCATAACGTAGTCGCATGACCTCCCATGTACGAAGGTTTTCTTGAGCACTTCCCAAAGATTTTAATTTCTAAAACAGTTTTGATTGTACTTTTACATAAAGTAGAGTTGTAAGGTTGTGGTCGAGGCACCATGAGAGTTACATACATTTGTATTAAAACTCACAGTTAACTATGGTCGTATTCTATACGATAGTACAACAGTTGTATAAATGAAGTTTATATTTGATTTTTATAGTGTGATATTTAGCGACTCAGAATGGGTTGTGTGGACCTATTTGGGGGCGTCACAAATATCTTCTATGATTTAAAAAGTTTATCATTAATTTTATCACTGAGACTCCGCTTAATAAATAAATCACATCATCAAATCATCCCTGCACTACGGGCCAATGATATTCATGTAATCATCAATGGTCATGATTATATCGAATAATCCCTAGTCATAATCATATCTACAACTATCCATCAATGAACTACAGGCCAATGCGGATTTTTACCACATCATTTGTAATATTACGGTCATGATTATACTGAATAATCCTTGGTCATAATCATACCAATCAATAGTACATCTATGCACGTAAGCCACATATGACTTTTATCATAAAATAAGCATTAGGATGATGACAATGATATAAGAATTCAATTAAAAGAAAGAAAATGATAAATTTTTAAAGATTTATAACTTAATTTATCCAAAATTCAATAATGTTCAAATTTTCAATATGATACTGCTTTATGGAGTAAAATTCAAGAATAATATTGTATCAAAAAATGATTTGGACAGCAAAGAAATCAATTTTTATCATGAATAATTCCTTGGGTGAATAGTACCCGAGTAAATAGTACCTCGTGAATAGTATCCATGAATAGTACTTTGTGAATAGTACTTTGTGAATAGTACTATAAAAATGAATACTACTCATGGACAGTACTCCGACATGAAAAACTTAAAATTTAACAAGAATGTGCAGAAAATATCCTTGTGAAACGATACTAGATGAAACACAAATTTCAAGGATATTCTACTAATTTCACGGAGTATAGAAGCAATACTTTAACAAAATGAGGGTATAATCAGGAATACGAGATGAAATAATGTTACTCTTATACTACAGAGTATGGAAGAAAATATTTTTCCTTATGAATACTGAACAAAAATAACATCTCTGACCTCAGAAGAAGACTGGATACTGGAATAGTGAGGTAGTAGACTTCTCTTCTACTTTCTCTTTAAAGTTTCTCTCTCTATAACTTATCTCTCTATAATTGCTCTTGTGAGTCTTAGTGAATTGGTGAGAATGAAAGAAGAATGAACTTCTATTTATAGGAAAATATAGTTTTGATAATTGCATGTTTTGGGGCTTGAAATATTACAGTATAATACCTTCATCTTTTCCTTCATTTTTAATTTAGTCCTGCAAGTATTATCAAACTTGTACCACCTCCCCTAATAATACATCATATGAATCAATAGTACATTCATGTGAATCAATAGTTCTATACATGTGAAAAAAATAATTACAGTATAGTACCTTCATCTATACCTTCATTTTTAATTTAGTCATACAAGTATTATCAATCTTGCACCACCTCCCCTAATAGTACATTCATGTGAATCAATAGTACATACATGTGAACAAATAGTTATAGGCATGTGAATTAATAGCAATTAATTGCTCATTTATCTGATTAATTATTTGGTCAATATAACCTCCAGACATCAATTATTATCGAAATAGATGTCAATTTCCATTAACACTAATAATCCAAATACAATGAAAATATCAATTTCATCTTTAATCAATACGAACTTATTCATCATTGATATTATAACTCACAATATTTAACAACCAGATCATTTCCAGGAAAGAGGGGGTTTTCCGATAAGGATTTCTCCCTATTGGCGCAATTAGGTGACCAAACCTCTCATTGACAGAACTTTCTAGACATTGTCAATATTGCAAATAATAATATGAATAACTTTGTCGTCTCAATTATTGATTTAATAATAATAAATAATATGCAGATGATACCGTGACAATAATTGAATCAATAATATGAGAGATATTATGCAGCAATTACTGTAGCAATAATTGAGTATAACTGAGTGACTTCTCACGTAAGAATCAATAATCAATACCGTGTGCTACAATACAACCACGCGTATTACTGTTCTTTTATCACTTGATAGTTCAACAGTTTAACGGTAAAACTTTCGCCGTTATTTTTATAACAAGATAATTCTGTCTTTTTATAACAACGACAATACTTCTGTTATGGGTTCCACCAACGATAATTCCCTATTAAAACGAATATTCCCCGACCAATCAAATATTATATAACTACTTTGTGACGCCCCCAAAATTAGGTATACATCACCCATCTTGAGTCGCTAGATACATGGTACAGAATTCAAATACAACTTAATAATACAACTGTCGTGTACAATACGACAAAACATAAATTGTGAGTTTGAAAACAAATATTGTCTACTAGAGAGTATACAAACTCAATGGTGTCCTCATTACAATTATTATCACACTATTTCACAGAATAGTGATGACTACTAATGCACCATCTAGGACCATCACTCTGTTCCCCGACCAGTCCCCGCTACGTTCTCATTTCCTGAAGAGAACAGTAAAAGAAAAGGGTGAGCTCAACTAGCCCAGTAAGAAATATTATGACTAAGATAATGCAGAATAAATTATCGCTAGCCTTCAACAGTGTTAAACTGATACAATATAACAACCATCAAGTTTAACTGCAGCGGAATAAGCAATCCATTAAAAGAGTCAAGTAGACAATAAAATCTACTATCTTATATGATTTAAAATGTTTTTTCATGATTTTTATCGTTGAGACTCAACTTAATAAATAATCCACATCATCAAATCATCTCTGCACTACAGGCCAAGGATATTCTTTAGTATCACGACAACGAATTATCCATGCACTACGGCTAAAGATAATCATGTTTTCATCAACGGTCCTGATCATGCCATAAAACAATTCATCTTTACACCCTTGGCCGAAGAGAATCCATAGCCATAATCATACCAAAAACTGTCCATCAATGCACTACGGGCCAATGAGGACTTTTTTCACATCATTCGTAACATTACAGTCATGATTATACCGAATAATCCCTGGTCATAATCATACCAAGTCCATCTATGCACTACAGGCCACAGATGACTTTCAACATAATATAAACATGAGGATGATGACAATGATATAAGAATTCAATAAAACAAGATCAAGAATTAATTTATCCAGGAACTAATAATGTCCAAATTGTCAACATGATACTGCTTTGTAGAGTAAAATTTAAGAATGCTCAGAAGAATATTTTCATGAAAAGATACTGGATGAAGCGCAAATATCAAGGATATTCCACTAATTTCATGGAGTATGGAAGTCAAAATTTTAACCAACTGAGTATAATAAATAATGGAATAACAAAAGAAATCACCATGCATGCGGTACTTCGCCTAGACAGGTTATTCCAACAGAATAATAATTAACGGAACCAGGTCATGCGTAAAGCACAGCCAAGATGTTCCAACAGAATAATAAAGAACGGAATAATAACAGAAATCACCATGCATGCGGTACTTCGCATAGACAGGTTATTCTAACAGAATACCAATAAAGACGGAACCAGGTCCGGCGTAAAACGCACAGATAGGATATTCCAACAGAATAATAATAAAGACGGAACCAGGTTCGGCGTAAAATGCACATACATGATATTCCAACAGAATAATAAAGAATGAAATAACAGAAGAATTTCACCAAGTATAGGGTATCCCGCGTATGCAGGTTATTCCAATCGAATAATAAAGAATGGAATAACAGAAGTTCTCTTCATGAATAAGAAAGAAAGAATACCCCTTATGAGTACAACAAATAATATTCCCTACCGTAGAAAAAAGAGTACTGGATATAGAAGTAGTGAAGTAGCAGAACACTTTTCTTCTTTCTCTCTATAGTTTCTCTCTCTAGAGTTTTAGTGAATTCGTAAGAAATAATGAATGAATGAGCTTTTATTTATAGAAAAATGGATTGCATAGTAACTAACTCATGAACGGTCCAGATTGATTTACTTTAATCTAACGGTCCATATTTAAAGCAAAATCTTTTAAATAAAAATATAATATATTCTATTTATAATCTAATAAAATGAATAACTTTATAAAAGATTTTACTATATAAACACTATGCATGCACTATTCAAACACTATGCATAATAAAATATAATATATATTCTAATTATTGTCTAATAAAATAGATAACTTTATAAAAGTTTTCTGTTTTATATAAAAAGATTTTACAATGCAAAACACTATGCATGCACTATGAAAATACTATGCATAATAAAATATAATATATTTTATTTATAGAATAACTTTATAAAAGTATTCTGTTTTATATAATTTTTTTTTGTATTATTACATTAATAATACCAACAAAACTGAGTGATTTATCACGTAAGCATCAATAATTAATAACGTGTGTGACTATGCAACCACGCGTATTACTGTACTTTTAACACCGGGTGTTTCAACAATTAACGGTAAAACTTCCGCCGTTATTTTCATAAAATATTTTTGTCGTTTTCTCAATCCGACAATAATTCTGTTGTGGGGTCCACCAATTATTGTGCCGTTGTACGAATATTCCCTGTTAAAACGAATATTCCCCGACCAATCGAATATTATATAACAAATTGCATACTTTGCAAAATTTATAAATATTACCCATAACTATAACATTATATCAAATCCACACCATAATATTAAAAAAAATATTTCGAGAAAATTAAATCTTTATTTATAAAATTCGGGGTCTCACAATCTCCTCTCCTTATGAAATTTCGCCATCAAATTTTACGTACATACCTGGTATGCTGAATAGGTGAGGATACCTCGACTTCATTTTAAATTCTAACTCTTCAGGTATAACTTTTGAGTGTTGAATACGATTCTTCTTATACAAGATTTTAACACGTATCTCCTCAAATGTTAAATCATCCGCTATCTCGTCTGGTTCTAAATTAATAATGTGGTTCGGGCCGTCCACATATTTACGTAATATTGATACGTTAAAAACGTTATGAACACACGACATACTTGGCGGTAAAATGAGTCTATAGGCCACAATTCCTACTTCATCGAGGATTTCAAATGGGCCAATTAAATCGAGGGTTGAGATTTCCTCTCTCCGTCGATTCTTGTTTCTAGAATAACGCCCTCTTGAACCTTCTTCTGCACATTCATCAGCTCTGAGTATGTAGCTTGAGAAGCTTTAACTTTATCGATTCAAGTTTATTCTAATCGTATATTTGTTATCTTCACGTGGGTTCTTATATTCGAACTTGTAACCGCATACAATCTTCTGCTCAACACGCCAGCTACCACATTCGCTTTTCCACGATGGTATTGAATGGTACGATCATAATCTTCAACAGCTCGAGTCAACGTCTTTGGCACGTTATACGTTCGTTTTAGTTGAAGAAATATTTGAGGGTTTTAGAAATGGGTTTTGTACTGGGGTCAATACAAAATTCGATTTCACGCTCTAGGGGTAGGCTAAGAAGTCTTCAAGAATACGTAAGGAGATTTATTAACAATAGAAATATCATTCAAAACTGTGACTCTCATCCAAGACTTGGGTAACACGTCACATTGATACCTATCAACTTGCCATCGTCATTCACAGTGTCGCCTACAGAAAGTCTGGCTTCGGTGCATTCCACACAAGGAAGTCAACAACGAAAGGACCAGGGCTCTTTACTTATGACTTGATATGACCATGATTGACTTTAGTAATTTGGTTGCTTGAATTAGCATAACATGTTGGTTAGGAATATGAAAGCTAACAATCTTACGAAAAACATGATGAGTTGTTAACCAATCGATTCCTAAAATCACATCATAGGCAAGTATTTTCAAAGAGATACGATCGACAGGTAACGTGAAAGTGTTGATTTGAACAAGATTTATAAATAGTGGAGGTAATGAAGGTTTCTCCCAACTGAGTTTCAACAGATAAATCAAAATCTAACTTCTCCGGAGTTAAATTCAAACATTGAACACAACTAGGTGAAATAAAAGAGTGAGTAGAACCGGTATCTAACACGGTATAGACTTCACAAGAGTTTATGAATAACATACCCGTGATCATTTTATTCAGGTTCCTCGTCACGAAAAAAAACACTCTCTTAAACTACCGGCTTTGGTTTGTCTGAGACATCCTTTGGCATCACTATCCCAGCTGAAATTGACTTCACCATACAACAAAATCGAGATAGGTGTCCTTCTCTTCCACAATTAAAATACGCTTTGGATTGCTGCGTACAGTTTGGACGGATGTGTCCCTCCTGTCCGTATTTGAAACATACGACCGGTGGTCGTTCTTCTTCCTTTGAAACGGGTGCTGGTGCTGCTGTCTTTTCATCATTATTGAACCTTCTCTTCTTGAAATTTCCACTTCTATTATCTTAGCCATGATTACCACCGAAGTGGTTACCATTCTTGGCATGATAATTTCCCCCACGATGGTTATCATTGTTCCGATGGCCGTTGCCACTGGTACGATTATTATCTTGTTGTTGGTCGTTGCCTTTTGGCTGTACTGACTCATTATCGCTTTACAATAACTGAGCCCTATTCACAACATCTGAATATAAACAAAGTTTGTGAGAAATGAGGTATTGGCGTATATTGGGTTTCAAACCTCTTAAAAAAATTCGCGTCATTCGCTCCTCATTATCGACCAAATGGGATGCAAACCGAGACAACTTAGTAAACTTAGCCTCGTACTGCGACACAGTCATATTGTTTTGCTCAAGCTTGATGAACTCTACCTCTTTCATGTTACGAATACTTTTGGGAAAGTACTTGTCGTTGAACAACTCTTTGAACTTCTCCCAAGACATCTTGAGTGCGTCAGTCTGGGTACGTTTTACAGATTCCCACCAATAATCAGCCTCTTCACGCAACATAAAGGTGGCAAAGGAAATCTTTTGCTCTTCTGAGCATCCCAAGATATCAAATATCTTGGTGATCTGCTTTAACCACGTCTCCGCCTTAAGTGGTTCTGGCTTTCCCAAAAACTTCGGTGGTCCCAACTCCTTGAACTGCTTAGCAGTGACCAACCATGGGTTGCCATTGTTTTTTCCTGCATTATGAATAGGAGCCTCCATCGCCTGATGTTGCTTGAATTCTAAAAAACACCTAAATGTACTGTCGTTCGTTAATTGATCAATGTTGTTGTTTACAGGAGGATTATCGCCATCCTGTTGTACATTGTCCTGATTATTGATCTGTGGAGACTCAACGGTCTCCTATGCTCCATTGCTATTCTCAACATTCTCGGATGTCATTTTCAAACACTGCCACAAAACAAGGGTTAATTAACATATCACATATTATCCCTATACTCTGACCGACCAATTAAATATCAAATAAACTTAGGTAGGTCATACTAGCGAAGGAATTCTCTGTCTCTCCCCTCCTAGTTCTAGTCTCACATCTTAGCCAGGGATCATATCCCTAAGCTTTGATACCAACTGTGACGCCCCCAAAATTAGGTATACATCACCCATCTTGAGACGCCAGATACATGGTACAGAATTCAAATACAACTTAATAATACAACTGTCGTGTACAATACGACAAAACATAAACTGTGAGTTTGAATACAAATATTGTCTACTAGAGAGTATACAAACTCAATGGAGTCTTCATTACAATTATTATCACACTATTTCACAGAATAGTGATGACTACTAATGCACAATCTAGGACCAGCACTCTGTTCCCCGACTAGTCCCCGCTACGTTCTTATTTCCTGAAGAGAACAGTAAAAGAAAAGGGTGAGCTCAACTAGCCCAGTAAGAAATATTATGACTAAGATAATGCAGAAAAAATTATCGTTAGCCTTCAACAATGTTAAACTGATAAAATATAACAACCATCAAGTTTAACTGCAGCGGAATAAGCAATCCATTAAAAGAGTCAAGTAGAGAATAAAATTTACTATCTTCTATGATTTAAAAGGTTTTTCATGACTTTTATCGCTGAGACTCAGCTTAATAAATAATCCACATCATTAAATCATCTCTGCACTATAGGCCAAAGATATTCTTTAGTATCACGACCACGAATTATCCATGCACTACGGCTAAAGATAATCATGTTTTCATCAACGGTCCTGATCATGCCATAAAACAATTCATCTTTGCACCCTTGGCCGAAGAGAATCTATAGCCATAATCATACCAAAAACTGTCCATCAATGCACTACGGGCCAATGAGGACTTTTTTCACATCATTCGTAACATTACGGCCATGATTATACCAAATAATCCCTGGTCATAATCATACCAAGTCCATCTATGCACTACAGGCCACATATGACTTTCAACATAATATAAATACGAGGATGATGACAATGATATAAGAATTCAATAAAACAAGTTCAAGAATTAATTTATCTAGGAACTAATAATGTCCAAATTGTCAACATGATACTGCTTTGTAGAGTAAAATTCAAGAATGCTCAGAAGAATATTTTCATGAAAAGATACTGGATGAAGCGCAAATATCAAGGATATTCCACTAATTTCATGGAGTATGGAAGTCAAAGTTTTAACCAACTGAGTATAATAAAGAATGGAATAACAAAAGAAATCACCATGCATGCGGTACTTCGCATAGACAGGTTATTCTAACAGAATAATAATTAACGGAACCAGGTCATGCGTAAATCACAGACATGATGTTCCAACAGAATAATAAAGAACAGAATAATAACAGAAATCACCATGCATGCGGTACTTCGCACAAACAGCTTATTCAAACAGAATACCAATAAAGACGAAACCAGGTCCGGCGTAAAACGCACAGATAGGATATTCCAGCAGAATAATAATAAAGACGGAACCAGGTCCGACGTAAAACGCACAGACATGATATTCCAACAGATTAATAAAGAATGAAATAACAGAAGAATTTCACCAAGTATAGGGTATCCCGCGTATACAGGTTATTCCAGTAGAATAATAAAGAATGGAATAACAGAAGTTCTCTTCATGAATAAGAAAATAAGAATACCCCCTATGAGTATAACAAATAATATTCCCTACCGTAGAAAGAAGAGTACTGGATATAAAAGTAGTGAAGTAGCAGAACACTTTTCTTCTTTCTCTATATAGTTTCTCTCTCTAGAATTTTAGTGAATTCGTAAGAAATAATGAATGAATGAGCTTCTATTTATAGAAAAATGGACTGCATAGTAACTAACTCATGAATGGTCCAGATTGATTTACTTTAATCTAACGGTCTATATTTAAAGCAAAATCTTTTAAATAAAAATATAATATATTCTATTTATAATCTAATAAAATGAATAACTTTATAAAAGATTTTACTATATAAACACTATGCAGGCACTATGCAAATACTATGCATAATAAAATATAATATATTCTAATTATTGTCTAATAAAACAGATAACTTTATAAAAGTATTCTGTTTTATTTAAAAAGATTTTACTATGCAAAACACTATGCATGCACTATGCAAATACTATGCATAATAAAATATAATATATTCTATTTATAGAATAACTTTATAAAAGTATTCTGTTTTATATAAAAAGATTTTATGTATTATTACATTAATAATACCAACAAAACTGTGTGATTTATCACGTATGCATCAATAATTAATACCGTGTGCTACTATGCAACCACGCGTATTACTGTATTTTTAACACCGGGTGTTTCAACAGTTAACAGTAAAACTTCCGCCGTTATTTTCATAAAATATTTTTGTTATTTTCTCAATCCGACAATAATTCCGTTGTGGGGTCCACCAATGATTGTGCCGTTGTACGAATATTCCCTGTTAAAACGAATATTCCCCGACCAATCGAATATTATATAACAACTTGCGTAATTTGCAAAATTTATAAATATTACCCACAACTATAACATTATATCAAATCCACACCATAATATTAAAAAAATATTTCGAGAAATTTAAATCTTTATTTATAAAATCTAGGGTCTCACATACTTGCTTACTTTACAAAATTTATAAATAATACCCACAACTATAACATTATATCAAATCCACACCATAATATTCAAAAATATATTTCGAAAAAAATTAATCTTTATTCATAAAAGTTGGGGTCTTACAATACTAGAGTATGTCAATACAACTCCCATTCTCGTGGTCACAACACTGAAGGATTCTGGGCACTCCATCATCTCATCCAAAATATGATTGACAACAGTAACCTGCAAATGGAAGACGATGACACAGTATCACTTGAGAGTGGACATATATTTCCTCGAGGATCACAAAGATGGAGGGAAATCATAGTAGTAATATCCTCTGAGGGAGACCTGACTACCACATCCCTTACAATTCAACCAATCAAACTCAAAGGAGTTGAAAACCCTTTGAAGGTGGCTGCACCAGAACCACTGGTATTGCCATTAATTTAGACCGCAATATCATGTCATCAGCCTTAAAAAAGTCCCATGGAACTATGGAGAGGTTGAAGGATCAACATCAAACACAACTGCTGTGGTATCCAAGGAAAATCCACTATATCTCCCTCAACGAGTGATAAAGCCATTCATCAGATCTAAGGGGAAAGTTCCCAAGGAGAAAATTGAATAATTCCTTTGGAAAATGGGACATAATGAAGCCAAGGTGGTGCAAAGCTTAAAAGAAGTACAGCAACATATATCTATTATGGACTTGGTATTCTCTTCGGAAGATCATCAGAAGGTCTTGATGAAGACATTAGAAGAAACTCACTTGCCAAAGACAGTGGATGTAGAAAAGTTTCATCATCTAGTAGATCACATCTTCAACATCAATGTGATATCTTTTACTGATGATGACATACCTCCCAAAGGGATGGGTCATTGCAAACCACTGCACATAACAGTGATGTCTTCCGGATATGTGGTTGGAGGTGTACTAATAAATGGAGGATCATCCCTAAACATCTGCCCCTATGCAACATTGGAAATAATGAAGATCAATCTCAACCGGATACAAAACAGCCACACAATCATCAAAGCCTTTGATGGATCTCTGAGAAATGCTATCGAAGAGATTGAATTACCAGTGGAAATCGGTCCACATACATTCTACATATCCTTTCAAGTGCTCAAAATCACTACAAGATATAATTTACCATTAGGAAGACCTTGGAACCATATGGCGGGAGCCGTCCCATCCATTCTTCATCAACAACTAAAGTATATCATCAACAGTAATCTGGTCACTGTTAGTGCTGAACCAAATTATCTTGTCCAAAGTGATATGCCTCTCATCAGTTTCAATGAACAAGTTGAACCTATCAGCTTCCAAGCTCTTAAGGTGAGCAACACTCACTATCGACACATTGGGGCATCAACTTTGAAACCCAGAGTTTCTACCGAGGTAATGTCGGCCAGACAAGAAATGATATCATTGGGTTTCCAACAAGGATAAGGGTTAGGAAAGAATCAACAGGGAATCAAATGCCCAATTCGAATTTCCAGCCATATAGGGAAGGCCGAACTAGTCTACTCCCCTGGGTCAAGTCACAGGAACCCGCACAAGCATACACCAGTTCCTTCATCTACAAGGTAATTGCCTAAACCTACAGATGCTGATTCTGTATGGCCTCTAAGGAAAATTACTTTCTCTGCAACGGGTATGCTGTTTCCCAAGCCGAGATTAAGGAAAGGAATCAAAGGCACAAAAAAGACATAAAGAGATGGTTATCGAAGATGTACTTCCTGGTCCATACCGAGTGTATGAACATTGATATCTCAGATGACGACTGCTCAGATTTCATGGTCATCATTGAAGAGGAGGAAGATGATAACTGCCCATTCATCATAGCTATCCATCAGGACTTAATCCTCGACAATTGGAGCAACACTCCTTACATTTGCCGAAAAGGCAAAAAGGGCAGAAAATCGCTCTACCCTGTAGATAATAATAAATGTTTACTTTTGTTGCATAGTATTAGCAATTATTTTTGTCATGCCATGCTAACACTTTGTATGATTAAATAGTTTCATATAATTAAGTGAAAGCATTTTGTTTCAGGAGTCCAGAGTTAGATTTATCTAAACTTGCTGATGGAGTGCCAATTCTTCACAAGGACTATAACTTTGATGTAAAGTTGGACTCTAACTTGATGGAGATTGAATAAGAGGACTATGAGGTGTCTGAGGAGATCAAAGAATGGGTCAAAGACAAACCCAAGCCAAACCTTGATCAAAACACCTCTTTCAACCTTAGAACCTCAGAAAACCCCAAACAGATCCAGATTGGTATGGACCTTACCGCAAGCCAAAGGAATGACATGGTTACTTTATTGACCCAATTCCAGGATGTGTTTGCATGGTCTCATGAAGACATGATCGGTTTGTTAACTGACATCATCATTCATTGCCTACCCTAAAGAGGGATTCAAGCCAGTCAAACAGAAACTCAGGCGATTAAAACCTGAGTGGAGTTTGAAAGTCAAGGGAGAAATTGTGAAACAATTTCAAGCCGGCATCATCATGGTATCAACATACCCTGAGTGGCTATCAAACATAGTTCCCATACCTAAACCCATAGGGAAAGTGCGAATATGCGTGGATTACATGAATTTGAATAAAGCTTTTCTCAAAGACAACTTCTCGGTACCATTTATCCACATACTCATTGACGATACATCTCATTATGACATATACTCCTTTGTTGATTGTTTTGTTGGGTACCACCAAATTATGGTTGTTGAAGAGGACTGGGAGAAGACAACATTCATCACTCCTTGGGGAACCTTTTGCTATAGAAGGTTGTCATTCAGCCTCATTAATGCCAGAGCTACATATTAATAAGCCATGATGGCTCTTTTCTATAATTTAATGCACAAAGAGATAGAAGTCTATGAGGATGACATCATTGTCAAATCTCGAAGGGAAGAAAACCACATAGACCATCTCAAAAAGCTCTTCAACTAGTTATGCAAGTACAACTAGAAGCTAAATTCGGCCAAGTACGCCTTCGGCATCAAGTCAGGCTACTTGCTGGGATTTTTAATGAGTTACAAAGGCATTGAGCTGAATCCTGCCAAAATTCAAGCCATTACTGAAATGACCATACCCCAGACAGAGAGGAAAACACGGGGATTTCTGGGAAGAATCAACTTTATCAACCGATTCATCTCCCAACTCACAGCAACCTACGAGCCCATCTTCAAGTTGTTAAGGAAGAACTCCTCCCAGAAATAGAACAAATAGTGTCAAAAAGCCTTCCATTCCATCAAAGAGCAATTAGTCAAAGCTCCTGTCTTGGTAGTCTCAGGGATCGCGTTCCCCTGTTTATTTACCTGTCAATTAATGACAATGCCATGGGTTGCATGCTGGGAAAAAAAGACGATAAAGGCCAAGAAAAAGCTATCTATTACCTCAGCAAAAGATTCGACATCAGTGAGCGCAAGTATACATTTATTGAGAAGACTTGTTGTGAATTAGCATGGGCGTCCATGAGATTACAGCATTATCTCCATGGTCATACAACCCATCTCATATCCCACATGGATCATCTCAAGTACGTATTCAGTAAACCTATGTTTAATTGTCGACTGTCCAAATGGCTGTTGATCCTTCAGCAATTTGACATCATCTACGTGACCCAAAATTCTATCAAAGGTTAAGGGATTGCGGATCAACTGGTCATAACACCATTCGTAGATTTCAATGGAAACATATTTTCCCGATGAAGGAGTAATGACAATTCAGCAACACCATCAGGACAATACACCCCAATCATAGAGGATATATTTTGATGGAGCTGTAACCATGGAAGGTGCTGGAGCTGGATCCGTTTTGGTATCTATGGTGGGAGAACAATATCCCGTTGCCATCAAATTGCTGTTTGTCAACACTAGCAACACAGCTGAGTATGAAGGTTGTATAATGGGGTTGAAGCTAGCTCAATCCATGGGCGTCAAACGGTTAACTGTCTTTGGAGATTCCGAACTGTTAATCAAAAAAACCAATGGGATCTATCACACCAAGGAATTATATTTGTTGCCTTACCATCGACAAGTTATCCAGATGGCTTCGGAGTTTGAAGAAATATCTTTCCTCCACATTCCTTGGAACAAGAATGACTTTGCTGATGCACTAGCAACTTTGGCCTCCTTGATCAACATACCTGAAAAGAGAAGCATTCAAAATATCACATTTTCCCGCCAAAAGGCCCCAGCCTACGGGAATTACCTCAGAGAAATATCGGATGAACTGCCTCCCATACAACACCCATGGTATCACTCTATCAAGGAGTATCTGCGAGATGAATCTACGCCTACTGAGGAGAGTCATGCTAAAAGAAAGCAGATCCATAGAATGGCCATGTAATTCTATCTGAGAGAAGATGTACTCTACAAAAAAGATTCAGGACTAGGCCTTCTAAGATGCCTAGACAAAGACCAAGCTCAGATGCTTATGTGAGAGTTTTAAATTACCAAGATTTGGAAGTCTTTCTCCCTGATTAGTGGGTTAAGTTTATTTTTTTTTAAAAAAATAATTTCCAATTTAGTCTACTAGATTCACATAACATTAAATAGACAATCTACTATTTAAAATTTTCCAACACATAACATAATAATACTGCATTTATATTCATATACTGATCTTCAGTGACTTACATGATTAATACATGTATATTTTATAAATGCTACTATCCCATTTTAAACACAAAAGATGGGATTAACTCATAATGATACCTCCTTACAAACACAAATAGGGATACTATCTAACTACCTACTACCTCACCCCTGCTGAGGTTTACATCATCATAAAACCCTATTACATAAAAATGGATACTAATGCATCTATCTACAATTGGGTCATCACATAATCATCACTGGTGGCCCTGCTGGGTCACTAGCACAGGCTCTTAGGGAAACAACTACTCCATAACTCTACGTCGAACGGATCAACTAGACTCTCCTATCTCAGAGTGGACCCTCCTAGCCCCACTGCGCTGGCCCTCATACACTGCATCTAACGCCACTCCTAAAGTCTCTACCCTGACCTTCATGGCATCCAGTGCAATCTCTAATTGGTCCACCCGCTTGGCCGACTCATGAAATGCCTCCTCCACCCGTATCTTATCGGCAATCTCCACGTCAAATTCACTCTGCATCGCCAGATGCTCTACGCTCAGTGCTGTGAACTTTGCATTCTTATGCTCTAGCTGGACTCGCATCTCTGCTAGTTCCATCAGTGCCTGATGAGCAGCATCCTTATACTGCTGCTCCATGTGCTGATGGTTCATATTCTCTGCCTCCAACTTCAAAATCCTTTGCTCCTGTGCATGGTTTTTCTTTAATAGGTTACTGATAATCACATCCTTCGAGGTGTCCAACACCTCCTCTGGAACGACCTCCTCCTGGTCTATAGAATGGCTCCCCTGACTATCACTTGACATCCTATAAAACAAGGATACAACATCAGTACTACAGTAAAACATATTCATTGATGAAATGAAATAATATTTTATTAAGTACAACACATACTCAATGAATTTCCGTAATCCATCTCCTAACATACTCTATAAGAGTTTTCTACTAAGGTTATAACCTAGGTTTTGCATTCCTAATGTTTGTAACCTACAACTTTAATACCAACCTGTGACGCCCCCAAATCAAGGTTCTCTAACCTCAGATTCAGTGCTCACGATCTATCATCATCATAAGCATTCTATAAGTATTACGAAATAATAAACATACATTTTTCATTATAATAAAGTCTCATAAACTGGTCCCAAGGTCTCCATAACCTTAACTTTAAATACACCATTCACAATACAAACAATTTACTTAAGAAATTCCATCAGATAATAGTTAAATTGACATTCATTCTAAACTACTCTTGGATCTTGCCCTTACCCTTGTTCTTCGTGTTGAATCCTTCGGGCTTAACTGAAATTGATGTCATGATATAGCAAGAGTAAGAAACTAATTTGCTTCGCAAGTTTATATACAAGGGAGATATATCATGACTTAGAAAGAAATATTGCGTTCAATGTTCAACAATAGTATAGGATTGTGAAGGAACATGAATTAATAATCAATAATTGAATATTCGATAATTGAATAACATGAACTGAGTGGTTTTGAATAACCATGAACATTTTCCAAGGTGCTCAGTGATTTAAACTGGACCTCTTAATAAGTTTTGGTATTCAAGGGGATCTGCCTTTCATACCTCGTGATTTATGCATAAACACTTAATAATCCAGCATTGATATCATGACATAATCAAATTCGTCCTTTTCTCAGTCAAAAGTTCTTATCATATCAATTTAATAAGAACAGCTATTTAAAACACATTTGATTTAACAAATTTAGACATGCTTGATCTAGCTGATACAATTAGCATAAATCTATTTCATAAAACAGTTCATAAATGAAGAGCTTTAATTTAATTCACAGTTCAATAGCAGTAGAACGGAATTCAATTGCACAAAGTGCGAATTTCAATAATCAATATAGACATGAATAATCATCAATAATTATTCACTAACATGCTTTGAAAATAATAACTCGAGTTTGAGTTAGGAAACTTGCCTCTTTTGTAGATTACGGCTACGCAATTAATTTATATCCACTATGCAATTATATTATCTTCCTTTGAGAGACCTATAGTTAATCTTTCAATTAGTCAAAGTCTACATTAGATTATGTAACCACATAAATATTATACATTATATTTAGTTCCTATAAACATTATCCTGTCTAGATAGTGTTACTATTAATGAACGACAACCTTTAATTCACATAATATTATTAACTTAGATAATATTTAATTCACCTTCTAGTATTATTGGTTCACTAATAATACTTTCATTCACTCACTAATATTATTAACATTTAATAATATTTTATTTCTTTACTAATGTTATTACATTTAATAACATTTTATTTAATCTTGAATATTATTATTTAATAATATTTTAATTATTTATTAATAATACTTTAATCTAATATTATTAATCTTTTAATAATATTTTAATCTAAGATTAATATCTTAATCTAATATTATTAATTATTTAATAATATTTTTATGAAATTTTAATCTTAATATTTTTATTTACTTAAAAATATTATATTCTAATATTATTAACATCATAATAATATTTTAATGATTTATTGAATTAATAAACAATTTATTCTAATTGTTCACCCTTTATTAAACCTATTATTTAATATCTATAAAAGGTCATAAATGATATTTCTTATCATAAATTACCAAAGTGCCTTAAGATAGTCATGATATAATATATTATGAGCATTCAAGCTTAAAAATCATATTTTTCTCATTAAAGACATCATTTAACTATTTATTTCCTTTTATTCATAACTTAACCATTTTTTAGGAAAAATAGTAAACTGACTTCAAAAATTCTAAACTTCTGGATTTTGACAGAATATGAACCAACAATGATCCCCTAATTTTCCTGGAATTTTAGAAAATGGTTTACTATTTTTAAAGTGTCCACAACACTCGGATCTTGGTCTATTTTTAATAAATTGAGTTTTACTCAGAAAAATCTGAAATTTTCAAGGTATGCTCTCTTAACATATATAAAGCCACTGTAGTAATTTTGGAATTTTCCTGTGTATACGCAGTGAGATATTCGAAGGTTAATATTTTGGAGTCCTTTACGGAATTGGCCATTACTCACAACCTATAAGTCGAAACGCATCCATTCTTTTTCCTACACGTAGATAACTTCTTAAGGTACCTCTGTGATTTTTCTCAAATTTTTAAAAGACAAGCAACTGACCGAACCAGCATCATGAAAAACGGATCAGTAGCTGATTTAGGGTTTTTAAAGCCTCAACATGCAAAGTGGACTGTTTTGGGAAAAATAGTCTCAAAGGTTTCAAAACATTCTAGTTTTGTGTTCTACTACTTGGGTTTACTACATAACTCATGTATCTAGCACCCCCCCTTCGACGGATCACAATTCTAAGTTGTAAAACTTGAGTTACACAAGATTTAGTGGAAGAAAAACAAGAGTTTTCATCCTTGGAGAACATATGCTCATTTTTTTCCTCCAAGTCTTCGATCTAACACTCAAGATACTTAGTTCCATACATGATGATATGTAGAGCTAGTGTATCTTGAGTATTTATACATAACCCCATCAAAACTCAAGCTAGCAAAACAAAGTAAAAGAAGAAGATGAAGGTAAGTTATACCTTGACTTAGTTGCTACCTTTCTTGATTTTCCAAATTAAGTAATAAACTTAGGAGGCATGAACAACTAGCACTCCTATCTCTTTCTCTCTATAGATGAAACCCTCTCTCTCTTTTCTGTGACGCCCCCAAAATAGGTATACAACACCCATTCTGAGTCGCCAAATACATGGTACAGAAAGCAAACTACAACTTCAATAATACAATTGTCGTGCAAAATACGACAACATATACTGTGAGTTTAAATACTAATATTGTCTTCTAGACAATATCCACACTCAAATAAGTCCTCGTTACAATTATTCAAACACTATTTTACAGAAATAGTGAGGACTGCTAAAACATTTTTCTAGAACCATCACTCCGTACCCCGACTAGTTCCTGCTATGTTCTCACCTCCTGAGAAAAATGGAACAAAAAGGAAAAGGGTGAGCTCAACTAGCCCAGTAAAGAATATTATGACTAAGATACTATACAACAAATTATCATTAGTCTTCAACAGGAAAAATCTGATAAAATATAATAGCCAACAAGTTTTAGATCAACAACTTCAGCGGAAACATCAATCCATTAGAAGAGTCAAGTAGAGAATGAGTTCTACTATGTTCTAAGATTTAAAAGTCTATCATCAATATTTTATCCCTGTAACAACAATCAATATACATCTTTAATCAAATATTCATCTTTGCACTACAGGCCAAAGATATTCATTTGTATCACCAGTTGGTCATGTTCATCTCAACACCTGTTCATCTTTGCACTACGGGCCAAAGAATTTCATCAGTTAATCATTTATCTTTGCACTACAGGCCGAAGATATTTAGTAATATCATCATTTAGGACTGAGGATGATGAAAAATATTTTAAAGAAAACGAATCCAGTGAAACGGAAGGACAAATGGTAGGGATTCGTATAACAGTTTATCCAAGATCAATAATACTTCATAAATACCAATTTTGAAGCAAAATTCAAAAATAAAGATCAAAACATGGATACAATCAAAGATAGTAACCATAATAGACATCTAGGACAAAAAGAAGAAAATTTCATTTTTCGATGAATAGTGTCGTATACGTGAATAGGGCCATATACGTGAATAGTAACCCCGACATAAAAAGTTCCAAATTTGATAAAAATTTAGATCAATACTTCGGTATAATGATATTGAACAAATAATATCATATATGAAGAAAATAACATCCCTTACCTCAAAATATCAGTACTTCTAATCGGAATATCGATATAAGGCTAAAGGAAACTTGCACTGATGAATAGAAACTCACAAAGTATCTAAATACTCACAAAATATACTCAATAATCTAGAGAGAGAACGAGAGAAAACTTTTTTCTGGTGTGATTTTCGATTCTAACTTAGCCCTCTAATTATAGGAAAATATTAGCAGACTTGACCTGCAACCTGATGGCTTTACCTGCTACTATTCCCACCCACCACATTTGAAATAAATTCAGCACATTTCTTCACCAACCACAAGTGGGGCCCACTCAATTCGATAATTTTCCACCAAAATCATTTATAAACCTAATTTCTGAATCAGTCACCTCTTAAAATTCATAACAAATCATTCGTTCATTTTTAACGGTTCAAAATTTGTGGACATATACTCAACTTATATATGTATAACATATCCAAAAATTACAATGATCTAACGGTCGGATTAAAAATTATAACTCACACAATATATCTCAAAAACACTGGTTTAATTTTTAATACCTTCATTATGACAAAAATACTGATAAAACACCTCAACATTAACTCCTTCATTTTTAACCACAATAAATATATCCAACATTTATATCCACATAAAATAAATATTTCCTTATCATATGAATCAATAATTAATTATTCACAAATAATATTACAGAATCACATTTATGACAACCAGGCCGTTCCCAGAAAAGAGGGGGCTTTTCAATAAGAATTTCTCCTTATTGGCGCGCAATTAGGTGACCAAACCTCTCATTGACAGAATTTTTTAGATATTGTCAATAATGCTATCTAATAATATTATTCAAATAATATGAATTATTGATCTGATAATGGGAAATACTGTGCAGTGATAATTATTGAAACAACAATAATATAAAATATCAACTCAGCAATTATTGAATCAATAAAATAAAATATTGAACAGTAACTATTGTAACAATTATTGAGTAGTGCCTTCTTACGTAAGGATCAATAATTCATCAATACTGTGCATCCACGCGTATTACTGTATTTTAACCACTGGGTATTCCAACAGTGTTAACGGTAACAACTACGCCGTTATTTATAAAAACTTAAACTTGTCGTTTTCTTTATCCGACAGTTATTCTGTTATGGGGCCCATAAATGACTGCGCCGTCGTACGAATATTCCCAGACAACAAGAATATTCCACGACCAAACGAATATTCCCCGACAACAATGATTATTTTATAACCACTTGCATATTTTGTAAAATTTGCACATTTCACCCATAACCAGAGAATTATATCAAATTAATACCTTATTATTCACAAATATAATTAGAAAAAATTCGATTTTATTTATGGGGTCTTACATTTTCTCTCTTTAAAGTTGGCTAGCTTGGGAGCAAAAGATAGAAGAAGAAGAAGATGGAGAGAAAAATGAGATGTTGGAAGAATGAAATGTGTTTACAAAATGAAATGGGCAATTCACTAATAACCCCGATAACTATTTTGTTGTCCATTGGGTAAAAGCTTTGCATTATCACATCCATTAGTCTAGACATGATTAAAGGTGCATAATGGAGTGGCAACCAATGGGATCTTGACAACATTGTCCTTGTGTTTAATAATTTCTACTAATGGACAAGTTAGCTTAATTATTCCACTTAGGATCCTCTAGCCCATAATATCCTCCATTTAGCTTTTATTTTAAATGCCCAATTTTGATTAATCAAATGTCTACAATACCCCTAATCAAGTGGGCTAAGTATTAGATTGTATTTTATTCCTTTGGGCTTCTCCTTTAATTGTTTTGGGCTATGTACTAAACATAGTCTAGCAATTTTAATAATGTTACCCAATTTGATTATTTAGGGCTTCCATTTCCAATCATATAAAGTTTAATTACTTATACATCGTGACTTTATCTCATAACCTAATTAGATTTACAAGAATTAGGTTTAAAAATTATTAGTCACTTGAAATACTAAGTTTACACACTTAAGTTAGTATACATATTAAATACTAACTTTTTCGTATTACCATAACCCTTAGGTTATTTAATAGTCTTACCTAATGTATAATTAGGTTACGAAGCTTTTATTTTATGAAATCTATAAATGTATGTATCCATAACTATAGTATATATGTTAATTGACCCATGCACCACTTCACATGTGCTGTCACATATTAAATCCTTATATAACACAAGGTTTAAAAAAAATCAATAATGTACATACATATATAGTGACTTAAAATTCACGGTTATTACATCCTCCCCCCTTATAAGAATTCCGTCCCCGGAATTACATATAAGGTTGCTCAAAAAGGTGTGGATAATTTCCTCTCATCCTTTCTTCGAGTTCCCATGTAGCTTCTTCAGCATTGTGGTTTCTCCAAAGAACTTTTACAGAATGTATAACCTTATTTCACAATTTCTGTTCCTTTCTATCTAAAATTTCGACCGGAATTTCCTCGTACTACAAATCCCTTACGACCTGAATTGGCTCGTACGATATCACGTGCTTGTAATCAGGCTTATATGGTCGTAGCACTGACACATGAAACACATTATGAATATGTTCCAGTTCAGGAGGTAGAGTTATCTCGTACGCCACTTTTCCTATCTTCTTCAGGATCTCAAAAGATCCAATAAATCTCGGACTTAGTTTACCTTTCTTTCCAAACCTTATCTTCCCTTTCCAGGGAGATACTTTCAAAAATGCATAGTTTCCCACCTCAAAATCTCTCTTCTGGCGATGTAAGTCTGCATATTTCTTCTGGAAATCTTGAGCTGCTACCAGTCGGGCTCTTATCACCTTGATGGTCTCTACGGTCTGCTGCACCAGTTCTGGTCCCAACAGTCGACGTTCACCTGCTTTATCCCAGCATAAGGGTGTTCTATATTTCCTTCCATACAGTGTTTCATACGGCGGCATTCCGATGCTGGCGTGATAGCTATTGTTGTATGCGAACTCTACTAATGGAAGATGATCCTCCCAGCTACCCTTGAAGTCCATCACACAAGCTCTGAGCATGTCTTCAAGTGTTTGAATCGTTCTCTCGCTTTGCCCATCGGTCAGCGGATGATACGCGGTGCTCATTCGTAACTGCGTCCCCATTCTTTCTTGAAGACTTTTCTAGAAGTTTGACATGAATCGCGGATCCTTATCCGACACAATAGATACTGGTACGCCATGTCTCGAGATAATTTCCTTGATATATAATTTGGCTAGCTGGTCCAGACTATACCTGATCTTGATCGGCAAAAAGTGAGCCGACTTTGTAAGACGATCTACAATCACCCATATGGTGTCGTGCCCTTTTTGCGTTGCTGGAAGTCCCACCACAAAATCCATCGTGATGTGCTCCCATTTCCACTCTGGAATCTCTAAAGGCTGTAGTAATCCACTCGGTCGTTGATGTTCTGCCTTGACCCTCTGACAAGTTAGACATCTGCTGACACATTCTGCAACCTCTCTCTTCATGTTTGGCCACCAAAAGTGTTGACGTAAGTCTTGATACATCTTTGTGCTTCCTGGGTGTATCGAGTACCTCGTATTGTGCGCTTCTTGCAGAATCTCTTCTCTTAGTTATGGTACTAACGGTATCCAAATTCGTCCTTCAAATCTTAGTAGTCTGGTGCCATCAATCTTGTATTTCAATTCATCCCCTTCAGCTAACCGCTTCTTGATGTTATCTAGTAAAGTTGGGCTCGTTGCCACTGTAAATAATTTCTCGTTGGTCTCTATCGGATACTTAACCTCTAAGTCAAGTCGTTCGAAATCTTTCACCAATTCCTCTTGAATGGTCAACTTCAGTAATTTCTCTCTGTCTTTTTTCCCCAAGGCATCTGCTACTACATTTGCTTTGCCTGGATGGTACATAATCTCACAATCATAATCCTTGATCAATTCTAGCCATCGGCGCTACCTCATATTTAGCTCTTCCTATGTGAAGATATACTTCAGACTCTTGTGATCCGTATATATCTCACACTTCTCACCATACAAATAGTGCCTCCAAATCTTCAAGGCAAAAACTACTGCTGCTAATTTCAGGTCATGAGTTGGATAACCCTTCTCATAATCCTTCAGCTGACGTGAAGCGTACGCAATGACCTTGCCATGCTGCATCAGTACACAGCTAAGACCCTTGTGTGATGCATCACTATACACTACAAATCCTCCCATGTTGTCTGGTAAGGCCAACACAGGTGCTTGACTGAGCCTCTTCTTCAATTCCATGAAACTCTCTTCACATTTCTCCGTCCAAACTAACTTTACTGTCTTTCTAGTAAGGTTGGTCAACGGCAATGCTATCTTTGAAAAATCTTGGATGAATCTTCGATAATATCCTGCTAATCCCAAGAAACTTCTAATTTCTGTCAGCGTCTTTGGCTGTTCCCAGTTGATAACCGCTTCTACTTTTGTTGGATCTACCGAAACACCATCCTTATCGATAACGTGGCCCAAAAACTGCACTCTTTGCAACCAAAACTCACACTTGGAGAACTTTGCATACAACTTCTCCCTCCTTAACGTCTCCAACACTTTCCTTAGATGTTCAATGTGATCTTCTTCTATCTCTGAATATACCAGAATTTCATCGATGATCACGACAACAAACTTATCCAAATACTGCTTAAACACTCTGTTCATCAAATCCATGAATGTTGCTGGCACATTCGTTAACCCAAAAGACATTACCAGAAACTCAAAGTGTCCATACCGAGTTCTGAATGCCGTCTTTGGAACATCATCCTGTCTCACCTTTAGTAGGTGATAATCGGTCCTCAAGTCGATTTTTGAAAAGTATTTCGCCCCCTTCAACTGATCAAATAGATCGTCGATCCTGGGAAACGGGTACTTGTTCTTAATAGTGACCTTGTTCAACTCCCGGTAGTCGATACAAAGCCTTAATGACCCATCCTTCTTCTTTACGAATAAGACTGGTGCTCCCCACGGTGATACACTTGGTCGAATATATCCCTTATCTAACAACTCTTGCAGTTGAACCATCAGTTCATTTATTTCTACCTGAGCTATATGATACGGCGCTTTGGATACCGGTGATGTCCCTAGTGCCAAATCGATAACAAACTCTATCTCTCTATCTGGTGGCAATCCCAGAATCACATCTGGGAAAACGTCAACGAATTCCCTTACAATAGGTATCTGACCCAGTTCACCCTCGACTCTGTGGGTATCCACAACGTGAGCCAAATAACCTATACAACCCTTCTTAAGCAACTTCTTTGCTTGCATCATCGTCAGACAATAAGATTGTCTTGGCGATTTATTACAATGAAATACCACCTTTGACTTATTCTGAGTCTTTAGGTATACGCACTTTTTCTTATAGTTAATGACCGCTCCATGACTTGATAACCAATCCATCCCAAGGATTACATCAAACTCTCCAAGACGAATTGGTATCAAATCCACGTTAAGCTTAAATCCTCTTAAATTAGCACAACAGTTCCTATGAATATAGTCTACAGGGATAATTTCTTTGTTTGCTACTTCTACATTCATTGGGTGTTCTAATAGTTTGCGAGGTAAACTTAATCTTTGAGCAAATTCATCAGATAAGAAAGAACATGAAGCTTCCGAATCAAATAACATATAGGCATTTATATCGTTGATCGAAATTATACCTGACACCACCTCCCTGGATGCCACGACATCTTGCACTGTCATATTGAATGTACGTGCTGTCGGCTTGTTTGGCTGGGCTTGTCCTCCACTGGTTGTCTTAGTGTTATTGCCCCTGTTTCATTTCCCCCATCTGTGCTTTTCTTCTTCGGGCAATCCTTGATCCGATGTCCCACTTCACCACAGTTAAAGCAACCTCTTTTCTTTACCTTAGGACAATTGGGTGAGGTATGCCCTTCTTGTCCACAGGTATAACATACCCTTTTTCCTTTCAAGCACTCCCCCGAGCGACCTTTTCCACAGTTTCCACGCACTGACTTCTTTTGTTGCACACTTCCTTGTTGAATCTCCAAATTGCTACCCCCACTGCTCCATTTTCGCTTCTTGTGGTTACTACCGCCACTGCTAACATTCTGATTCCCTTTTTTTACTTTCTTATTGTTCTTCTCCCGACTGTACTTTGAGACCGCTTCGCTTCCACCTTCCGCTATGAGAGCTTTCTCCAACAGAGTTGAGAATGACGTGATTTGCAAAACCGCTACCTTACTATAAATCCACGGCTTTAGCCCATTTTCGAACCTTCTTACTTTCCTCACCTCCGTATCCACCTGATGTGAAGCGAATCTGGCCAATTCATTGAACTTTGCAGCGTACTTAGATACTGACATATTTTCCTGTTTCAATTCCAAGAACTTGATCTCCATCCTCGCTTGTGTACTCTCAGGGAAGTAGTTCTCGAAGAACAACTTCTTGAATGCTTCCCAAGCCACAATTCCAGCCCCGACTTTGTTTTGGTTGGCCTCCCACCAATAGTTAGCCTCACCCTTCATTAAGTAGGTAGCAAAAACTGTCTTCTGCTCTTCTGCTACTCTAGCAATAATGAAGTCCTTCTCAATCTCCATTACCCACGTCTGGGCTTCTATCGGGTCTGCTGTTCCCCTAAACTCTGGCGGTCTTACTTCCTTAAAGTCCTTAAAGTTGACTAGTTGGTTGCCCGCCTGATTTCCTGCAGGTTGAGCTTGATTCCTCATGGCTTCAGCCATCACGTTGATAAAATCTTATAATGGGTTCGGTTGAGATCCCGCTGCATTATTAACTGACTCTTCAATCTCTTGGTTCCTCAGTCCAAGTTTGGGCGACATTATCTAGTGAAACAAAATTCTAACACGTTACTCGGGTTTATTATCATATAAGTAGTTAACATGTAACACGCTACTGAATTCATACAATCAGATGATTATTATGTGAAAGTTTTAAATTACCAAGATTTGGAAGTCTTTCTCCCTGATTAGTGGGTTAAGTTTGTTTTTTTTTAAATAATTTCCAATTCAGTCTACTGGATTCACATAACATTAAATAGACAATCTACTATTTAAAATTTTCCAACACATAACATAATAATACTGCATTTATATTCATATACCGATCTTCAGTGATTTACATGATTAATACATGTATATTTTATAAATGCTACTATCCCATTTTAAACACAAAAGATGGGATTAACTTATAATGATACCTCCTTACAAACGCAAATAGGGATACAATCTAACTACCTACTACCTCACCCCTGCTGAGGTTTACATCATCATAAAACCCTATTACATAAAAAGGGATACTAATGCATCTATCAACAACTGGGTCATCACATAATCAACACTGGTGGCCCTGCTGGGTCACCTGCACAGGCTCTTGGGGAAGCAACTACTCTATAACTCTACGTTGAACGGATTGACTAGACTCACCTATCTCAGAGTGGACCCTCCTAGCCCCACTGCGCTGGCCCTCATACGCTGTGTCTAACGCCAGTTCTAAAGTCTCTACCCTGACCTTCATGGCATCCAGTGCAATCTCTAATTGGTCCACCCGCTTGGCCGACTCATGAAATACCTCCTCCACCAGTATCTTATCGGCAATCTCCATGTCAAACTCACTCTGCATCGCCAGATGCTCTACGCTCAGTGCTGCGAACTTTGCCTTCTTATGCTCTAGCTGGACTCGCATCTTTGTTAGCTCCATCAGTTCCTGGTGAGCAGTATCCTTATACTGCTGCACCATGTACTGATGGTTCATATTCTCCGCCTCCAACTGTAAAATCCTTTGCTCCTGAGCATGGTTTTTCTCTAACAGGTTACTGATCATCACATCCTTCGAGGTGTCCGACACCACCTCTGGAATGACCTCCTCCTGGTCTATAGAATGGCTCCCCTGACTATCACTTGGCATCCTATAAAACAAGGATACAACATCAGTACTACAATTAAATATATTCATTGATGAAATGAAATAATATTTTATTAAGTACAACACATACTCGATGAATTTCCGTAATCCATCTCCTAACATACTCTATAAGAGTTTTCTACTAAGGTTATAACCTAGGTTTCGCATTCCTAATGTTTGTAACCTACAACTTTGATACCAACCTGTGACGCCCCCAAATCAAGGTTCTCTAACCTCAGATTCAGTGCTCACGATCTATCATCATCATAAGCATTTTATAAGTATTACGAAATAATAAACATACATTTTTCATTATAATAAAGTCTCATAAACTGGTCCCAAGGTCTCCATAACCTTAACTTTAAATACACCTTTCACAATACAAATAGTTTACTTAAGAAATTCCATCAGATAATAGTTAAATTGACATTCATTCTAAACTACTCTTGGATCTTGCCCTTACCCTTGTTTTTCTTGTTAGATCCTTCGGGCTTAACTGAAATAGATGTCATGATATAGCAAGAGTAAACAACTAATTTTCTTCGCAAGTTTATATACAAGGGAGATATATCATGACTTAGAAATAAATATTGCGTTCAATGTTCAACAATAGTATAAGATTGTGAAGGAACATGAATTAATAATCAACAATTGAATATTCGATAATTGAATAACATGAACTGAGTGGTTTTGAATAACCATGAACATTTGCCAAGGTGCTCAGTGATTTAAACTGGACCTCTTAATAAGTTTTGGTATTCAAGGGGATCAACCTTTCATACCTCGTGATTTATGCATAAACACTTAATAATCCAGCATTGATATCATGCCTTATTCAAATTCGTCCTTTTCTCAGTCAAAAGTTCTTATCATATAAATTTAATAAGAACAGCTATTTAAAACACATTTGATTTAACAATTTTAGACATGCTTGATCTAACTGATACAATTAGCATAAATCTATTTCATAAACAATTCATAAATAAAGAACTTTAATTTAATTCACAGTTCAATAGCAGTAGAACAGAATTCAATTGCACAAAGTGCGAATTTCAATAATCAATATAGACATGAATAATCATCAATAATTATTCACTAACATGCTTTGAAAATAATAACTCGAGTTTGAGTTAGGAAACTTGCCTCGTCTGTAGATTACGGCTACACAATTAATTTATATCCACTATGCAGTTATATTATCTTCCTTCGAGAGACCTATAGTTAATCTTTCAATTAGTCAAAGTCTACATTAGATTATGTAATCACATAGATATTATACATTACATTTAGTTCTTATAAACATTATCCTGTCTAGATAGTGTTACTATTAATGAATGACTACCTTTAATTCACATAATATTATTAACTTAGATAATATTTAATTCACCTTCTAGTATTATTGGTTCACTAATAATACTTTCATTCTCTCACTAATATTATTAACATTTAATAATTTTTTATTTCTTTACTAATGTTATTACATTTAATAACATTTTATTTAATCTCGAATATTATTATTTATTAATATTTTAATCATTTAATAATAATACTTTAATCTAATATTATTAATCTTTTAATAATATTTTAATCTAAGATTAATATCTTAATCTAATATTATTAATTATTTAATAATATTTTAATGATATTTTAATCTTAATATTTTTATTTACTTAAAAATATTATATTCTAATATTATTAACATCATAATAATATTTTAATGATTTATTTGATTAATAAACAATTTATTCTAATTGTTCACCCTTTATTAAACCTCTTATTTAATATCCATAAAAGGTCATAAATGATATTTCTTATCATAAATTACCAAAGTGCCTCAAGATAGTCATGATATAATATATTATGAGCATTCAAGCATAAAAACACATTTTTCTCATTAAAGACATCATTTAACTATTTATTTCCTTTTATTCATAACTTAACCATTTTTTTAGGAAAAATAGCAAACTGACTTTAAAAATTCTCAACTTCTGGATTTTGACAGAATATGAACCAGCAATGATCCCCTAACTTTTCTGGAATTTTAGAAAATGGTTTACTATTTTTAAAGTATCCAAAACACTCAGATGTTGGTCTATTTTTAATAAATTGAGTTTTACTAAGAAAAATCTGAAATTTTCAGGGTATGCTCTCTTAATATATATAAAACCACTGTAGTAATTTCTAAATTGTCCAGTGTATACGCAGTGAGATATTCGAAGGTTAATATTTCGGAGTCCTTTACGGAATTGGCCATTACTCACAACCTATAAGTCGAAACGCGTCCATTCATTTTCCTACACGTAGATAACTTCTTAAGGTACCTCTGTGATATTTCTCAAATTTTTAAAAGATAAGCAACTGACCGAAACAACCTCATGAAAAATGGATCAGTAGATGATTTAAGGTTTTCAAAGCCTCAACATGCAAAGTGGACTGTTTTGGGAAAAATAGTCTCAAAGGTTTCAAAACTTGCTAGATTTGTGTTCTACCACTTGGGTTTACTACATAACTCATGTATCTAGCACCCCCACTTCGACGCATCACAATTCCAAGTTGTAAAACTTGAGCTACACAAGATTTAGTGAAAGAAAAACAACAGTTTTCACCCTTGGAGAACATATGCTCATTTTCTTCCTCTAAGTCTTTGATCTAACACTCAAGATACTTAGTTCCATACATGATGATATGTAGAAGTAGTGTATCTTGAGTATTTGTACATAATCCCATCAAAACTCAAGCTAGCAAAACAAAGTAAAAGAAGAAGATGAGGGTAAGTTATACCTTGACTTAGTTGCTACCTTTCTTGATTTTCCAAAGTAAGTAATAAACTTAGGAGGCATGAACAACTAACACTCCTATCTCTTTCTCTCTATAGCCAAAACCCTCTCTCTCTCTTTTCTTTCTTTGAAGTTGGCTAGCTTGGGAGCAAAAGATAGAATAAGAAGATGGAGAGAAAAATGAGATGTTGGAAGAATGAAATGTGTTTACAAAATGAAATGGGCAATTCACTAATAACCCCCATAACTTTTTTGTTGTCCATTGGGTAAAAGCTTTGCATTATCACATCCATTAGTCTAGACATGATTAAAGGTGCATAATGGAGTGGCAACCAATGGGAGCTTGACAACATTGTCCTTGTGTTTAATAATTTCTACTAATGGACAAGTTAGCTTAATTATTCCCCTTAGGATCCTCTAGCCCATAATATCCTCCTTTTAGCTTTTATATTAAATGCCCAATTTTGATTAATCAAATGTCAACAATACCCCTAATCAAGTGGGTTAAGTATTAGATTGTATTTTATTCCTTTGGGCTTCTCCTTTAATTGTTTTGGGCTATGTACTAAACAAAGTCTAGCAATTTTAATAACGTTACCCAATTTGATTATTTAGGGCTTCCATTTCCAATCATATGAAGTTTAATTACTTATACATGTGACTTTATCTCATAACCTAATTAGATTTACAAGAATTAGGTTTAAAAATTATTAGTCACTTGAAATAATAAGTTTACCCACTTAAGTTAGTATACATATTAAATACTAACTTTTCCGTATTACCATAAACCTTAGGTTATTTAATAGTCTTACCTAATATATAATTAGGTTACGAAGCTTTCATTTTATGAAATCTATAAATGTATGTATCCATAACTATAGTATATATGTTAATTGACCTATGCACCACTTCACATGTGTTGTCACATATTAAATCCTTATATAACATAAGGTTTAAAAAAATCAATAATGTACATACATATATAGTGACTTAAAATTCACGATTATTACAATAATCCTTGGTTATAATCATACCAATCAACAGTCCATCTATGCACTACGGGCCAAAGATGACTTTTATCACAATCTAAGCATGAGGATGATGACAATGATATACGAATTCAATTAAATGAAAACAAAGGATAAATTTTAAAGATTTATAATTTAATTTATCCAGAATTCAATAATGTCCAAATTGTATATATGATACTGCTTTGTGGAGTAAAATTCAAGAATAATATTATATCAAAAATAATTTAGACTGAAAGAAATCAAAAATTTTTCATGAATAGTATCTCGGGTAAATAGTACCCGAGTGAATAGTATTTCGTGAACAGTACCCCATAAATAGTACCTCGTGAATAGTACTTTAGGAATAGTACCTCATGAATAGTACTTCTTGAATAATACCGTATTTATTAATAGTGTCGTACGTATGAATAGTGTCGTATAAATGAATAGTACTCCGACATGAAAAGCTTAAAATTTAACAAGAGTGTTCAAAAAAATATCCTTGTGAAACGATACTAGATGAAGCGCAGATTTCAAGGATATTCTACTAATTTCACGGAGTATAGAAGCAATACTTTAACAACATGAGTGTAGAATTAGGAATAGGAAACGAAATAATATTACTAACATACTACAAAGTATGGAAGAAAATATTATTTCATACGAATATTGAACAAAAATAATATCTCTTACCTTAATAGAAAACTGGATACTGGAATAGTGAAGTAACATAATATTCTTCTTCTTCTTCTCTTTAGTTGCTCTTGTGCGTCTTAGTGAATTGGTGAGAATGAAAGAAGAAATGAGCTTCTATTTATAGAAAAATATAGTTTCGATAATTGCACGTTTAAGGCTCGAATTATTACAGTATAGTATCTTCATCTTTACCTCTATTTTTAATTTAGTCCTGCAAGTGTTATCAATCTTGCACCACCTCCCCTAATAGTACATGCATGTGAACCAATAATTCTATGCATGTGAAGCAACATTAATTTACATATGAACCAATAGCAATTAATTGCTCATTTATCCGATTAATTGCCCGTTTGGTCAATAATAACAAAACCAGTAAATCACAGAATAACCTCCCTTGAGGGTAATTGGGTCACGGAAGAATTAAAGAAAATTAAATGAACAAACATCTTTAATCAACACGAACTTATTCATCATTAATATTATAACTCACAATATTTAACAACCAGATCATTCTCAGGAAAGAGGGGGTTTTTCGATAAGGATTTCTACCTATTGGCGCACAATTAGGTGACCCAAACCCCTTTCCTCGACAGAACTCTCTAAACATCGTCAATAATGCAAATAATAATATGAATAATTTTGTCGTCTCAATTATTGATTTAATAATATAAAATATTGTGCATCTGATACTGTGATAATAATTAAATCAATAATATGAGAGATATTATGCAACAATTACTATGAAAATAATTGAATAAAACTGAGTGACTTCTCAAGTAAGCATCAATAACCAAAGATACTATACAATACTGTGTGCTACTATGCAACCATGCGTATTACTGTACTTTTACCACCATGTATTTCAACAGTTTAACGGTAAAACTTTCGCATTATTTTTATAAAAATATATTTCTGTCATTTTCTAACTCCGACAATACTTTCGTTGTGGGGACCACAAATGATTGTGCCGTCGTACGAATATTCCCTGTTAAAATGAATATTCCCTGACCAATCGAATATTTTATAACAACTTGCTTACTTTGCAAAATTTATAAATATTACCCACAACTATATTATTATATCAAATCCACACCATAATATTCAAAAATATATTTTGATAAATAAAATCTTTATTCATAAAAGTTGGGGTCTTACAACGTAAATATGTGGAAGACCCGAACTACATTATTGAATTAGAACTAGACGAGATAGAAGAAGATTTAACGTATGAAGATGTACCTATTAAAATCGTGGATAAGAAAGAACATATTCTACGCTCAAAGGTTATACTTCAAGTTAATGTTTTATGGACAAACCACGATATTAAGGAAATGACCTGGGAGTTAGAATCTGAAATGAAAACAAGGTATGTGACGCCCCCAAAATAGGTATACATCACCCATTCTGAGTTGCCAAATATATAGTACAGAAATAAATACAACTTCAGTAATACAATTGTCGTGCAAAATACGACAACACATATACTGTGAGTTTGAATACAAATATTGTCTAATAGACAGTATACAAACTCAAAAGGAGTCCTCTTTACAATTATTGATGCACTATTTTACAAAATAGTGAGAACTACTAAAACAACTATCATGAACCATCACTCCATACCCCGGCTAGTTCCTGCTATGTTCTCACCTCCTGAGAAGAAAAATAGAACAAAAAGGAAAATGGTGAGCTCAACTAGCCCAGTAAAGAATATTATGACTAAGATAATATATAACAAATTATCATTAGTCTTCAACAGGGAAAAATCTGATAAAATATAATAGACAACAAGTTTTAGATCAACAACGGCAGCGAAAACATCAATCCATTAGAAGAGTCAAGTAGAGAAAGAATTCTACTATTTTCTAAGATTTAAAAGTCCATTATCAATATTTTATCCGTGTTGTGAGACCCCAAATTTTATGAATAAAGATTTAATTTTCTCGAAATATTTTTTTAAATATTATGGTGTGTATTTGAGATAGTGTTATAGTTGTGGGTAGTATTTATAAATTTTGAAAAGTATGCAAGTTGTTGTATAATATTCGATTGGTCAGGGAATATTATTTTTGTCGGGAAATATCCGTACGACGGTACAATCATTGGTGGACCCACAACAGAATTATTGTCGGATTGAGAAAATGATAAAAATATTTTATGAAAATAACGACGAAAGTTTTACCGTTAATATTGTTGAACTACTCGATAGTAAAAGTACAGTAATACGCGTGATTGCATAGTAGCACACGGTATTGATTAATGATGCTTATGTGATAAGTCATTCAGTTTTATTTTATTGGTATTATTAATGTAATAAAACAGAAAAGTTTTTTATATAAAACAAAATATTTTTATAAAGTTATTTTATAAATAGAATATATTATATTCTATTATGCATAGTGTTTTGTATAGTAAAATCTTTTTATATAAAACATAATACTTTTATAAAGTTATTCTATAAATAGAATATATTATATTTTATTATGCATAGTGTTGCATAGTATCTGCATAGTATTTTGCATAGTAAAATCTTTTTATATAAAACATAATACTTTTATAAAGTTATTCATTTTATTAGATTATAAATAGAATATATTATATTTTATTTAAAAAAATTTACTTTAAATATGGACCGTCCGATTAAAAGTAAATCAATCTGGACCGTTCATGAATTAGTTACTATGCAGTCCATTCTTCTATAAATAGAAGCTCATTTCTTCATTATTTCTTACGAATTCACTGAAACTCTAGAGAGAGAAACTATAGAGAGAGTTATTCTTCTATAATCTTGAGCGTATTTCTTTAGAGTTTAAGAAAGCTTTGAGCGTAGTGCAAGTTTTTTTCGAGTATATCCTCGCCCTACCAGTCGGAATACTCTTCTTTCAAAGGTAAGGAATATTATTTTTTGTACTCGTAAGGGGTATTATTTCTTTCGTATTCATGAAGAGAATTTCTGTTATTCCATTCTTTATTATTCTGTTGGAATAACCTATATACGCGGTCTACCCTATACTTGGTGAAATTCTTCTGTTATTCCATTCTTTATTATTCTGTTGGAATAACCTGTATACTCGGGCTACCCTATACTTGGTGAAATTCTTCTGTTATTCCATTCTTTATATTTATGTTGGAATAACTTGTTTATGCGAAATACCGCATACATGGTGAAATTCTTCTGTTATTCCATTCTTTATTATTATGTTGGAATAACCTATTTATGCGAAGTACCGCATACATGGTGAAATTCTTCTATTATTTCATTCTTTATTATTATGTTAGAATAACCTGTTTATACGAAGTACCGCATACATAGTGAAATTCTTTTGTTATTTCATTCTTTATTATTATGTTGGAATAACCTGTTTATGCGAAGTACCGCATACATGGTGAAATTCTTCTATTATTCCGTTCTTTATTATTCTGTCGGAATATCCTGTCGGTGCGTTTACTCTTGACCTGGTTCCATTATTTATCAGTCTATTGGAACATCCTGTCTGTGCTTTACGCATGACCTGGTTCCATTATTTATTATTCTATTGGAACATCCTGTCTGTGCTTTACGCATGACCTGGTTCCATTTCTTTAATATTTTGTTGGAATAACCTGTCTGTGCGGTCTATCACATGTATGGTGATTTCTTCTGTTATTTCATTCTTTATTATTCTGTTGGAATAACCTGTCTATGTGGATTATCACATGCATGGTGAATGATCATTTGTATTCATTCCTTATTAAATTGTGGACATGATCTGTCTAAGTGGATTACCGCATGGTGGCAAAAATCCATTTGCAGTTTCATATATTCTATTATACTCAGTTGGTTAAAGTTTTGGCTTCTATACTCCATGAAATTAGTGGAATATCCTTGATATTTGCGCTTCATCCAATATCTTTTCATGGAAATATTCTTCTGAGCATTCTTGAATTTTACTCTACAAAGAAGTATCATGTTGACAATTTAGACGTTATTGGTTCCTGGATAAATTAATTCTTGAACTTGTTTTATTGAATTATTATGTCATTGTCATCATCCTCATGTTTATATTATGTTGAAAGTCATCTGTGGCCTATAGTGCATAGATGGACTTGGTATGATTATAACCAAGGATTATTCGGTATAATCATGACCGTAATGTTACAAATGATGTGAAAAAAGTCCTCATTGGCTCGTAGTGCATTGATGGACAGTTTTTGGTATGATTATGGCTATGGATTCTCTTCGGCCAAGGGTGCAAATATGAATTATTTTATGGCATGATCAGAACCGTTGATGAAAACACGATTATCTTTGGCCGTAGTGCATGAATAATTTGTGGTCGTGATGCTAAAGAATATCCTTGGCCTGTAGTGCAGGGATGATTTGATGATGTGGATTATTTATTAAGATGAATCTCAGCGATAAAAGTGATGAAAAACCTTTTAAACCATAGAAGATAGTAGATTTTATTCTCTACTTTACTCTTCTAATGGATTGCTTGTTGCGTTGTAGTTAAACTTGATGGTTGTTATATTGTATCAGTTTAACACTGTTGAAGGCTAACGATAATTTATTCTGCATTATCTTAGTCATAATATTTCTTACTGTGCTAGTTGAGCTCACCTTTTCTTTCATTGTTCTCTTCAGGAAATGAAAACGTAGCTGGGGCTAGTCGGGGAACAGTGTGATGGTCCTAGATGGTGCATTAGTAGTCCTCACTATTCTTTGAAGTAGTGTAATAATAAATGTAATGAGGTCTCAATTGAGTGTGATATTGTCTAGATGACAATATTTGTATTAAAACTCATAGCATATGTTTTGTCATATTTTACACGACTGTTGTATAATTAGTTTGTATTTGTATTCTGTACCATGTATCTGGCGACCCAAGATGGGTGATGTATACCTAATTTTGGGGGCGTCACACATGTAACATCAATCAATATACATCTTAAATCAAATATTTATCTTTGCACTACAGGCCAAAGATATTCATTTGTATCACCAGCTGGTCATGTTCATCTCAACACCTGTTCATCTTTGCACTACGGGCCAAAGATATTCATTAGGTAATCATTCATCTTTGCACTACAGGCCAAATATATTCATTAGGTAATCATTCATCTTTGCACTACAGGCCAAAGATATTTAGTAATATCATTATTTAGGACTGAGGATGATGAAAAATATCTTAAAGAAAACGAATCCAGTGAGATAAAAGATCAAAGATTAGGGATTCATACTTTAGTTTATCCAAGTTCAAAAATACTCCATAATAACCAATTGTGAAGCAGAATTCAAAAATAAAGATTAAAACATGGATACAATCAAAGATAGTAACCATAATATACATCTTGGACAAAAATGAGAAAATTTTATTTTTCGATGAATAGTGTCGTATACGTGAATAGTAACTCCGATAAAAAAAGGTAGAAATTCCATAATAAAATCCATACCAATATTTCGGTATAATGATATTGAAAGAATAACATCATTTATGAAGAAAATAACATCCCTTACCTCAAAATATCAGTAATTCTGATTGGAATATCGGTATAAGGGTAAAGAAAACTTGCACTGATGAATAACAACTCACAAAGTATCTAAATACTCACAAAATACGCTAGATAATATAGAGAGAGAAAGAGAGAAAACTTGTTTCTGGTGTGATTTTCAATTCTAACTAAGCACCCTATTTATAGGAAAATGCTTAGAACGTCATAGCAGACTAACCTGCTACCTGATGGCTTTACCTGCTACTATTCAATCCCACCACTTTTAAAAATAAATTCCAGCACATTTCATTACTCACCAACCATATTTTTAATATAAATATTTTATTTTCCGAAACTTCAACAATTCATAATAAATAGCTCTTTTATCAGAAAAATTCGAATTTCATATGCTTTCCATAAGAAATTTAATTCTCTACAACTTTGTAAGTTTAAGGTTTTTCAAATTCCAAACGAAAAAATGACCAAAATCCACTTATGGACGATCTTCAAAACCTCCATTCCGACAAAATACTGATAAAACACCTCAGCATTAATTCCTTCATTTATAACTACATAAAATAAATATATTCATCATTTATATCCATATAAAATAAATATTTTCTTATCATATAAATCAATAACTAATTATTCACAAATAATATTACAGAATCACAATCATGACAATCAGGTCGTTCCCAGGAAAGAGGGGGCTTTCCGATAAGGATTTCTCCTTATTGGCGTGTAATTAGGTGACAAAACCCCTTTCCTAGACAGAACTTCCTTAGACATTGTCAATAATGCTATCTAATAATATTATTCAAATAATATGAATTCTTGATCTGATAATGAAGATACTGTGCAGTGACAATTATTGAAACAACAATAATATAAAATATCAAAGCAGCAATTATTGAACAAATAAAATAAAATATTGAACAGTAATTACTGTAACAATTATTGAGTAGTGACTTCTTACGTAAGAATCAATAATTTTAAAAATACTGTGCAATACCGTGTGCTACTGTGCAACCACGCGTATTACTGTATTTTAACCACCGGGTATTCCAACAGTGTTAACGGTAACCATTATGCCATTATTTATAAAAACTCAAACTTGTCGTTTTCTTCATCCGACAGTTATCCGTTATGGGGCCCACAAATGGATGCACCGTCGTACTAATATTCCCCGACAGAAAGAATATTCCACGACCAAACGAATATTCCCCGACAAAAATGAATACTTTATAACCACTTGCTTATTTTACAAAATTTGCACATTTCACCCATAACCAAAGTATTATATCAAATTAACACTTTATTAATCAAAATAATAAATAGAGAAAATTTGATTTTATTCATTAAAAAGTTGTGGTCTTACAAGGTATCATCTCCTCTTCAACATACTAAGTACGCACATTAATTTTGAGGACGAAATTTCATAAGAAGGGAAGGTTGTAAGATCCCAACTTTTTATGAATAAAGATTTAATTCTCTCAAAATATTATTTTGAATAATAAGGTGTTGATTTGATATAATGTTATAGTTATGGGTGATATGTGCAAATTTTACAAAGTAAGCAAGTTGTCATAAAATATTAATTTGGTCGGGGAATATTCTTTTTATCGGGAAATATCCGTACAATGACACAATCATTGGTGGAACCCACAACGGAATAACTGTCAGATATAGTAAGCGACAGAAATAACATTTTTATAAAAATAACGACTAAAATTTTACCGTTAAACTGTTGAAATACCGGTGATAAAAGAATAGTAATACGCGTGGTTGCACAGTAGCACACGGTATTGTACAGTATTTCTAATTATCTCTGGGAATGATCTGGTTGTCAATATTATGAGTTATAATATTAATGATGAATAATTGATAAAAGATTTAAAATGTGTTTATTGAAGATAAGTGATTTGTGGTAAATATTTATTCAATTTTTGATATAAATAGATGGGTTTGTCATGATGCGTTTGTTTTAAGTTTGACTTATTATTCCATGGGGAGATGTACAATTTTTTCGGATCGTCAATTGTTGTTTTAATAGTAAATCAATATGGACCGTCGGTTGTGGTTTTAATAAAAATCAATATGGGCCGTCTGTTTTAATAGTAAATTAATCCAGACCGTCCGTGAATCAGTTACTATTTAGTCCATTCTCCTATAAATAAAAGCTTATTTCTTCTTTCATTCTCACCAATTCACTAAAGACTCAAAAGAGAAACTATAGAGAGAAAGAAGAAGAGTATTTTGCTACTTCACTATTGCAGTATCCAATCTATTATTAAGGTAAGGGATATTATTTTTCGTATTCATTCTTTAATCTGTGGGAATAACCTGTCTATGCTGATTATCGCATGCATGGTGAATAACCCTTCGTACTCATTCTTTATTTGTGGAAAAGATCTGTCTACGCGGATTACCGCATGACGGGTGAAAATCCATTTGTAGTTTCGTATATTATTTGTGACGCCCCCAAAATCAGTATACATCACCTATTCTGAGTCGCCAAATACATGGTACAAAATATAAATACAACTTTAAATATACAACATGAGCTGTGAGTTTTAATACAAATATTGTCTACTAGACAGTATTCAAACTCAAAATAAGTCCTCAATACATTTATTATCACACTATTTCATAGAATAGTGAGGACTACTAATGCTATCATTTGGACCGTCACTTCGTTCCCCGAATAGTCCCTGCTACGTTCTCATTTCCTAAAGAGAACAATGAAAGTAAAAGGGTGAACTCAACTAGCCCAGTAAGAAATATTATGACTAAGATAATGCAGAATAAATTATCGTTAGCCTTCAACAGTGTTAAACTGATACAATTTAACAAATATTAAGTTTAACTGCAGCGGAACAAACAATCCATTAAAAGAGTCAAGTAGAGAATAAAATCTACTATCTTTTATGATTTAAAAGGTTTTTCATCACTTTTATCGCTGAGACTCGGCTTAATAAATAATCCACATCATCCCTGCACTACGGCCAATGATATTCATTAGTATCACAACCACAAATTATCCATGTACTACGGGCCAAGGATATTCATGTATTCATCAATGGTCATGATCATGCCAACAACTGTCCATTAATGCACTATGGGCCAATGAGGATTTTTACCACATCATTTGTAACATTACGGTCATGATTATACCGAATAATCCCTGATCGTAATCATACCAAGTCCATCTATGCACTACATGCCACATATGACTTTCAACATAATATAAACATGACGATGATGACAATTATACAAGAATTCAATAAAACAAGTTCAAGAATTAATTTATCCAGGAACTAATAACGTCCAAATTGTCAACATGATACTTCTTTGTAGGGTAAAATTCAAGAATGCTCAGAAGAATATTTCCGTGAAAAGATACTGGATGAAGCGAAAATATCAAGGATATTCCATTAATTTCATGGAGTATAGAAGATAAAACTTTAACCAACTGAGTATAATAAAGAATGGAATAACAAAAGAAATCACCAGGCATGCGATAGACCGCACAGACAGGATATTCCAACAGAATAATAAATAACGGAACCAGGTCATGTGTAAACGCACAGACAGGATATTCCAACAGAATAATAAATAACGGAACTAGGTCATGCATAAACCGCACAGACAGGATGTTCTAACAAAATAATAAAGAATGAAATAACAGAAGAATTTCAACATGTATGCAGTACTTTGCATAGACAGGTTATTCCAACATAATAATAAAGAATGGAATAAAGAAGAATTTCACCAAGTATAGGGCAGCCCGCGTATACAGGTTATTCCAATAGAATAATAAAGAATGGAATGACAAAAGTTCTCTTCATGAATAAGAAAGAAAGAATACCCTTACGAGTACAACAAATAATATCCATTACCGTAAAAGAAACTAGATATAGGAAAAGAGAGGTAGCAGACTTCTCTTGTTCTTTCTCTCTGTAATTTTCTCTCTCTAGAGTTTCAGTGAATTCGTAAGAAATAATGAAGGAATGAGCTTCTATTTATAGGAGAATGGAAAGGAACTATGTAAGGATTTTTCTCACGGACGCAATAGTGTTTGAAATTCACTGGCTGAAATCATACGCTAGATTTTCAAAACCAAATTTTATAATATATATATATATATATATATATATATATAACACATGCTATATTAGAAAAATCCTACCACCCGTGCATCATTTTTCAAGATGTTGGCCAATTAGAAGAGAGGAAAAAATAAAACTATCACATATCAAGTTGAGAAAATGGCCTCATTCACATACTTGATAGCATTAATGGATTGTTCAACCAATAAGGTGCATGCTTTGAAAATAATATCACATATCCTGACAACTTCATCCACCAGCACAACCCACTCACCCACATTTAAAATATATATATATATATATACATATTAATCAAACACCTTACTACTTTCTTAATTCCCCCACCCGTGATCATCTTTTTTTTTCTTTTCTTCTCCCCCCACATGCCAACTAACACATATATAATATATATAAATACATACCTAATATATATACATATAAAATTTATATAAACCTATAAGTAATAAAACAAAACTGAGATAACTTCCTCCTGACGATTTTGAAAAATAAGAAAGTGGGGGGTTCATATAATACGCCACCCTACAACAAATACTTCATAAAAATTTTCTCAATATTTTTAACAACATTTATCATCATTATTATAATTCACAATATTAATCGACCAGGTCGTTCCCAGGAAAGAGGGGGCATTCCAATAAGGATTTCTCCCCATTGGCGCGTAATTAGGTGACTAATCTCCTTGACAGAACTTCTAGACATCGTTAATATTGAAAATAATAATATTAATAACTTTGCCATCTTAATTATTGATTTAATAATATATAAAATATTGACAATAATTGAATCAAATAACGTAAGATATTATGCATCAATTACTGTAGCAATAATAAAACAAAACTGAGTGACTTCTCACATAAGCATCAATAATCAATACCGTGTGCTACTATGCAATCACGCGTATTACTGTACTTTTAACACCAGGTGTTTCAACAGCTAACGGTAAAAACTTCCGCCGTTATTTTTATAAAGTATTTTTGTCGTTTTCTCACTCCGACATTAATTCCGTTGTGGTGTCCACTAATGATTGTGTCGTTGTACGAATATTCCCTGTTAAAACGAATATTCCCCGACCAATCGAATATTATATAACAACTTGCGTACTTTGCAAAATTTATAAATAATACCCACAACTATAACATTATATCAAATTAATTCCATAATATTCAAAAATAATATGTATAGAAAAATCATCTTTATTAAAAAAAAGTTGGGGTCTTATAACCTCCCCTTCTTATGAAATTTTGCCCTCGAAATTAGGGTACGTACCTGGTATGTTGAAGAGGTAAGGATACATTGATTTCATTTCAGATTCTAACTCCCCGGACATTTCCTCAACATCGTGGTTTCTCCACAAAACTTTGACTTGAGGTATAACCTTGGAGCGTAGAATATGTTCCTTCTTATCCAAGATTTGAACAGGAACCTCTTCATACGTCAAATCTAACACTATTTCGTCTGATTCTAACTCAATAATGTGGTTCGGGTCTTCCACATATTTACGTAACATGGATATGTGAAAAACATTATGAACATGAGACATACTTGGTGGTAAAGCGAGTCTATACGCCACAGTTCCTACTCGATCGAAGATTAAAAATGGGCCAATGAATCAAGGATTGAGCTTTTCTCTATTTCTAAATCTCGTAACTCCTTTCCATGGAGCAACACATATCAACACATGGTCTCCAATATCGAATTTCACGTCCTTTCGAAGAAGATCAGCATAACTCTTATGTCGATCTTGTGAGATTTTTATACGTTGTCGGATCGTTTGAATCTTTTCCGTAGTCATACGTACCAATTCCGGTCCCAACAACGTTGCTTCACCCACCTCATCCCAGCATTCTGGAGAACGAAACTTACTTTCATACAACACTTCGAATGGAGCCATGCCAATACTTGCTTGATAGCTGTTGTTGTAGGAAAACTCTACTAATGGTAAGAACTTGTCCCAACTTCCCTTGAAGTTAAGGACACAGAGTCTTAATAAATCTTCAAGAGTTTGAATAGTCCTCTCTGATTGTCCGTCCGTCCGAGGATGATATGACGAACTAAATCGTAAATCCGTGCCCATAGCTTTTTGCAAACTAACCCAAAATCGTGAAGTGAATCTTGGGTCTCGATCAGAAACTATGGATACTGGTATACCATGCAGTCTTACAATCTCGTTTATGTATATACGAGCAAGACATTCAAGTGTATAAGTTTCTCGTATTGGTAAGAAATGAGCAGACTTGGTCAATCTATCAACAATGACCCAAATTGCATATATGCCTTGAGAAACCTTGGGAAGACCACTAAAAAAATCCATGGTAATGTGCTCCCACTTCCATTCTAAAATTTGAAGTGGTTGCAATGGACCTTTTGGTACTTGATGCTCTGCCTTGACTCGTTGACACGTTAGACACCTTGAGATAAGCAGCGCTAGCTCTCTCTTCATATTGCTCCACCAAAATGTATGACGAAGATCACGATACATTTTGGTACTCCCAAGGTGGATTGCAAATGGTGTGTTGTGCGCCTCCATCATGATTTTATACTTTAAATCAGGGTCGTTAGGAACACAAAGTCTGGAGTTGACTCGAAGCATTCCTTCTTCATCAATTCTTGTTTCTGGCATAACACATTCTTGCACTTTCTTCCTTATACGCATCAGCTTCAGGTCTGTAGCTTGAGCATTAAAGTCAGTTCTACTCGTATATTCGCCATCATCACATGGGTCCATGGAGTCTTTATCTCTATCTCCATCCTTTGCAAGTCATACAAAATGGGCCTTTGCGTTGACAATATTGCACTCGTACCCGCATATGATCTTCTACTCAGTGCATCAGCTACCACGTTTACTTTTCCAGTATGGTATGATCATCATCTTTGAATAGTTCAAGCCAACATCGTTGCCGCATGTTGAGTTCCTTTTGGGTGAAGAAATATTTGAGGCTTTTATGATCCGTAAAGATCTCCACTTTCTCCCCATATAAGTAATGCGTCCAAATTTGAAGTACAAAGACAACAGCTGCCAACTCTAGATCACGAGTAGGATAATTCCTCTCATATTCTTTAAGTTGTCGAGAGGCATATGCTATGACTTTCCCATGTTGCATGAGAACACATCTTAACCCTTTGCCCGATGCATCACTATAGATGACAAATCCCTCCGAGCCAGATGGTATTGTCAGAATAGGTGCTGAAATGAGTCTCCTCTTGAGTTCTTGAAAACTTTTCTCATATTCCATGCTCTAACCTGAATTTTATATCTTTTCGAGTTAGCTGAGTTAATGGAGTAGCGATTCAAGAAAACCCTTCCACGAATCTCCGATAATAACCAGCTAATCCGAGAAAGCTACGTACTTCGGTCACTGATTTCGGTTGTTCCCAGCTTTGAATAGCTTCAATCTTTGTCGGGTCAACAGATATTCCATGACTTGATACTACCTGCCCAAGGAATGCTACTTCTTCAAGTCAGAACTCGCATTTCTTCAACTTGGCATAAAGCTTGTTTTCACGAAGCTTTTGGAGTATCAGCCTCAAGTGTTGCTCATGATCTTCACAGCTTTTGGAATATATGAGGATGCCATCAATAAAGACGACCACAAAGTGATCCAAATATTCCTTGAATACTCGGTTCATCATATCCATAAAGGCAGCAGGAGCATTAGTCAATCCAAAAGACATGACTAAAAATTCATAGTGTCCATACCGAGTTTTGAAGGCAGTCTTTGGAATATCCTCAGTTTTTGTGACGCCCCCAAATCCGTGTAATAATCGATTACAGAACTTGGTGCTCACGATACAACATACACCAACATCTAACTAAGTAAACTTTAATAATAAGGAATAATAATATTAACTACTACATAATTATTCAAAATAAAATTTCAAGTCTTTGCAACCTTAAAACATAGTGGAACTCAGTCTTAACGTTTATCGCTACAATACACATATGCGCAAATAATTATTTTATTACATAACCATTAGCATCACTTCATCTTAGACTTTCCCTTGTCCTTGCTCGAACCCTCAGCCTTCTCATCCTTAACTGAAAGGTTTAAACAAGAATTAGCAAAAATTGCCCATCAAGTATACGAAATAAATGGGAAATATACATCAGGATAAAGGCATTTGAATTACTAGATCTCAACAAATGAAAGATTATCAAGTGTTAAAGAAGAACATCAAGAATAAGAATTTAAGAATTTTCAATATCATACTAAGGGGTGTGAAATACCCTGAACATATTTTCTTTCATCAAAAATCATCAGACGGTTTAACAATCCAATAGACTGTAAACAGTCTCTGCAAGACCTCACCTATTTTTCCTGTTCATTCGGGTTGTTCATCTTAGTAATCATGCGAGACCTCACCAAGGAAACTTGGATTGGTAAACATTCAATAGCTTCGAAAGATGTGTTTTAAATCATTTTTCATCAATAATAACTAGCCGGAACCAAAGGCTAGGAACATACATAGAAACAGTTCTATGATGACATGAAACTTAAAAGCATAGCCGTTAAAATAATAACTGAATAACTATTGAAAACCTTGCAAGATAATTGGAGTTTGTATTACTTTTCAACGAAGAAACTTGCACGAATAAATAACTAACACAAGTCCAATACTTACCCTTACTGCGATAATATTAGTAAGAATTTAATAAATACCCAAAAGAAATTAGGGTTAGAAAACTTGCCTGATAAGCCTGCTACAATTAACGCTAGCGATTAACCTTCACATAAACTAATCACATGTGTCTCGTTAATCACCATTCATACACAATCTAGTTTGAAGTAAAAGGGTCTCCTATTGGATATGCTATAAATATCATAATAGAATATATTTAGAAAATATATATGCCACCCATTTTAGATATCATAGGCAGCCCAAAACAGAACTTAAAAATGCCCAAACATAACAGTTTTTACATTTTTTTTCTCAGCTTTACCATACCTCGCTAAAACAGTCATATCTAATTCGTTCTAAAACATTTTTGAGCGATTCTTGCGCTCACGCGAAGCTAACTTCTGGTACTACAACTTTTGTTCATGGACCATCTTCAAATTCCAAGTACAAAATTCCAGAAAAACTGTGCAAGGAGACTGCTCCGAATTTGTTGGACAGATTTGACGCAACTACTTTGAAAAGTCATAAATCCTTGCTCTGAAGTCGGAATTAGTCCGTTTCGGAGTCTATGGAAAGCTTATTCAGTGTACTATATTAACCCAAAAGCCCAAAATTTTCTAGAAAATATAGCTAGCCCCAAATTTGTCCTTAGGGTCAGCAGTTCACATTTTCTTTTCAGTTTCTAACATGTTTATTTCGCGACCTTACAATTTTCATATCTCACTCAATATAGCTTCGATCCGAATGAAATTTGGACATGTTATACCTCATGCTATATACTATTTTAAAAAATTATTACATGCAACAAATGAATTATCTAAGACATGTTTTCGAGTGACCAAAAATCCTGAAAAATCATGCAAACTAGTTTAACTCAACTTTTGAGAAAATCATGATTTTGATTCTAGCATGCATGGGTTTTATTCCTATTATCCAGACCACTTCTAATAGCATATATATACATGTTAAAATAACTCATTTCTCTAACTTTTCATGTTTTGATCAAATTAGCAACTAAGAAGCATTTTATCAAATAGTTAGCATGCAAACATGAATTCTATGATTCTTTATATAATAGTAACATGTTATAAACAAGAATTTTCATTCTTATCATCCACATAGCAGTAATACACGAAATCATGGCATCACCAAGCCAAAACAAAACATTTATCATAGCTATACATGCATTTTTCACAATTTTTCCTCAAGAACATGCAAGTTGGTTTCATGGCTTATCTTAGATGCGAATTCTTCGTGATTTAATCTGTTAGAGACTCACTCCTTGCTTGCTTAGACGCTCCAAAATCTCCAGAAATCACCACAACATCTATTACTCTCAATTTCTCTTTCTTTTTGTATCTAGGTGGGATTTTTGCAAAGTGAAACATTTTTTTGTTGGTGTATATATATATATAACTTGATAGAGCTGTTCTCTCCAGCCCCTTCATCACTCCCATCATCAGTTACATGCATAAATATCCCACTTAAATATAGTTATGGGGTGAGGAGTTAGGAACATGAAAAGGTTTGCTTATTATGTTTAAGGAGTTATTACCTTTCTTCCTCTATATTGTTATATACGTATATACTCTCCCTTCTTGTTCCATATTATGTGTCACAAGACCCCCTCCCAGCTGCTGTCCAATTAAACAAATGCATTATAATATTATTTTAATCATTTAAATACCGATTTTGACCGTTTTGCCCTCCGTAGCCACACGTGTCGATACTTATATCGATTCCTACTAAAGTCGACGTCCCGGACGTCATGGAACTCTCCGTTTCGTCAAACTCAACTTCAAAATTCGTAGTTGACAATTTGTCGCTCCAAAGTGTGTTTAGGCTAAATTTAAGATAATATTATATCTAATAAAGTTCCAAGAGAAGAGATTTGACTGTATGTGATATTTTACATCATGAAACTTCCAAGTCCATATATCTATAAATAAGAGCATTGTAAAAGAGAATGGTGGATATATAAAAATATTATGAGGCATGTCTCATTTTCGTGACACATTTTCGTGGTTACAGTCTATCCTGCCTAATTTTAACGTTTCAGACTCAAATACGCAGACCGCGTCCCTACATTTCACTCCAAACTCAAACTCATATTTGTAAGTCATCCCACGAAATTAATTATAATTAATTCCATCCTTAACCAATTTAAATAATTGGCCTAACCGTAACAACCATTAATATGCATCTTATCACATAACATATAATAAAAATAAATAATTCATCTAAAAATAATTGTCACATAAGAATTTCACATAAGTTTGTTTATTGAAATTGTTTAATTACATGGAAAAATCTAGGATATTACATTCACCCTCCCTTATAAGGATTCCGTCCCCAGAATCATTACACATCAAACAAACAGATTAGGGTAGTTTTTTTTATCATTTTCTCCTCGAGTTCCCACGTAGCCTCCTCGGCATTGTGGTTCCTCCATACTACCTTAACAGAAGGTATTATTTTACTTCTTAACACTTGTTCTTTTCTATCAACTATCTGCACTAGAACCTCTTCGTAAGTTAAGTCTTTTTCGAACTGAAAGGGTTCATACTCTATGACATGCTTGTAGTCCTGCTTATATGGTCTTAAGACTGAAATGTGGAATACGTTGTGTATATGTTCCAGCTCCAGAGGTAAAGCTATTTCATAAGCTACCTCACCAATTCGTCTCAGAACTTCAAAGGGTCCTATGAATCTGGGACTAAGTTTTCCCTTCTTCCCAAATCTCATTTTCCCTTTTCAAGGTGATACTTTCAAAAACACATAAGTGTCGACGTCGAAGTCTCGTTGTTGTCTGTGTTGATCAGCATATTTCTTCTGTCGATCCTGAGCCGCCACTAGCCTCGGTCGAATAGTTTTGATCACATCTGCAGTCTGCTGTACCAATTCTGGCCCTAGTAGTTGATGTTCTCATACTTCATCCCAGCACAATGGCGTTCTGCATTTCCTTCCATATAAAGCTTCATAAGGTGGCATCCCGATGCTCGTATGGTAGCTGTTGTTGTATGCAAATTCCACCAACGGTAGGTGGTCATCCTAACTCCCTTTGAAATCCATCACACATGCTCTCAGCATGTCCTCTAACGTTTGAATAGTTCTCTCGCTCTGCCCATCTGTTTGAGGATGATACGCGGTGCTCAACCTTAGTTGCGTTCCCATGCGTTCTTGAAAACTTCTCCAGAAATTCGATGTGAACCGCGGATCGCAATATGACACAATTGATACAGGTACACCATGCCTGGAAATGATCTCTTTGATATAAATCTTTTCAAACTGTTCCAAGGTATATCTGATCTTGATTGGCATGAAATGCGCTGACTTGGTCAATCGGTCGATGATCACCCACACTGCATCGTAACCCTTTTGCGTAATTGGAAGTCTTACCACAAAATCCATCGTGATATGCTCCCACTTCCATTCTGGAATTTCTAACGGTTGAAGTAACCCGCTCGGTTTCTGATGTTCCGCCTTGACCCGCTGGCACGTTAAACACTTGCTGACGCACTCTGCGACTTCTCTTTTCATATTGGGCCACCAATAATGTTGACGAAGATCCTGATACATTTTTGTGCTCTTCGGGTGGATTGAGTATCTTGAACTATGAGCTTCCTGCAAGATTTCTTCCTTTAACTCAGATACCGCTGGCACCCAAATTCTCTCCTCAAATTTTAACAGACCATCACCACCCATGCTGAATTTAAGCTCCTCTTCGTCAGAAATTCTTTTATTCATTTTCTCAAATTCTTCATTACCGCCTTGTGCTTCCTTGATCTTGTCCAATAGAGTCGGATGAACCTCCACTGCGAACAATTTCCCATCTGGCTCTCTCGGCCTCTTTATCTCTAGCTCCAAACTGGCCATCTCCTTGATTAACTCCTTTTGAGCTGTTAGCATTGCAAATCTACCACTGCCCTTTCTGCTTAACGCATTCGCCACCACGTTCGCTTTCCCCGGATGATACAAAATATCGCAATCGTAATCCTTTATTAGCTCCAACCATCTCCTCTGCCTCATATTTAACTCCTTTTGCGTGAAAATATACTTCAGACTTTTATGGTCCGTGTATATTTCACACTTCACACCATATAAATAGTGCCTCCAAATCTTGAGGGCAAATACTACCGCTGCCAATTCCAGGTCATGGGTAGGATATCCCTTCTCATAATCTTTCAACTAGCGCGATGCATACGTAATGACTTTACCATGTTGCATAAGCACACAGCCAAGCCCCTTGTGTGACGCATCACTGAAAATCACGAAGCACTTGTATCGTCCAGTAACGAAAACACCGGTGCCTCATTCAATCTCTTCTTGAGTTCTCGAAAACTCTCTTCACACTTCTCAGTCCAGACAAACTTCACCGACTTCTTCGTTAAATTCGTCAATGTTCCTGCTATCTACGAAAAATCTTGAATGAACCGTCTGTAGTAGCCCGCCAATCCTAAGAAACTTCTTACTTCCGTCGGTGTTCTTGGTTGCTCCCAATTCTGTACCGCTTCCACTTTTCCTGGATCCATGGAGATTTCGTCCTTGTCGATTACGTGTCCTAGAAACTGAACCTTCTCTAATCAGAACTCGCACTTCAAAAATTTTGCGTATAATTTATCCCTTCTCAACGCCTCCAATACCAACCTTAAATGTTCAGCATGATCTTCCTGAGTCTTGGAATAGATTAGGATATCATCTATGAACACAACTATGAATTTATCTAAATACTGTTTGAATACCCGATTCATTATGTCCATAAACGCTGTTGGCGCGTTTGTTAACGCGAACGACATTACCAGAAACTCGTAGTGACCGTAACGAGTTCTGAATGTTGTCTTAGGTACATCCTCCTTTCTCACCTTCAACTGGTGATACCTCGTCCTCAAATTGATTTTGGAAAAATATTTCGCTCCCTTCAACTGATCAAATAGGTCATCTATCCTAGGTAACGGGTACTTGTTCTTGATCGTCACCTTGTTCAGTTCTCGATAATCGATGCACAGCCTCATCGACCCGTCCTTCTTTTTCACAAACAACACTAGTGCTCCCCAAGGAGACACACTTGGTTGAATATACTTCCTATCCAATAATTCCTGCAACTGTACCATCAGCTCCTTCATCTCTACCGGTGCCATTCTGTATGGGGCTTTCGAAATCGGTGCCGTTCCCGGTACTAAATCTATAATGAATTCGACCTCTCTATCCGGCGGAAGACCTGGCAATTCTTCCGGGAATACATCTGGAAATTCATTCACTACTGGTATTTGTCCCATTTCTAACCCTACTTTCTGAGTATCGACGATATGGGCCAAATAACCTACACATCCCTTTTTTAGTAACTTCCTTGCTTGCATCATTGTCAGACAGCTCGAGTGTCTCGGCGACCTACTCCCATAGAACACTACCTTAGACTGCTCGGGAGTCTTAAGGTTTATACACTTTTTCAGGAAATCTATCATCGCTCCATGGTTAAATAACCAATCCATCCCCAGAATTACATCAAATTCTCCTAATTGAATTGGGATTAAGTCCACAGGTAACATATATCCCCTGATATCTACAACGCAATTCCTATGGGCATGGTTAACGGGAATGACTTCCTTATTAGCAACTTCTATGTTCATAGGATATTCTAATTCTTCCTGAGGTAAGTTTAATCGTTGGGAGAATTCATGCAAAATGAAGGAACAAGTCGCACCCGAATTAAATAATATGTAAGCAGATATATCATTGATCAGAATGATACCTGAAACCACGTCCCTGGATGCAACCGCATCCTGAACCGTCATGTTGAAAGTCCTTGCTATTGGTCGATTCTGAGTTGGTAGTCCACCAATTGTGAGAGTTCCACCGCTTGGTCCCTTCCCTCCATTTCCTCCTTCTGAGTTCTTCTTTGGGCAGCTCCTCGCCTAATGATCTAATGCTCCACAGTTGAAACATCCATTTCTCTTAGGTGTAGAGCAGTTGGGAGAGATGTGCCCCTCCTGCACGCAATTGAAACAGACATTCTTCCCCTTTAGACATGCCCCCGAGTGATTCCTTCCACACTCCTTGCACGCCTCAGTCCTCTTCTTTGCTTCCCCTGGTTTGCCCCCAGGGTTTCCCGAGTTGACATTATTGTTGTTGTTGTTCTACTTCCTCTTATTTGCACCGTTGCTGATGCTGCCTTCTCCACGGTTTCCTCCTTCAGTCTTCTTCTTTTTCTCCTTGTTGAACTTTATTAGGGCTTCACTTCTGCCCTCAGCGATTATAGCTTTCTCCAGGAGAGTCGCGAAACTGTTCGTCTGCAGCACTGAAAGTCTGTTGTATAGCCATGGTTTGAGGTCTTGCTCAAACCTCCTCGTCTTTCTTTCCTCAGTGTCGACCTGATGAGGCGCGAACCTCGCCAACTCGTTAAACTTTGCAGCGTACTTACGGTACCGTCATATCTTATTGTTTCAGCTCCAGGAATCGCATCTCCATGCGACTCTGCATACTAATAGGAAAATAGTTCTCGAAATAGATTTTCTTGAACCCTTCCCAAGGTATCACACCTTCTCCAGCTCAAGTCTGATTTGCCTCCCACCAGTAGTTGGCTTCACCTTTCAGCAAATATGTGGCAAAGATAGTTTTCTGGTCGTCTCCTACTCGGGCGATAGTGAACACCTTTTCGATTTCCTTAAACCAAGTCTGGGCTTTGATGGGTTCCGTAGTTCCTTTGAACTCAGGTGGTCCCGCGCTTTTGAAGTTTTTGAAGTGTGCCACTTGGGCCACTGGAAGGTTGTTGACATTCAGGGTTCGATTTTGAAGTGCCCCCACTAACATGTCTACAAACTGCTGCATAGGGTTCGGTGGATCCCCAGCATTACCGTCTGATCCCTCGGGTGCTTGGCGACGTCTTCCTCTAGCTATCTATCTGTTCAAAATGAACTTAATACTATTATCTCATAACTTACTCTACAGCATATAGAATTTGTAAAAACTGAACCATCACATCCATACTTAAATAAAAACATATTTATTTATAAACATAATATTCAAAGAATTTCATCATCTTATGACATTACGCCATTTACATCACATGGCATCAATCACTTGGTAAAAACAGAAACCAAGCTTTTTATTACATGGATAAGAATTTTATTCGCTACTAGGAAAAAGTTCATCATAATATCTACAGACCCCGCCTAATGGCGTCTTCATGCTCCTCATCCACTATCTCTTTCACCAGCTCTCGGCTTATAACACGGTCAGACCGGCGCTCCTCACGTGGAAAGTGACGCACCCTATGCTGGAACCTTCCATGTTCCGACTTAAACATGTATTTCATCTTGTGTATCTTAACCTTCTTGTCTTTAACTTCTCCCTCCAACTCTCCGGTTAGCTTCTCATCCCTTACACGGTCTCTTCTCTCATCTCCCCAGAAAGTGGTAATAATCTGCTTGTCAAGTTGGAGACTCTGAATCCTCGACTCCAACCCATTAATGGTATGTCACAAGTGGGTTCTGATAACATCCCTCTCATCCTTCAGTCTAACCGATTTCTGGCCTTCAACCCGCAGTTTGTCAGCCAGATCCCCATTCCTAATTACCAGGTGGTCCACCAATGCTCCCAGCAAAGCTGCAGCTTCTTGTTCCCCCTGATAAAACTCCTCTAACTCGTGGACCTTGTCGTCCAGTTCGACGATCCTGTCCATCAACTCATCCATCATAGTGTCTTCAGGTACCTCCTCGGAGTCCTCCTCGGGCTCCTCTTCCTCTTCCGAATACTCCTCCGGGTCTGACTCAGCTGCTGCCTTAGCTATAGGCTTAGGTACATCTGTCACTAACTGCTCACTTACTACACGAATATCTCTAACTTCTTCGGCTCCTAGCATCCTATAATCAAAACACAAATCAACTCGATTAGAAAAATAGATATTGATTTTGTTTTTAGAAAAAATAGATTTGTCACTACACTTAGAACTCTATGTGAGTTCATCTCCCTATCATCTCCACTAACTCTCTCTAAGGTTATAGCCCAAGGTTCCCCACCTAAGGTTTATAGCCTAAAGCTTTGATACCAACCTGTGACGCCCCCAAATCCGTGTAATCATCGATTACAGAACTTGGTGCTCACGATACAACATACACCATCATTTAACTAAGTAAACCTTAACAATAAGGAATAATAATATTAACTACTACATAATTATTCAAAATAAAATCCTAAGTCTTTGCAACCTTAAAACATACTGGAACTCAGTCTTAACGTTTATCGCTACAATACACATATACGGAAATAATTATTTTATTACATAACCATTAGCATCACTTCATCTTGGACTTTCCCTTGTCCTTGTCCGAACCCTCAGCCTTCTCATCCTTAACTGAAAGGTTTAAACAAGAATATACACAAATTGCCCAGCAAGTATACGGAATAAATGGGAAATATACATCATGATAAAGACATTTGAATTACTAGATCTCAACAGTTGAAAGATTATCAAGTGTTAAAGAAGAACATCAAGAATAAGAATTTAAGAAATTTCAATATCATACTAAGGGGTGTGAAATACCCTGAACATATTTTCTTTCATCAAAAATCATCAGACGGTTTAACAATCCAATAGACTGTAAACGGTCTCTGCAAGTACACCAGGTGATCAGCCCATTGTACCCTACATTGTGCACATGTATTAAGTTTAAAATGCATAAGCATAAATGGGACTATTTGCCCGACATCTGTTTTTCCTGATCATTCAGGTTGTTCATCTTAGTAATCATGCGAGACCTCACCAAGATAACTTGGATTGGTAAACATTCAATAGCTTCGAAAGATATGTTTTAAATCATTTTTCATCAATAATAACTAGCCGGAACCAAAGGCTAGGAACATACATAAAAATAGTTCTATGATGACATGAAACTTAAAAGCATAGCCGTTAAAATAATAACTGAATAACCATTGAAAAACTTGCAAGATAATTGGAGTTTGTATGACTTTTCAACGAAGAAACTTGCACGAATAAATAACTAACACAAGTCCAATACTTACCCTTACTGCGATAATATTAGTAAGGATTTAATAAATACCCAAAAGAAATTAGGGTTAGGAAACTTGCCTGATAAGCCTGCTACAATTAACGCTAGCGATTAACCTTCACATAACCTAATCACATGTGTCTCGTTAATCACCATTCATACACAATCTAGTTTGAAGTAAAAGGGTCTCCTATTGGATATGCTATAAACATCATAATAGAATATATTTAGAAAATATATATGCCCACCCATTTTAGATATCATAGGCAGCCCAAAACAGAACTTAAAAATGCCCAAACATAACAGTTTTTACATTTTTTTCTCAGCTTTACCATACCTCGCTAAAATAGTCATATCTAATTCATTATAAAACATTTTTGAGCGATTCTTGCGCCCACGCGAAGCTAACTTCTGGTACTACAACTTTCGTTCATGGACCATCTTCAAATTCCAAGCACCAAATTCCAGAAAATCCGTGCAAGGAAACTGCTCTGAATTTGTTGGACAGATTTGACGCAACTACTTTGAAAAGTCATAACTCCTTGCTCCGAAGTCGGAATTAGTCCGTTCTAGAGTCTATGGAAAGCTTATTCAGTGAACTATAATAACCCAAAAGCCCAAAATTTTCTGGAAAATGTAACTAGCCCCGAATTTGTCCTTAGGGTTAGTAGTTCACATTTTCTTTTCGGTTTCTAACATGTTTATTTCGCGACCTTACGATTTTCATATCTCACTCAATATAGCTTCGATCCGAATGAAATTTGGACATGTTATACCTCATGCTACATACTATTTTACAACATTATTACATGAAACAAATGGATTATCTAAGACATGATTTCGAGTGACCAAAAATCCTGAAAAATCATGCAAACTAGTTTAACCCAACTTTTGAGTAAATTATGATTTTGAATCTAGCATGCATGAGTTTGATTCCTATTATCCAGAACACTTCTAATAACATATATATACATGTTACAACAACTCATTTCCCTTACTTTTTATGTTTTGATCAAATTAGCAACTAAGAGGTATTTTATCAATTAATTAGCATGCAAACATGAATTTGATGATTCTTTATGTAATAGTAACATGTTATAAACAAGAATTTTCATTCTTAATATCCACATAGCTGTAATACACGAAATCATGGCATCAACAAGCCAAAACAAAACATTTATCATAGCTATAAATCCATTTTTCACTATTTTTCCTCAAGAACATACAAGTTGGTTTCATGGCTTACCTTGGATGCGAATTCTTCTTGATTTAATCTGTTAGAGACTCACTCCTTGCTTGCTTAGACGCTCCAAAATCTCCAAAAATCACCACAACATCTATTACTCTCAATTTCTCTTTCTTTTTGTATCTTGGTGGGATTTTTTCAAAGTGATATATTTTTTTGTTGGGTGTATATATATATATATATATATATATATATATATATATATATATATATATAACTTGATAGAGCTGCTCTCTCCAGCCCCTTCATCACTCCCATCATCAGTTACATGCATAAATATCCCACTTGAATATAGTTATGGGGTGAGGAGTTAGGAACGTGAAAAGATTTGCTTATTATGATTAAGGAGTTATTACCTTTCTTCCTCCTTATTGTTATATACGTATATACTCTCCCTTCTTGTTCCATATTATGTGTCACAAGACCCCCTCCCAGCTGCTGTCCAATTAAACAAATGCATTATAATGTTATTTTAATCATTTAAATACCAATTTTGACCGTTTTACCCTTCGTAGCCACACGCGTCGATACTTATATCGATTCCTACTAAAGTCGACGTCCCGGACGTCATGGAACTCTCCGTCTTGTCAAACTCAACTTCAAAATTCGTAGTTGACAATTCATCACTCCAAAATGTGTTTGGGCTAAATTTAAGATAATATTATATCTAATAAAGTTCCAATAGAAGAGATTTGACTGTATGTGATATTTTACGTCATGAAACTTCCAAGTCCATATATCTATAAATAAGAGCATTGTAAAAGAGAATGTTGGATATATAAAAATTTTATGAGGCATGTCTCATTTTCGTGGTTACAGTCTATCCTTCCTAATTTCAACGTTTCGGACTCAAATACGCAGACCGCGTCCCTAAATTCAGCTCCAAACTCAAACTCATATTTGTAAGTCATCCCATGAAATTAATTATAATTAATTCCATCTTTAACCAGTTTAAATAATTGGCCTAACCGTAACAACCATTAATATGCATCTTATCACATAACATATAATAAAAATAAATAATTCATCTAAAAATAATTGTCACATTAGAATTTCACATAAGTTTGTTTATTGAAATTGTTTAATTACATGGAAAAATCTAGGATATTACAGTTTTAACCTTCAGCTGATGATATCCAGAACGAAGATTGATCTTTGAAAAGAATTTGGCGCCTTGCAATTGGTCAAATAGGTCATCAATACGTGGCAATGGGTACCTATTTTTGATGGTGACATGATTCAACTCCCGATAATCAATACAAAGTCGCATACTCCCATTTTTCTTCTTCACGAATAGAACAAGAGCACCCCAAGGAGAAGTACTAGGACGAATAAAGTCAATGTCTAATAATTCCTGCAGTTGGGTCTTTAACTCCTGAAGTTCAATAGGAGCCATTCGATATGGGGCTTTGGAAATGGGTTTTGTACCGGGTTCAAGGTCGATACAAAATTCAATTTCACGCTTTGGGGGTAGGCCAGGAAGTTCTCCGGGGAATACATTAGGAAATTTATTAAAAACAGAAATATCATTCAAAACTTACGTATTTTTGTTTAGATCCGTGACATGAGCTTAAGAAAGCTTGACATCCATTTTTCAATAAACGAATAGCTTTATGGCTTGAAATGACAGTGATTGATTTTAATGGTTTAGTTGCTTGAATTCGCATAATAGGTTGTTTAGGAATATGAAAGTTAACGACCTTACGAAAAAATGAATTTTTACATGATGAGTAGTTAACCAATCAATCCCTAGAATCACGTCAAATGCAAGTATTTTCAATGAAATAAGATCGACAGGTAATGTGAGGGTACCAATTTGAACCAAACAAGAGTTATAAACGGTGGATGTAATAAAAGTTTCTCCCAATGGAGATTCCACAGATAAGTCAAAGTCTAATTTATCTGGAGTCAAATTTAAACGTTGAGCGAAAGTAGGAGAAATAAAAGAATGGGTAGAACCAGTATCAAATAAGGTATAGACTTCGCTAGAGTTTATGATAAGCTTACCCGTGATGACCTCGTTCGGGTTCCTTGCTTTCTAGGAGGTTACAACAAACGCTCTCCCTTGAACTACTAGTTTTAACTTGTTTGGGACGGTAATTTGTGTCACCGTTCCAACTGGACTTGTCTTTGGTGCACGACAAAATCAGGCTAGGTGATCTTCTCTTCCACAATTATAACATGTTTTGGATGACATCACGCAGTTTGGACTGATGTGTCCCTCCCCTCTACATTTGAAGCATATGATAGGTGGTCGTTCTCCTTCCTTAACAACGGGTGTTAGTGCTGACGTCTTTCCATCATTGTTGAATCTCCTCTTCTTGAAATGTCCATTCTTATTGTTTTGGCCCTGATTACCACCAAAGTGGTTACCATTTCTGGCTTGCTGATTCCCTCCACGTTTGTTGTCACCGCTTCGATGACTGCTACCACTGGTACTATCATTTTTCCGGCTACTTTCTCTTGGTTGAGTTGACTCGTTATCACGCTCCAATAACTGAGCCTTATTTACCACATCTGAATACAAGCACAGTTTATGAGAAATTAGATATTGACGTATCTCGGGTTTCAAACCTCTTAGAAACATCCGCGTCATTCTCTCCTCATTGTCAACCAAGTGAGACGCAAACCGGGACAACTCGGTAAACTTAGCTTCGTACTACGAGACGGTCATATTGTTTTGCTCCAACTTGATGAACTCTACCTCTTTCATGTGATGAATACTTTCAGGAAAGTATTTGTCGTTGAATAGTTCTTGGAACTTCTCCCAAGACATCTTTAGTGCAGCAGGTTGAGTACGCTTTACTGATTCCCACCAGTAATCTGCCTCTCCTCGCAACATAAAGGTGGCAAAGGGAACCTTTTGCTCCTCAGAGCATCTCAAGACATCAAATATCTTGGTGATCTGCTTTATCCATGTCTCCACCTTAAGTGGTTTTGGTTCTCCAATAATCTCCGGTGGTCCCAGCTCCTTGAACTGTTTAGCGGTGATCGTCCGAGAGTTGCCAGTGTTTCCACCTGCATTTTGGACAAGAGTCTCTCTTGCCTGATGTTGTACGAATTACAGAAAGCTCCTAAACATTCCATCGTTCGCCATTTGGTCGATGTTGTTGTTCACATGAGGATTATTTCCTTCCTGATGCACATTTTCCTAGGTGTTGATTTGTGGTGATTCAACGGTCTCCTGTGCTCCATTGATATTCTTAACATTCTCGGATGTCATTTTCAGATACTTCCACAAAATAAGGGTTAATTGACATGTAACATATTATCACTATACTCTGACCGACAAATTAAATACCAAATAAACTTAGGTAGGTTATACTAGAGAAGGAATTCCCCGTCTCTCCCCTTCTAGTTCTAGTCTCACATCTTAGCCAGGGATCATATCCCTAAGCTTTGATACCAACTGTGACGCCCCCAAAATCGGTATACATCACCTATTCTGAGTCGCCAAATACATGGTACATAATACAAATACAACTTTAAATATACAACATGAGCTGTGAGTTTTAATACAAATATTGTTCTACTAGACAGTATTCAAACTCAAAATAAGTCCTCAATACATTTATTATCACACTATTTCATAGAATAGTGAGGACTACTAATGCTATCATCTGGACCGTCACTCCGTTCCCTGACTAGTCCCTGCTACGTTCTCATTTCCTGAAGAGAACAATGAAAGTAAAAGGGTGAGCTCAACTAGCCCAGTAAGAAATATTATGACCAAGATAATGCAGAATAAATTATCGTTAGCCTTTAACAGTGTTAAACTGATACAATATAATAAACATCAAGTTTAATTGCAGCGGAACAAGCAATCTATTAAAAGAGTCAAGTAGAGAATAAAATCTACTATCTTTTATGATTTAAAAAGTTTTTCTTCACTTTTATCGCTGAGACTCAGCTTAATAAATAATCCACATCATCCAGGAACTACGGCCAAGGATATTCATTAGTATCACAACCACAAATTATCCATGCACTACGGGCCAAGGATATTCGTGTATTCATCAATGGTCATGATCATGCCAACAACTGTCAATTAATGCACTACGGGCCAATGAGGATTTTTACCACATCATTTGTAACATTACGGTCATGATTATACCGAATAATCCCTGGTCATAATCATACCAAGTCCATCTATGCACTACCGGTCGCATATGACTTTCAACATAATATAAACATGAGGATGATGACAATGATATAAGAATTCAATAAAACAAGTTCAATAATTAATTTATTCAGGAACTAATAACGTCCAAATTGTCAACATGATACTTCTTTGTAGAGTAAAATTCAAGAATGCTCAGAAGAATATTTCTATAAAAAGATACTGGATGAAACACAAATATCAAGGATATTCCACTAATTTCATGGAGTATAGAAGACAAAACTTTAACCATCTGAGTATAATAAATAATGGAATAACAAAAGAAATCACCAGGCATGCGATAGATCGCACAAACAGGTTATTCCAACCAAATAATAAATAACAGAACCAGGTCATGCGTAAACGCACAAACAAGATATTCTAACATAATAATAAATAACGGAACCAGGTCATACGTAAACGCACACACATGATGTTCCAACAGAATAATAAAGAATGGAACCAGGTCATGCGTAAACCGCACAGACAGAATATTCCAACAGAATAATAAAGAATGGAATAACTGAAGAATTTCATCATATATGCGGTACTTTGCATAGACAGGTTATTCCAATATAATAATAAATAATGGAATAACAGAAGAATTTTACCAAGTATAGGGTAGCCCGCGCATACATATTATTCCAAAAGAATAATAAAGAATAGAATAACAGAAGTTCTCTTCATGAATAAGAAAGAAAGAATACCTTTACGAGTACAACAAATAATATCCTTTACCGTAAAAGAAACTGGATATAGGAAAAGAGAGGTAGCAGACTTCTCTTCTTCTTTCTCTCTGTAATTTTCTCTCTCTAGAGTTTCAGTGAATTCGTAAGAAATAATGAAGGAATGAGCTTCTATTTATAGGAGAATGGAAAGGCACTGTGTAAGGATTTTTCTCACGGACGCAATAGTGTTTGAAATTCACTGGCTGAAATCATACGCTAGATTTTCAAAACCAAATTTTATAATATATATATATATATATATATATAATATAACACATGCTATATTAGAAAAATCCTACCACCCGTGCATCATTTTTCAAGGTGCTGGCCAATTAGAAGAGAGGAAAAAACAAAACTATCACATGTCAAGTTGAGAAAATGGCCTCATTCACATGTTTGATACCATTAATGGATTGTTCAACCAATAAGATGTAAGCTTTGAAAATAATATCACATATCCTAACAACTTCATCCACCAGCACAACCCACTCACCCACATTTAATATATATATATATATATATATATATATATATATATATATATATATATATGTATATATATAAATACATATTAATCACACACCTTACCACTTTCTTAATTTCCCCACCCGTGATCATCTTTTTCTTTTCTTTTCTTCTCCCCCTCACATGCCAACTAACATATATATATATATATATATATATATATATATATATAAATACGTACCTTATATATATACATATAAAACTTATATAAACCTATAAGTAATAAAACAAAATCGAGATAACTTCCTCTTGACGATTTTGAAAAATGAGAAAGTGGGGGGTTCATATAATACCCCACCCTACAACAAATACTTCATAAAATTTTTTTGAATATTTTAAACAACATTTATCATTATTATTATAATTCACAATATTAATCGACCAGGTCATTTCCAGGAAAGAGGGGGCTTTCCAATAAGGATTTCTCCCCATTGGCGCGCAATTAGGTGACCAAACCTCTGTTTGACAGAACTTCTAGACATCGTTAATATCACAAATAATAATATTAATAACTTTGTCATCTCAATTATTGATTTAATAATATATAAATATTAACAATAATTGAATCAAATAACGTGAGGTACTTTGAAACAATTACTGTAGCAATAATTAAACAAAACATAGTGACTTCTCACGTAAGCATCAATAATCAATATCGTGTGGTACTATGCAACCACGCGTATTACTGTACTTTTAACATCGGGTGTTTTAACAGTTAACGTTAAAAACTTCCGTCGTTATTTTCATAAAGTATTTTTGTCGTTTTCTCACTCCGAAAATAATTTCGTTGTGGGGTCCACCAATGATTGTGCCGTTGTACGAATATTCCATGTTAAAATGAATATTCCCCGACCAATCGAATATTATATAACAACTTGCGTACTTTGCAAAATTTATAAATATTACCCACAGCTATAACATTATATCAAATTCATTCCATAATATTCAAAAATGATATTTATAGAAAAATCATCTTTTTTTTAAAAAAGTTGGGGTCTTACATTATTTCTTTTCATATTCTTAAATTTAAAATTACTATGGTAAATATTGCTTCTATAATCCCTGAAATTAGTAGAATATCCTTGATTTTTGCGCATCATCTAGTATCGTTTCATTGAAATATTGGTCTGAACTTTCTTATTAAATTTCAATATTTTCGTTCGGGGTACTATTCATGGGGTACTATTCACTCGGGGTACTTTGCGTGACGAGGTACTATTCTTTTGGTTTTATTTATTTGGGTACTATTCATAGGGTACTATTCACGACAAAAGTGATTTCTTTTCTGTCCAAATTATTTTTGATACATGAATATCATTCTTGAATTTTACTCCACAATTGGTTATCATGTTGATAATTTGGACATTCTTGAACTCTAGATAAATTGAATTATAAATCTCTAATATTTATACTTGATCTCACTTGATTGATTCCTTATATTATTGTCATCATCCTCATGCTTATGTTGTGGTAAAAGTCATCTTTGGCCCGTAGTGCATAAATGGACTGCTGATTGGTATGATTATGACTGAGAATCTTGTATTGGTATAATCATGACATGTAATGTTACAGACACATGATGTGGTGAAAGTCCTCTTTGGCCCGTAGTGCATAGATGGACAGTTGTTTGGCATGATCATGACCATTGCTGATACTAACGAATATCCTTGACCCGTAGTGCATGGATAATTCGTTGATGTGAAATATTTATTGATTGTTGTTACATGGATACAATATTGATGGACTTTTAAATCATAGATGATAGTAGACATCATACTCTACTTGACTCTTATAATGGATTGTTATTTCCGCTACAGTTGTTGATCTAAAACTTGTTGTCTATTGTATTATATCAGAATTTTTCCCGTTGAGGACTAATGATAATTTGTTCTACATTATCTTAGTCACAATATTTTTTATTGGGCTAGTTGAGCTTACCCTTTTACTTTTGGTTCCATAGTTCTTCTTAGGAGGCGAGAATATAGCTGGGACTAGTCGGGGGAGTGGAGTAATGGTTTAAGATGGTTTTTATAGCAGTCCTCACTATTTTGTAAAATAGTGTAACAAGAATTGTAATGAGGACTTTATTTGAGTTTGGATATTATCTACAAGATAATATTTGTATTAAAACTCATAGCTTATGTTTTGTCGTATTTTACACGACAATTAATAGTTGTATAATTGAAGTTTGTATTTGAATTCTGTACCATGTATTTGGTGACTCAAAATGGGTTGTGTGGACCTATTTTGGGGGCATCACAAGGCAACTATTAAGCAAGTAACAAGTCATATCTAAAAAGGGAAGTGAATCAAAACATATTTTCTTGCCATATAATACTGTTTGATATATACAATGTATCCTGTAAAATGACAAAAATTGCTAACCTAGTCTATGTAGGAAAGTTAACGATAATCTACAAACTAGTAAATAAGCAAGCCATCAAGTCTAATATGGTATCCCTCTCAATAGATGGAGGTAAATCTATGAGCTCCTGCCCTAGGGTATCCACACGAGCCAAAAGATCTACGGCCATATGCATGGTGCTACCGTGCTCATCAATGAATGAACTCATCTTTGCAACAATGTCAGCAGTATGAGATCTTAATGCAATACTATTTGTAGTGGCAGTATCTTGGGTAGCTAGAGCAACATCCCGCTCAACAACAGCTGCATCCCTTGATGATCGAGTCTTATCCCTCTCAATAATAACGGTATCCATGTGAGCTAGAGCATTATCTCTCTCACTCAGAGCAACATCTCTATCAGAAAGAGCTGTCAACATCAAGGCCCTAGCCTGATCCCTCTTAAACGTCATCAGATGTAAACTCTGGTATAAATACTCTGCAGAATGTAGAGTCACAGCAGCAGGAATACTGGGGAATCAACCAAAGCTACTGACGAACCAGTAAACAACTGATCCTCAATGGGAGATTCAGGGTACTCCATAGGCTCCCAACTATTAGAATCAATATCTGACTATGAGGATACAACCTTATCCGATGCATTATCTGTCTCCAACCATGAATAATACTTTGGAGAACAACTCAGATGGCAGTTGAAAAGTCAGCCCTCTCTCAACGAGTCCAATATGCATAAATCCTAGAGAAATCCTCTGCTGACAGAAGTTGAGACGACAAACGCTGACCCACTGTCCCGTCAAAGGGATAAATATCTTAAAACTGGTCAAACTATGCCATAACAACCAGTGGATGATATGTGGCCACACCCTTCAAACCGGCTAGCGGAAGATATTCCATGCCAACTGCAAAAGTGATAAAGCTATAGGGAGAGATGAGCCTTGAACATGGCAAAATATCAAACAGGTCCTCGAACCCTGACAAGAAAGCTGACAAAGAAGCTACGTCTGTACACTTAGCCGGCTGAATGGAATATGACATGGCAATCTTATGGGAAAAATAGTACCCATGGTGTCTGAAAGTGTTAATCGGTCTCAAGTGTGTCATAAACCACACGTACAACAAGACTGAACTGCATATAAACATCCCCACAGAATTGGTATGGAAATATGTGCTCGACCTCAAGATCTCTACAGAATCATCGGAGAGAGCAAAGACTACTATGATCACGTCGATATCCAGGTGGTCCATGAACAACGACATGTATAGATAAGCCATTATACACATCAAGAGTATGTCTGCACGGGCGATATTCCAATCACCCTCAGAAATGGTGAAGTCCCAAAAATATTGCAGATAGCTGTCCAATGACCCAAATCTGTCAATCAAGAAACTTATGGACACTACATTCCCCGAAGAAATCTCATTCAGGGCAACTCTGTGCTTTAAGCCTGTGAAGGTCATAGACTGCCGGCTCATGTCACCAACAGCCATCTGAGCGCAAGGCCTATCCAATGGCAAATATGTAAGATGCTCATACTACTCCAATATAGGAGTTAACTTATGGGTATCAAATTTGAATACCTGCCTATATGGTATCCAATGCTCCAGCATGCCCTCTACAAAGCCCGGTGTAACCTGAAATGTCAGGAGGGTCATAGACGCAGCAACTGATCAACTGTCACCCGATCTAGGGAGGAAAAACTATCATACCACAATCTCATGGAAGATGCCACCAATACTGGTGGGGTATGCTCAATCTGGCTAACAGTGGATGAAGACATTTGTGGAGCCGTGTTATAAGACCATCTAGGGGTTAAAGCTAAACTCATCTCTGGAAATGCATATCCATGACATAATACATGCATGATAAACAACAGATGATAATATGATGTAGGGAATGAAAAATAATATACATACATTTCTAAGTACATCATCATCTAAATACATTATCTCTGTATACAACTGAAAAATACAAGGAAATGGGGCACAACCGCCCAACAACTAACAGAGGCCTATCAAAAGATATAATGAGAACTGGGGCACAGCCACCCAATATCTAACAGAGACCTATCGAAAGATATAGAGAGAAATACATCAAAAGAATTCAATAGCGTTGATGTCCACATCATCCAACCTATCCATCTGATGTAACTCCTCCTGAGTAACTAAATCTCTGTCATAAGGGATATCAGGCCGATACAACGGAGGATCTGCACCGGCAAAACCATCTGAATATGGGCATTATAAAGGGCCAGCCCCAGAGATGGAAGGATCAAAAGTATCTGTCTCGAAAGGATCTCTGCCCAAATGCCGAATAAAGAAATGTGTACGGTCCAACTGTTGGGTCAAACTATATATCAATCTGCGTCAAATGAGTAAACTTTTGGATGTAGGCAATCCAATCCGTCATCATGACAGAGTCAGGAACCATATTCCCCATAAACTGGGCTCCAATGGTGCGAGGGAACCACCGACGGTAAAAAGCCTTCTGAGTGAAAGGTCCCTCTGACAAAGTAAAGCCATCAACACCTATCAATGGGACCTCAACGATCGGCTGCGACAAAGGCCAATGACGCCGGATAGGAGGAAAGGTCGGAATGCGAATCTCTCATGTGGTGCTCCTAATAGCATACTCTCCTAAATAGAGCTCCCAACCTCCGTCTGTAATGAGAGGAATCCGATGGGTGGACAATAGAGTGAGGAACTCATGTAATAACATCAGCTGTCAACAAATCCAACTGTAGGTGCGAATGGGTGAAACCGTCAGCTACAGGAACCTCCGCTAAAGTGGAGTGATGCCATCGCCCCCCCATGGGTAGGTATCCAAACCTAACAGGCTAACATGACGAAGATATGGGAGCCTCTCGTAGGCCGAAAACTTCCAATACAAGATCAAATATCTATGGTCAGTTAAACTGGTAACCCGAATAAAGAAAATCAAAAGAGAAAATACTCACCAACAGGAATGAGTAAAACCCTAAGTAAGCCTCTGTCATGCCCTCCGAGCGTAGGCACTTCCCCCTGAGGAAGTAGGAAAAGGTGTAGGAGCCCCAATCAAACTCTCCAATATGGTCCACCTCCCGAGTGGCGCTAAATAAAGCGAATGACATCATCAAAGAGTTATCAGCCAGGAAACAACCCCTGAGGATGATCAGGAATAATCGCCGTAGGATGCGATCCCTAACCCTTTGATCATTTGGCAATGGCTCAGTCAAAGCCCCACTCACGACATCTAGACTCAAAGGACCAGTACAGACTGTCCTGCCCTTGAGCGCCGTAGCCAGGACTCCTAACAAGGAAATATCAGCCATAAAAGGCACTAACGCCTCAAAAAACTCCATCCTAGTGATGAATTGCCAATCCATCGGTGCCATCATCACCTCGCAATCCAACAAATGGAGAGACTAAGTTTGGCGAAACCATCTCTCAGACAAAGCCCTGAGATAACCCCAGGGACAACGATGGGGTAGGATGGAAAAGAAAGCCTTGAAGCCTCATACATGCAACATCTCTCGGTACTCTGGATGAATAGTCTGATACATAGAATGTATATTGAGCAAGTTCCTTCTAGGCTGCGTAAAGCCGGGAACCTGCATGAAAATGCAAATCAAAATCAGAACCCTTGTGTGAGACCCCAAATTTTATGAATAAATATTTAATTTTCTCAAAATAATTTTTTTTGAATATTATGGGTGGATTTGAGATAATGTTATAGTTGTGGGTAGTATTTATAAATTTTGAAAAGTATGCATGTTGTTGTATAATATTCGATTGGTCGGGGAATATTCTTTTTGTCGGGGAATATCCGTATGATGGTACAATTATTGGTGGACCCCGCAACAGAATTATTGTCGGATTGAGAAAACGACAAAAATATTTTATGAAAATAACGGCGGAAGTTTTACCTTTAATACTATTGAACTACTCGGTAGTAAAAGTATAGTAATATGTGTGGTTGCATAATAGTACACGATATTGATTATTGATGCTTACGTGATAAGTCACTCAGTTTTGTTTTATTAGTATTATTAATGTAATAAAATAGAAAAACTTTTTATATAAAACAGAATACTTTTATAAAGTTATTCTATAAATAGAATATATTATATTCTATTATGCATAGTGTTGCATAGTGTCTGTAACGCCCGAGAAAATCGGATTTTTGAGAATTAAATTTTTATTTTTATTAAATGAATTTAATTGATTATTTAAGGAGCAAGCTAATCGAACGTCGTTCTCTGACCTAGAAATGTCAGAACATCGTAGGATTTTGGCTACGTGGTAGAATTAAAGTGTTTGAAATTCCAAGACGAAAATAAAAGTTTTCCGAGAAATTTTCCAAAAAACACTATTCACGCATTTCTGTTCGGGAATTATTTTTGAACTTCCGAGAAATACGTAACGATAGAATATCGAGGTGAGATGGAATATCTAATAATATTTCAGTTATGGAAAACGTAATATTTCGCCCGTGGACTTAAAACCTAACGTTTAAGGAAAATGATTTACGGGAAGAAAATGTAATGCGATTAATGAATTAAACAATAATCGTATAATACGTAGGTATTATACGAAGTAATGAATACGAGTATGATACGAGGTATTATATGAGTACGTATGAATGATGGTATATCGTATATCATGATTTAGTATACGAGTTAGAATACGAGATGAATACGTAAATTATACGTTATAAGGCTTAAAGCCAAATGTATTGAATATTTGAATTGTGTAAGCAATTGTAAAGTCCAATAAGATATTGATAAGCCCAAGTGGTTGATTAATGAGAAGCGCAAAGTAACTTAATGCTAGCCCAATGTATAAGTTAGGTTAATTAAACCTTAAGCCCAAAGTAAGAATCCAATGGATTAGGAGGATCCATGGGGCAACCCATGATTATATGGGTGAATTAGTGATCAAGAATTAAATGTGTTGAGCAAGTAGACTTAAGTGTTAAGCAAATGATAAGTTTTGTGGGGAGCAAACAAGAGATAAAAGTTGTGGAGGCCAAGTAAACTTGGTGAGCAAATAAGGAATAGTAAGGAGGTGGAGTGGCTTAATGACCCTTATGCCCTAACCTAGGATGTCCTATAAATAGAGGGCTTAAGCATTCATTTGTTGGTTATTAGTTTTTCATCCAACTTAAGTGGAGAGCTTATTTGGTAGAGAGAATAAGCACATATAAGTTATACTTCTTTTGTGAGATTTTCATCCAATAACTTATAGCTTATTGGTTAGAGAGAAAAAGTTACAAAAGCTAGAGAGTTAGTCTTTGAGGTTCAAGAAGCAAGAAAGAAGAACAAAGATTTGCCAAGTGTTATCAAAGGGTAAGTAATATTAAACCATGATTCTCTTTCTCTTCCATTGTTAGAGAAGGGGGTAGTGGTAGGATTTGTATGCTAAGAAATGATAAGAATGAATAAATCAAAGGCTTAAGTCTTAATAAGCCGTATATGTAATGAATAAGAAATCCAAACCAAGAATAAGTTATGAATTCATAAGGAACTTATATGAACTTTTCATATGTTCTCTTAAAAAGACGGTATAATAATAAGAAGCAAGTATGGTGGTGCCATCCCAAGGCAAAATAGGTCACGCCGCAGCGCCAAGCATGGCCAAGCAAAGATGAAACCTTCTGGAGAGTGGCGCCACAGCGCGACAGTTAACGAAGGGACTCGCGTCGCAGCGCCAAGTCCGGTCTCCAAGCCCTAATGAGTGACGTCGCAGCGCGGCATAACAAAAGAACACTGGCGCTGTAGCGCCAGCCTTAAAACTTAGACAATGAATAATAGTTACAAGTGGAACATGAATGGGAATTGTTAACAATAAGTTAAGGAACTTAATCAAACATTATTGAGTTATAATTGAACCCCAAGTATGATATCTTAGGGTTCAAGAAAGTCAATTAATGATGAACGCGAATGATATGCAATAAGTGTACTTAACCAATGACGATCGAGTTTAGATTAATAGCGTAAAGACGTAATTAAGCCGTGAGTAAGATGAATAACTCAAACCGAGTTATATTAATGAAATAATTTCACTTAAATGTTATAAGAGAACGAATTTGGTAAGGACAATGTAAAAGAATGACGAAAAGACAGAAATAATAAATAACAAATCTAATACGGGATTAGATTGAGAAGTAGGGTAAGATTCTTTAGGAACCAAGTATGTTCATTCATAACCTAATGTGGTATATTATGTGATTATGTGTTATAGAGACTGTAAAGACTCAAAGGAAACGTAATTTTACTGTAGCAGACGCTGAAGGCAAGTTTTTCTTAAACACTTGTCTAACCTTCGTGTTAGCCAGGTTTTAAATGATTCACATTATGAGATGCATGTATGGTTTTGAATAAAGAGTCGATTCCAGTTTTAGCTTGGCTAGACTAATCTTGATAGATTGATGGAACTATTTACAGGTCTTTCAATATAGAATTGCTAACGCTATCCTACGCCAACTAATTGGTACGGATTCAAGGTAAGCCTAAATATGAATAAACAAATGTATTTTCATCGAGTATTCGATGGGCACGTGAGGTTGCCACAACTTAAACGTACACATGTTTAATGGATATAGTGTTGACCAACATAGAGTACTATAGGCTGATCACCTAGAAGTGATCGTAAGATATGCCGGACTTACGAACATCGTGCCGGGTTGTCCTTTTCAAAGAAACTATAAGACGTTCACGTCTTGAACTAGAATTGATGATTTACGGAAAATTGTTATTGCAAAATGTTTTGAAGGAAAAGAAAAGCTATTTTGGATTATTGATAGTACTTCGTAACTATCATCCATATATTGAAGATATACGATTCCTATGTTTCAAGCATGCTTTTAAAAATGAAATTGTTGTACTTGCGGAGCTTGTTATACTCACACTTGCTTGAACCATATGATTGCAACTTAGACGATATGACCAATGGATTCGACAAGGATAAAGTGAAGGCTAAAGCAAACTTGTAGCGTACCTATGTAATAGTATAGGTTTGTAATGATAATATTTGATATTATGACAAGAACAAATGTAACGGTTATAAAGAACCTGGGGAATGGTAGTATTGTTTTGGAATATATATAAGACAGATTCGTTCTTTTGAGGCTTTTTCAATTGAATGTTTGTGTGAACCGTAGCACCGTGGAGCACCATCTGTCTGGTTGAAAGAGACCCGGATTTAGGGGCATCACAGTGTCTGCATAGTATTTTGCATAGTAAAATCTTTTTATATAAAACAGAATACTTTTATAAAGTTATCTGTTTTATTAGACAATAAATAGATTATATTATATTCTATTATGCATAGTGTTGCATAGTGTTGCATAGTGTCTGCATAGTAAAATCTTTTTATATAAAACAGAATACTTTTATAAAGTTATCTGTTTTATTAGACAATAATTAGAATATATTATATTTTATTATGCATAGTGTTTGTATAGTGCATGAATAGCGTTTGCATAGTAAAATCTTTTATAAAGTTATTCGTTTTATTAGATTATAAATAGAATATATTATATTTTATTTAAAAGATTTTGCTTTAAAAATGGACTGTCAGATTAATGTAAATCAATTTGGACCATTCATGAGTTAGTTACTATGCAGTCTATTCTTCTATAAATAGAAACTCACTCATTCATTATTTCTTACGAATTCACTGAAACTCTAGAGAGAGAAACTATAGAGAGAAAGAAGAAAAGTGTTCTGCTACTTCACTACTTCTATATCCAGTACTCTTCTTTCTAAGGTAGGGAATATTATTTGTTGTACTCGTAAGGGGTATTCTTTATTTCTTATTCATGAAGAGAACTTCTGTTATTCCATTCTTTATTATTCTGTTGGAATAACCTGTATACGCGGGATACCCTATACTTGGTGAAATTCTTCTGTTATTCCATTCTTATTATTCTGTTGGAATAACCTGTTTATGCGAAGTACCGCATACATGGTGAAATTCTTCTAATATTTTGTTCTTTATTATTCTGTCGGAATATCCTGTCTATCCGTTTACGCCGGACCTAGTTCTATTATTTATTATTCTGTCAAAATATCATGTCTATGCATTTACGCTGGACCTGGTTCCATTATTTATTATTCTGTCAGAATATCCTGTCTGTGTGTTTACGCCGGACCTGGTTCCATTATCTATTATTCTGTTGGGAATAACCTGTCTGTACAGTCTATCGCACGCATGGTGAATCCTTCTGTTATTCCATTCTTTATTATTCTGTTAGAATAACCTGTCTGTGTGGATTACCATATGCATGGTGAATGATCCTTTGTATTCATTCCTAATTAAATTATGGAAATGACCTGTCTACGTGGATTACCGCATGGCGAGAAAAAATCCATTTGCAGTTTCATATATTCTATTATACTTAGTTGGTTAAAGTTTTGACTTCTATACTCCATGAAATTAGTGGAATATCATTGATATTTTTGCTTCATCCAGTATATTTTCATGGAAATATTCTTCTGAGCATTCTTGAATTTTACTCTACAAAGAAGTATCATGTTGACAATTTAGACATTATTAGTTCCTTGATAAATTAATTCTTGAACTTGTTTTATTGAATTCTTATATCATTGTCATCATTCTCATGTTTATATTATGTTGAAAGTCATTTGTGGCCTGTAGTGCATAGACGGACTTGGTATGATTATGACCAGGGATTATTCGGTATAATCATGACCGTAATGTTATAAATGATGTGGAAAAAAGTCCTCCTTGGCCCGTAGTGCATTGATGGACAGTTTTGGTATGATTATGACTATGGATTCTCTTCGACCAAGGGTGCAAAGATGAATTGTTTTATGGCATGATCAGGACCGTTGATGAAAACATGATTATCTTTGGCCCGTGGTGCATGGATAATTTGTGGTCGTGATACTAAAGAATATCCTTGGCCTGTAGTGCAGGGATGATTTGATGATGTGGATTATTTATTAAGCTGAGTCTCAGTGATAAAAGTCATGAAAAACCTTTTAAATCATAGAAGATAGTAGATTTTATTCTCTACTTGACTCTTCTAATGGATTGCTTGTTCCACTGCAGTTAAACTTGATGTTTATTATATTTTATCAGTTTAACATCGTTGAAGGCTAACGATAAATTATTCTGCATTATCTTAGTCATAATATTTTTTACTGGCTAGTTGAGCTCACCCTTTTGCTTTCATTGTTCTCTTCAAGAAATTAGAACGTAGCAGGGACTAGTCGGGGAACAGAGTGATGGTCCTAGATGGTGCATTAGTAGTCCTCACTATTCTGTGAAATATTGTGATAATAAATGTAATGAGGGCATTGAGTTTGTATATTGTCTAGATGACAATATTTGTATTAAAACTCACATCATATGTTTAGTCGTATTTTACACGACTGTTGTATATTTAAGGTTGTATTTGTATTCTGTACCATGTATTTGGCGACTCAGAATAGGTGATGTATACCTGTTTTGGGGTCGTCACAGTTGGTATCAAAGCTTAGGGATCTGATTCATGGCTGAGATGTGAGACAAGAACTTGGAGGGGAGAGACGGGGAATTCCTTCGCTAGTATGACCTATCTAACTTTATTTGGTATTTAATTGGTCGGTCAGAGTATAGGGATAATATGTGATATAATAATTAACCCTTGTTTTGTGACAATGTTTGAAAATGGCATATGAAAATGCTGAGATAAGCAATGAAGCACATGAGACCGTTGAGTTAGCTTAACGGCCAAAAGGTAACTACCAACAACACGATAATAATCATACCGGTGGCAATGGCCATCGGAACAATGATAACCATCGTGGGGGGAATTATCATGCCAAGAATGGTAACCACTTCGGTGGTAATCATGGCCAAGATAATAGAAGTGGAAATTTCAAGAAGAGAAGGTCATTTAGATCGATTTTATCGTATAGTGAAGTCAAGTCTAGCTGGGACAGTGGTACCAAAGGCGGATACGGACAAAATAAAGTAGGTGGTTTCAGGAAGAGTATTTTTCGTGACTTCTCAAAAAAAAAAGCTAGTGACCCGAACAAAGTTAGCACGGATTAGTTAATTATAAATTCTTGTGAAGTCTATACCTTATTAGATACCGGTTCTACCCATTTTTTTTATCTCTCTTACTTGCGCTCAACGTTTAAATTTGACTTCAGAGAAATTAGACTTTGACTTATTGGTTGAAACTTCGATAGTAGAAACCTTCATTACCTCCAATATTTATAAATCTTGTTTAATTCAAATTGACACTTTCACGTTACGTGCCAATCTTATCTCTTTGAAAATACTTGCCTTTGATGCGATTTTAGGAATTGATTGGTTAACTACCCATCATGTTTTTCGTAAGGTTGTTACCTTTCATATTCCTAACCAACCTGTTATGCGAATTCAAGCAACCAAACCACTAAAGTCAATCATTGTCATATAAAGCCATAAGTAAAGAGCCCCGATCCTTTCGTTGTTGACTTTCTTGTGTGGAATGTACTGAAGCCAGACTTTCTATAGGCGACATCGTGAATGACGATGACAAGTTAATAGGTATCAATGTGACGTACTATCCAAGTCTTGGATGAAGGTCACAGTTTTGAATGATATTTCTATTGTTAATAAATTTCCTGACGTATTCTTGAAGACTTCTTAGCCTACCCCTAGAGCGTGAAATCGAATTTTGTATTGACCCCAGTACAAACCCCATTTTTAAAACCCTTAATTGTACGGTGACGAATTTTGCAAAAATTAGCCCAAACTCAGTAGATCTGAAGATGAAATCTCAAATTCTCTATGCGGCTCCAACTTGAAAATGACTTGTGAAAGGGAAGGCAAATGAGATATAACCCACGGGTAGCCGCGGGTCTACTCGCGGCAGTCATGAATCTACCTACGGCTACCCTGGGTGGTCCCAACCCCCTTCGGCTTGATCAAATTTGAGTTGTAAAAGAGGTCCCGCAAGCTGAAAAGTTAAATCAGGAAAAAAGATGCTCCGCGATTAAGGTAAAGAGCCTGAAATCTTATTTTTAGAGACCTAACTGCGGGTCTACATATCAATCATTGGTATTCATCTAGATACAGGGTTCACAAAGCTGATGATCAAAGCTATTGAAAGATACCATTGGCAATACCTCGTGAAGGTTCGATGCCACTAATCTGGGGTTGTAATTGTAATCAAAAGCATACATCTCGTCAGAAATCCATCCCCATCGGAGATTTCATACATCCTTAGCCGTTGAAAGACATCTCAATGAGGGTCAGGTAGCCCTGACATTACCAGTCGTTGGCAATAACTCCAACAAAGCATTGGAGGTGGTCCGATGATTCCAGCCGTTGAGAACTATTTCAACGAGGGTCAGGCAGCCCTGACAATACAAACCATTTGCAATAACTCCAATGAAGCATAAGAGAAACCTAATGATCCAAACCATGGAAAGCCGTCCTTATCGGGGAGGACCGATGATGGAATTTGTTATACAGATCCTCATCAATTAAAATGCGATTCCCCAAAGAGTCACTCGTACATGAGAAGAGCATCTTTGGTGGAAAGATAGTAATAAGGATTAAGAACTTTTGTGATAACCCCAATGTCAACATCATGTGGTCTCAATCGTGGAGAAACCTCCATTCCAAAGATTTTGAAGACATCTTTGCGACTTGTCGTCAAATCAAGCTCAAATAGCCCTGATGGATAGTTCAAACTGCTGGCGATAACCCCATCATTACATCAGAAGATTCCTATGATAAGAGCTTTGGAAACTACAGATCGAGTAGACATCCAAGCATTTCAACATGGTTGTCATTTACAACTCCATCCCCCAATAAGAGCGGTGGGAGAATGCAGTTATCACATCCTGTTGGAAACCATTCCAACAAACAACACTCAGTATAACATTGCAACATGCTGTATTACATTTGCATCATGCTTGTTTTGTCACATTTCAAGTGTTTAGTAGTCTTTATCCTATCCATGCCATTGCATTGCATGAATATGATAAAGAGGGGCATCTGTAAACACTCGAAATTTTGTGTTCCTGTTACTAAACCTATGGAGAGCAGAATCATCTTCTAGAGATAACCCTGGAAGTCAATTCAATTTTAACCCTGGAGACAACCCCGGGAGATCCAGTTTCAATCTCGGAGATAACCATGAGAGACTTAGTTTCAATCCCGGAGATAACCTTAGGAGATTCAGTTCTAACCTCGGAGATAACCCCGAGGGATCCAGTCCAAGTTCCGGAGATAACCTCGGAGAAGTCAGCTTCAAACCCTGGGATACTCAGTTCAACCCCGGAGATAACCCTGAGAGATCAAGCTAACCTCAGAGATAACCCTGAGGACATTCAGCATCCACATCAGCCCAATCTCAAAGATAACCTTGAGAAACGACTGTTACATCTGCGCAAAAGCTGGAGATAACCCCGAAGGGGGAAGAATTGTCATTACCACCTCAACATTGCATTCACATCATCTCAACACAATTCAATCCACACTGCTTATCAAGGTGTCCCATAAGAACTATAACTTAAATCCCGAGTGATAACTACACAAAATAGTACAACAGATAGACTTTGAAGACTTCGAGATCTAATCATGGACCCATATTCCTATCTTCGTACAACCTTTAATCCCATGTCATTGTGTATCTCTCGACAACAACATTCCAAAAAGGTACAAAACTCCTTTATCGGATGCCCGAATTGAAAGTTATGAATGTTCAAGCAGACAACGCGTAGTCCAAGTACACGTACTTCGAGATGACATAACTCGTATGGCCCAGGGAAACCCGGGAAGCCGTAGGTAGACCCACGACCATCTGGTCTTTAAATATGAGCTCTTAGAAGCTCATTTGAAAAAAAAAAGAGAAAATGAAAGAAAACTCGGTCCATTTCAGTCTGTAACCCCTACTAGAGTGCTCTAAACTGAGTGATTCTTCTTTCTAAGCACTTGTGATTCGATTGAGCCTGTATATAATATCCGGTGCATTTATAACTTATATATATATATATATATATATATATATATATATATATATATATATATACATTTTAAAGTTATGTCTGGAGTTTAATTCGTGGCAGTTGATCGTCTATATATATATATATATATATATATATATCGCTTTTATATAAATATCTGCTTTAATTACTTTCATAATGTAGATATTTAATCTTTCAGTCTGCGGGGCTAGATTTGCCTCAATCTGGTTACTTCTAACTTTAACCAGTTCAAAGTGACTAAACTGGAACCGTTGAAGCTAGAGTGGTTTAGATTTACTCAAATCTAGTTCTTTTTCTAGCTTTTGCACATATTGCTTTTTCATGTGAGCCTAGGAATCATGTGATCACAGATTCAGCTTTTGAATCTAGATTTAGTTCCCATGATGGTCATTTTTCAACTGCAACCAGCTTCTAAATTATCTACGGTGTCTGAATTGTCTACGGTGTCTGAATCTACGGTGTCTGCTATGTATCTTATTTTCTCGAAGATGCCTCGTATCTCAAAAATAAAAGTAATCAAGTCGAACACTTACTAAAATGGAAGTATCAAAGGCCTCAATTACTATTGAGCATAAGAGTTTAAAAAACTTGTTTTACAAAACTTCACTACTATATATGTTGTTAAAATTGAACTTTATACAAATGTCAAACCCTTTGTATATAGGTGCAAACGAGGCATAACACTATTTCCAGGTAACTGCACATAGACCCTACACACATGGGCGGATCTACCTTAGGGCAGTGGGGTCAATTGACCCCACTGAATTTTTGGGAGTTAATTTTTAATTTGATTTTTATTTTATAAAGTTTTTAGTGATAATAAAAAATTCAGATTAAAAGACTATTAAATGTCTCAAATTTCTACTAACACAAACACTCCACTCTTTTATATTGTTTAGTAACTTACATTGAATATGATATTTTTGCAGCTATTGAAATGAGACTATCATTACGATAGTTTCAAACAATGAAATCTCAAAAAATGTTATTATAAATAATATTTTAACAATATTATTTAGTTTTGTAATTTATTTTAGAGGACACAAGAAGTGTCTCTTATAATAACAGTGTTCTAAAAAATTATAAAATATCATTTTATATATAACCTAAAATCGAGGATTCAAAGTGTATTCAATTACATAAAATAATATCAATTTTATATGATAGCTCACACAATTATTTGCAATATCCCTCGCATTCTGACGCCTTTATTTTATTGTATTTTATTTTTTTATAAATTTTTATTTAAAAAAAATTGACCCCATTGAATTCATGAGCTGGTTCCGCCACTGCTTACACACACACGCATACACAGATAAAAATTTAATGAAAAGTGGCAGTAACCGTGTTATCACGGAAGTTGGGGGTGCCTAACACCTTCCCTCCGCTTAATCAAGCCCCCGGACCCTAACGAATTTTGGTTTCTCAGATCAGTTAAATAGTGTCAAATCATTGGGTCTTTGTGCAAACTTTTTCTCGGTTAAGTTGGTGCAACCATTTAAAAATACGAACTGGCGACTCTAACAGTCAATTTGTCGACATATACATGTTGGACATTTTCAAACTTATTTTTTCAAACAAATATCACATAAAATGAGAACACCAAAAGACAAGAACAGAAAGGAAAAAATAAAAATCCCGACGTCGACATCTATTAAGACAATAAGTTTTTATTGTATTCCAGTTCTCGTTAGAAATATTATTTCCATTTTGTTGTTAGACAGTAAAATTGTTGGTATTATATTTAAGAACAATTGTTGTTTTATTTATAATAATAATGTTTTGTATAAAACTAAAATATGACTTAATGGACATTGTATACTTGTCTTACATGAAAATAATTTTGCATATTGAACAAACTAGTATAAGAAAAGGAGATGATCATTCAAAGAGTTGAATATGTGTATTTGATTAAATATAAGTCTGAGTCATTTGAAAGGTTCAAAGAATTCAGAAGTGAAACAAATTGACAAAGTATTAAGATTCTTTGATCAAATCGAAGAAGGAATACTTGTGTAATGAGAGTCTTGATCATCTCAAAATGGTATTTTCTCATAATGGATGCCTTCTGATACGCAATAATTGATTGGTGTATCCGAAAGAAAAAATCGTACCTTGTTGGACATGGTGTAGTCCATAATGATTTTTACCGACATTCCAGTGTCCTTCTAGGGTAATGCCCTAGAAATGGTTGCATATCTATGAAAAGGTAACCTCAAAATCCGGTCCCAAGACTCCATAACAGTTATGGACATGGAGGATTCCTAATCTTAAGTACGTTAAGATAAGGGGTTGTCCAGCTTATGTGAAAAAGTTTCAAAAAGGTAAGCTTGAGACAATATTTGACAAGTGCAGATTTGTGGGACATCCTAAAGTAAGTTTAGGGTATATGTTCTATAATTCTACTTATCAAAAGGAGTTTGTCATGAAACACACTGCCTTCTAAGATAAAGGTGTTTATCATTGAAGGGGCTAGTGAGAGGATAATAGATCTTGAAGAGTTCAAGAACTACAAAGCACTATAAGTAGAAAAGGAGGAACCTGTAGATAAACCTATTATACCATAACCGAATCGTAAATTTGAAATAATACTGAATATACCTAGGAGGTATGGATTTGTCATAGTTGATGATGTTGAGTTAAATATTATAAAGATTATGATCCAATTACATACGATGAGGCTAAGAGTTATAAGACACTCAGAGAAATGGCTGATGGCCATAAAATTCGAAATGGATCTTTAGAGCAAATGACAAGGTAGAGACCTATAACACCAAACCCGTTTAAAAGGTTTTATATAAAGTCAAGGAGTTGACTGTGATAAAACCTTATTACTGATAGTAATGCTCAAGTCCATTTGGATTTTACTTGCGATTGTAGCTTATTATTACTGAATCTGGCAAATGGACGTGGAGACACCCTTCCTCAATAAATATATTAGAGGAGAATGTATGTATGATATAACAAGATGGATTTTTTTCAATGGTTGGAGCAAATCATGTATATGAGCTACAACAATCCATTTATGAATTGAAGCAAACTTCTCAAAGATGGAACATTCGTTTTGATGAGACAATCAAAAGAGTTTGATTTTATCAAAAAAAGAGAATGGACATAGTGTGTACAAAAGGGTCAGTCCGTGACATTCCTAATATTATTTATTTATATACTACAATTAAGAAATGACATACCAGTACTACAATCATTAAAGATAAACATTGTCTAAACATTCCTCTATGAATGATTTGGGAGGAGCATTCTTTAAATTGGGTATATAAATCTATATAGATAGATTTAAAAGGATGTTCACCTTGATCTATATAAATCTATATAGAGGTCTCATGATGATGAGCCATGGAGTGTATCTCTCTAAATTATCCCCAATAAAAGAGAGATTGCATGAGTTACTATCATATATGCAATGAAAGGTAAGAGACTTGATGTTGATTGGTCATATTCTGGAGAAGATCATTGTAAGATAGTGAAAAACATCTTAAAGTACTTAACCAAAACTAAGGATGTGATCATGATTTATGGTGGGTCTGAATTAAAACTAGAGGGCTAAACAGACTCAAGTTTTTCAGACTGACCAAGACGACAAGAAATCCAATTTAGGCTAAATCGTTACCTTGAACAGTGGTGCAGTGAATTAAAAAGGTTCCAAATAGCAAAGAGTTATTGGTTTAATGACAAAGACAAAATATATAGCTGTAAATGAAGTTTCAAGTTAAATGATTTGGATGAAAAGTTTATTATAGAACCAGTAATAATTCCTAAGTCTCATCTTGGATATAAACATGTGTTGCGGCACTTTCCTATCATTGAAAGAGGAGAAGTCTCTATAGAGATATTGGACTCTCAAGAACAATATTACATATTCATTTACTGAAGCTTATCCAACATTAGGATGATCTTCACTTAGAGAAGACGAGTATGAGATACCATTGCGATTGACTTTAGTGCAAGTGGGAGATTGAAAGTAATTTGCACACAAGCCAATCATATTTGATATGGTAAAGCATATACTTTATAATAATCTTATTTGTTTATTAATAAAAGTATTCATTTATTAAAGGCTTTTATTTATCTACATGGTGTTGTTATATAATATGTGATAAACCTATAGTTTTGAGCAATTCTTTTAGAATCATGATGATGATCATGGTAATGAGATCTAAATTCTTAAATAGCTTAAAACTAAAATTATTACCAATCGTTGGATTACTAAAAAGGGGATTAGTGAATTCGGATAGATTAGTATATACGTTGTTTGCTCATTGGATGATGATGATTGATCTCATGATCATTTGTATGGAGACACTAAAGTAAGTATGTAGGTACTTATTGGAGAATATGTCCACTGAACGTGGCTCACTAAGGAATACCTAATGGAGTTTTATTTGTCTGTCAATAGGAATTCCTGTAGTGATAGTAGTACAAGTGATTCGTAGACTTGAGATCATCATAGTATCTAGTGTATGATGAGTTATACTTTAACATGTCCCTTAAGACTCTTAGGGTATATCAAAGGGTATATTTGGGTGTAATAAGTTATACATGGAGATAATGAATGATCAACAAAAAATCTATTGCTTCTATTAAAAGAAGGGAATGTCCTATGTGATTCAATAAATGACAACTCAGTTGTAAGACCCTGAATTTTATGAAATAAAAGTATTCAATTTTTTTATTCAGTAAATGGTTAAATTGATAAAAGTTAAAGTTAAGGGTGATATATGATTTTTTTTCAAAATACGCAAGTGGTTATAAAGTATTCATTATTGTCGGGGAATATTCATTTGGTCGTGGAATATTCTTTCTGTCGGGGAATATTCGTACGACGGCGCAGCTATTTGTGGGCCCCATAACTGATAACCATCGGAAGAAGAAAATGACAAAATTGAATAACGGCGTAGTTGTTACCGTTAACACTGTTGGAATACCCGATGGTTAAAATACAGTAATACGCGTGGTTACACAGTAGCACACGGTATTGCACAGTATTGTTGAATTATTGATCCTTACGTAAGAAGGCACAACTCAATAATTGTTACAGTAATTACTGTTCAATATTTTATTTTATTGATACAATAATTGCTGCATTGATATTTTATATTATTGTTGTTTCAATAATTGTCACTGCACAATATTTTTTATTATCAGATCAATAATTCATATTATTTGGAATAATATTATTAGATAGCATTATTGGCAATGTCTAGAAAGTTCTGTCAAGGAGAGGTTTGGTCACCTAATTGCGCGCCAATAATGAGAAATCCTTATCGGAAAGCCACTTCTTTCCTGAGAACAGCCTGGTTGTCATAATTGTGATTCTGTAAAATTATTTATGAATAATTAATTATTGATTTATATGATAAGAAAATATTTATTTGATGTGGATATAAATGATGGGTTTATTTATGTGGTTATAAATGAAAGAGTTAATGTTGAGGTATTTTATCAGTATTTTGTCAGATTGGAGGTATTGAAAGATCAAATCGATGTTATTACAACTTTATTGTGTGAGTTATATTATTTAATCCGACCGTTGGATTGTTGTGATTTTTGGATATGTTATACATATATAAGTTGAGTATATGTCCACAAATTTTGAACCATTAAAAATGAGCGTATAATTTGTTATGAAATTTAAGAGGTGACTGATTCGGAAATTAGGTTATAAATGATTTTGGTGGAAAATTCTAGAATTAGTGGGCCCCGCTTTTGGTTGGTGAGAAATGTGCTCAATTGAATTTTTAAATGTGGTGGGTGGGAATAGTAGTAGGTAAAGCCATCAGGTTGCAGGTTAAGTCTGCTTCGGTGTGCTAATATTTTCCTATAAATAGAGGGCTAAGTTAGAATTGAAAATCACACCAAAATTCATAAGTTTTTTCTCTTTTTCTCTCTAGATTATCGAGTGTATTTTGTGAGTATTTAGATACTTGGTGAGTTTCTATTCATCAGTGCAAGTTTCCTTCAGCGTCATATCTGATATCCAGTCAGAAGTGCTGCTCTTTTGAGGTAAGGGATAGTAAGGGATTTTAAGGGTTGTTATGTTTTTCAGTTTCGTAATTTTTCTGACCTTCAAAAATTTTGGAAAATTTTGAAATGATATTTTGATGAGTTTTATTGATTGTGTCCAAAAATGGTGATTTTTGGATGTATAGATTAATAGTTATGAATTTTATGAGAAAGACTATTTTAAAAGTAATCGCTTATAATTCCTTGTGGTTAACTCTAAAATTGATGAAATTTTTATTGGGAGTACATCTATATAATATCAGTGTACTCTATGAATTTTGAAATTTTTAGATAAAAGTACAATTTATGATAAATGTCTAAATATTCGGCAGTTTTGGCCATATGAAAAATAGTAAATGAATTTTAAAAATTTCGGGAAAACTATATGTTCAATATGGGACTATATTATGCTAAATCCCAGAAAAGAAATATTTTTGGGACTGATTTGGTATTTTTCATGAAAATAGACTAGTTATGAGTAAATGAATTAAATATGTTAGGTGAAGGAAGAAAATTGGAAAAATATGATTTTATGGCATGAGAATCCTATATGAGGTATATGCAGATTTTTTGTGAGGGTTTTGGTTATTGGTGATGAAATCTTATGAGTTTGGCATTCAAGGATGATTAAATGCATTATTTAGTAAAGTGTAAACAATTAAAATAAATTGGTTATAATTTTAAGAAATTTTATTCTTTCAATATCAGTATACCAAAATATTGGTATATATTTTATTGTGAAATTTTTATCTTTTTATGTCGGAGTTACTATTCATGATTTATTATTCACGAGTTACTATTCATGACAAAATTGGTTTCTTTTTCTAACCAAATTATAGTTGATTTATGAATATTACTCTTGAGATTAAATCTAGATGTTTTGATTATATTGAATTTACTATTATATATAACATTTTTATAACCCTAATGATGATATTTCTCTTTGACTTGAGTGTAAAGATGGGTAGATTTTTGGTATGATCATGACTATAGGTTCCCTTTGGCCAGTAGTGTAATGTTGAATTGTTAACTGGTATGATCATGACCATTGAATTTATAATTGAATATCTTTAGCTTAAGTGCAAAGGTGAAATGATCAACATGGTTATAATTATTGCTTATATAAATTCTGAAATGATTATATATTTCTTTGAGATATTAATATATTTGGCTTGTAGTGCAAATATGAACTGTTGATGAATATATTTGGCCTGTAGTGCAAATATGAACTGTTGATGAATATATTTGGCCTGTAGTATAAATATGAACTGTTGAGGAATATCGTTGGACTGTAGTGAAAAGATGAATTGTTGATGAATATCTTTGGTCCGTAGTGCAAAGATGACCTGTTGTTGAATATCTTTGGCCTGTAGTGCAAAGATGGTATGTTGATGAGTATCTTTGGCCCGTAGTGCAAAGATGAAATTGTTAGTATGATTATAAACAAGAATTGTGATTTGGTATAACCATGATCTTTGATATTTTAGGTAAAGACATGTGATGAAAATTATTTTCGTTCTGGATGCGAAGAGGAATTTAGAATTACAATTATGATTATGAGTTATTCATATAATTGTGGAAAGGAATTGTTGATTAATGTTATATGGATAAAACATTGTTGGTGGACTTTTAATGTGGAGAAAATAATAGACTTTATGGTCTATTTGACTCTTCTAATGGATTGCTCGTTCCGCTGCAACTATGGTTGAATTTTTTTATCATCTACCATATGTTCTAAATCTCTAATTTATTATTGATGAAGGCTATTGATAATTTAATTATCTTTAGTCATGATATTCTTTACTGAGCTAGTTATGCTCACCCTTTTGCTTCATAATTCCTTTCAGGTAATAAGAGTGTAGCTGGGTCAAGCGGGGGTAACAGGGGAATAAAACGGTGGTCATCATTTAGTAGTTATATTTGGTGAATCAAATAGGGTGAGGTGAACCCAATATTGGAAGGGTGTTTTGCCATTATCATACAAGATGTCTAAAGACATACAACCTCGTGTCATCATAAGACAGGGTTGTGCACATCCACTTGCTGAATATATTTACGCACACTACCTATATGATCTTGGTGTTTGTTTGAAGTATAATTCTCGATTAGAGACAGTGGAGATAATGATATGTCAAGAGAAGACTCACCATTGGAAAGAATATGATAGTAATCTTCTCGTTTTTCTTTGGGGTCTATTGGGTCAACCAAGGATAATTCTGTGGCCATATGATATCTATCATAACTTGGAAGCATGGACTCCAATGTACGAAGGTTTCCTTGAGCACTTCCCAAATATTCTAATTTCTAAAACAGTTTTTGACTATACCTTTATGTAAGGTGTCATTGTGACGTGCTATCCAAGGTTGGGATGAGAGTCACAGTTGGTATATATTTGTATCCAAAATCATAGCATATGTGTTGTTGTATTTTGCATGACAATTGTTGTAATAAAGTTATAGTTGTTTTCTATACCATGTATTTGGCGACTCATAATAGGTTGGATGGAATGGACCTATTTTGGGGTTGTCACATCAGTAGTCTTTGGCCAAGGTAGAATGAAATTAGAAAGGATATTCTAATTTGCATTATTTAAAGTTGGGCATTCGAGAATCAAAATACATAGAATTAAATAAAATAAGACTTGATAGTAATTCCATGTCTTATATTTAATTGGGACATTGTATGGTAGAAGGATTGAATTGTACGGTAACTATTTACTTAAGTTTTCTTTTATGATTAATGTTGAAATCTATATTATCTGGAAAGTCGTTAATCGCTAAGAAGGCTTACCCTTATTGCATAATAAATGTTATTTATTTAAATGAATTAAATAAGTTAACTTATTTACTTAAATAAGATTAAAATTGTTCTAATTGATTTATTTACAACTGGTTTAATATGGAGAACCTAAAGGGTTACACCATAACATGAAAAAAAAATATTTAAGAAGTAAATGATATAATCGCAATAATAAGTTAAGTGTATTTAATTTAATCTATGTGTAGACACTCAAAATTTTTCATTCCTGTTACTAACCCTGCAGGAGGGCAAAATCGTCTTCCAAAGATAACCCTAGAAGTCAAGTAAGTTTTCCAACCTCAGAGACAACCCCGAGATACTCATATTCAACCTCGAAGACAACCTCGGGACACTCAGTTCCAACCCCATAGATAACCCCAGTAGGTCAAGACACCTCAGAGATAACCCTAAGGACATTCAGCCTTCACAGCAGCACAATCTCAGAGATAACCTTGAGCAACGACTGCTACATTTGCGAAGAGCCAGAGATAACCCCGGTGAGGGGAAAAATCATCATTTTTCAACCTCGATATTACATTCACTTTGTCTCAACATCATTTCAACCCATATTTCATACAGAAGTGTCCTACAAGAACCATAACTCAAAATCCCGAGTGACTACTACACAAGACAGCACACCGGATAAAATTTAAAGACTTGGCGATCTAGTCATGGACCCATCTTCCCGACTTCATACAACCTCTTATCCAATGTCATTATGTAGCTCTCAACAACATCATTCCATAAAGGTATAGCATGCCTCCATCGGATGCCCGTATTGAAAGTTATGAAGGTTCGAGCGGACAGCGCGTTGCAGGAGTGCACGTACTTCGAGATAACAGGACCCGCATAGCTCGGGGAAACCCGGGAAGCCGCAGGTAGACCCGCGACCATCTGGTCTATAAACGTGGGCCTTTGGTTGCTCATTTGCAAAAAAAAAAAGAAAAAAGAGAGAAAACTCTTTCCATTTCAACCTATAAACACTTCTAGAGTGCTCTAAACTGAGTGATTCTTCTTTCTAAACACTTGTAAGCTCATGTTTTGCTACATACTAAAATTTAACTGGTGGAAACCTTGTTTTCAGGAGTCAAAAGCTATCTGAAGTCTTCTTGGCAGCCCACTATAAAATATTTTAGATTTTAAAGCTTTTTATCACTTCTATATATATATATATATCAATGATCAAGAGCATTCTTCTTAAATAATATTCCTCCTTAAATAACATTCTTTTATTAAAACTAAGTCATTTTAGAGTGGCTTAAAAGAGAGTGGTCCCACCTATTTTCCTTTTATTTACAAAAATGCCACCCGCGACTACTCCAAAACGACGTAGTTTTAATAAAGGAGTGTTATTTAAGGAGGAATGCTATTTAAGAGGAATGCTCTTGATCCTTGCTTTATATATATATATATATATATATACTAGTGTTGAGAGTCGCGTTGTGTGGGTATGCCGGGATCGTCGATCTGTGGCTTTTTACTACTTACATATATATATATATATATGTAAATACTTATATATATTATTATTATCAAACTATGCTTCGACTGAGCCCGAATATAATATTCAGAGCGCTTACTGCATTTGTATATATATAAATTTATACTTATGTATATACATCTTTTCGTCAAACTCTGCTTGATTGAGCCTGGATATACATCCGGTGCGTTTATTGCTTTTATATATATAAATACTTATACATACGGAAAGCTTCAAGAGCATAATTCTTAAATAGCATAATGCCTTAAATAGCATAATTTTATCAAAACGACGTAGTTTTGGAGGAACGCAGTGGCATTTTTGTAAATATGCGGTGGCATGGTATTTACAAAAATGCCACCGCGTATTTACAAAACTACGTCATTTTGATAAAATTATGCTATTTAAGGCATTATGCTATTTAAGAATTATGCTCTTGAAGCTTCCCGCTTATACATATATATATATATATATATATATATATATATATATATATATATATATATATATATATATATATTGTTATCGAACTCTGTTCGATGGAGCCTGGATATAATATCCGGTGCGCTTACTGCTTTTATATATATAAGCAAGGATCAAAAGCATTCTCCTTATATAGTATTCCCCCATAAATAGCACTCTTTTATTAAAACTACATCGTTTTGGAGATTTTTTAAAACTGAGTGGTCCCACTTGATTTCTTTTTATTTACAAAAATGACACCCGCGACCCCACTAGTTTTTTAAAATAAACTCCAAAACGACGTAGTTTTAATAAATGAGTGTTATTTAAGGAGGAGTGCTAGATAAGAGAAATGTTCTTGCTCCTTCCTCACACACACACACATACACACACACACACACATATATATATATATATTTACATTTCAAGTCCTGCTTGGAGTTTACTTCGTGGTAGTTGATCGTTTATATATATATATATATATATATATATATATATATATATATATATATATATATATATATATATGGATAAGGTCCAAAAATGCCCCTGACATTTTACCCAATGTCTACCGAGCACCCTATACTTTTCTTTATCCAAAATTACCCTTAACGTTACAATTTTGGGTCATTCTGGCAGTGATTCATTTTTATCTTGGACAGGAATCTCTTCTTCTACCATAGAGATATCATGAGGCTCCCCCTCAGCATGATTATCTTCTTGTAAGATCAGTAAATCTCCCTCAGCTGGAACATTTTCTTGAGAGTTCAGAAACTCCCCCTCAGCTGTAACATCTCCTTGAGCTACAGACTTCTCCCCCTCAGCCGGTGTATTCTCTATCATGAGAATTTCAGGGGTCTCCCCCTCAGCTGGTGCACTGTCCTCTTTATTTGCTTGGGACAATTCTTCTTTTGCAGCCACACTCTTGGCTTCCTTTTTCAGCACCTTTTCATTTTCAAGAATGTATTTCTTGACTAGCTTTCTCCTTGATTTGCTGGGTTTAGCCACAACTTCAGGACTCTTTTGAGTCAAAGCTTTGTCTTTCTGAACAACTTTTATACTTGAAGAAATTACCTCCTTTTCTACCACACTTGGTCTTGTCTCAGTGAGCAGCAGATACTCTACGATAGAGGTGACTGATGGTCTTTTGGACTTATGTCCAACTTTGTTCTTCTTTAGGATCTGTGATATGGTGGCTTGATCCTCATCAGCTTCATCTTGTTGTTGCTTCCTTCTCAGCAATCTCAGAGTCTCTACATCAGAGGACTCTATAGGAATATCAGTTGTAGAACCTTGAGGCTCTTCTATCTGTCTAGCTCTTAGCTTCCTCTTGCCCTTGCTTTTTCTGGAAAGGGCAGAGGGTGATTTCTCCTTCTTGTTCTTCTTCCCTGACAACAGATATGTTTCCAGGAATGCATGCGTTCTTCAGATCCCCAGTTCTTTCACTACATTCTATCATCATCCGAACACGCTCTGCTGGGTTTCTCTTCCAGTTTTCAAACAACTGCTGGGTCATTCTTTGATTTGGGTTTATGGCTTCTCCCTCTTCATCCCCAATTTTTTCACCCAGTGTTGATTGCAAAATGATACTTATGAAACGCCCATATAGCATTTTTTGAGGGCTTTTTGATTTCTTCGAGTTGAGGATCCACCTACCGTTTCATTCGAGTAATACAGCTCCATAGTTGAGTTGTATGCCATATTACATGGCCTTCATGAGCTTAAGTTGAGTTTCATTCACCGAGTCATGACCTGAGCTTTTGCAGCATATGCATTTTCCAATAATGTCAGCCAAGAACTTATACCTTTGTGGGAACTCCTTCTTTTTGAATCCTTTTACAGAGGGGTTTTTCTTGTGATGCATTTTCCTGAGACTCTCTTGGAAGTTTATGCTGTCTAAGAATGGGTGCCCTTCATTCTTAAAACCTAGGGCCAGATTGAAGTCCTCTTCCCTTAGTCTCATTTCTACTCCCTTTACTCGAGTAGTGATGGTGCTGTGTTCGAATACACCATTCTTATAGAACTCCTTCACTAGCTTGGGATAGATGAGTGTATCGGTGCTCAAACGCCTCTTCGAGACCCGCCTTGTTCAGTAAGGCCAGCGTCTTGTGAAATTTTGGTGGAGCAGTCTTGAACTCGTCGAAGTAGAGTCTGTAGCCTGAAACCACATTTGAAGCTGCCATTGATTCTGTATTTAGAAGTGAGATACGACTGAGCTTTCTGTTGATTTAGGGTTTCGCTTTGAGAGAGAAAGAGAGAAGATGAGAGAGAGATAATCTTTTGAACTTCAGATTCCAAAAACATGATTTCAATTTGTACTTGTAACTTCCCTCTCTCTTTTTCACTTAGTGGGACATGTGTCAATTTTTGCTTGGCTCTACGATTTTGACTGTGCAAGAATGTACTGATTTGCCCTTGGCCTTTTCAGAGTTGAGGTGTCCTTAGGAAGACTACGATCGTTGAGGTAGTCTTATATTCGTTGAGTCTGTCCTGCGATCGTCGAGTCTGTCCTACGATCGTCGAGTCTGTCTGGCAGACGAGTCTGATCAGCATTCGTTGAGTCTGTCCTATGATCATCGAGTCTGTCCGAATCCTTGTGATGAGTTTTTGATAAAGTATTCTTTTAAGGCAGCTCGGGAAGGGCCAACCTCTTGGAGAGATTCAAGGGTTAGGTTTGTTCCTGAGCCACCTCTTAGAGAGATTGCTATGTTATGAAACTTGTCATCACAAGATACATTTTTGCTTTATAAATGGGGCTTGTGTCATCGTTGAGTCTGCACTACGATAGTTAAGTCTTTGCTACGATCATTGAGGTAGTCTTCTTTTCAGCTCTACGATCATGAGCTTTCCTTGATCATGTCTATGATTTTGAGTTCAGCCTTTGTATCTGTCATGGTTAGCACAGTCTAGAGCATATATTTCATGGTTATAGATTTAGCATACCTAGCTCACTTATTAGCTTATTAAATCTGGATTCATCTAGTGGTTTTGTAAAAATATCAGCAAGTTAATTTTCAGTAAGGATATATTGTAAAGATATAGTTCCATTTTTCACATGATCCCTAATGAAGTGATACCTTATTTCTATATGCTTAGTCCTAGAGTGCATGACAGGATTATGAGTTATTGCTATGGCACTTGTGTTGTCACAGTGTATGGGAATAGATTTGAAGTCGAACCCATAGTCAGCTAGCTAATTTCTCATCCATAGGATTTGAGTACAACAGCTGCCAGCAGCAATATATTTAGCTTCTGCAGTTGAGGTAGATACTGAGTTTTGCTTTTTGCTAAACTAGGACACAAGTCTATTTCTTAGAAGTTGACAAGTGCCAATGGTACTCTTTCTATCTATTTTGCATCCTGCAAAATCAACATCTATGTATCGTATTAGTTCAAATGAGGATTCCTTGGGGTACCACAGCCCTAAGTAAGGTGTACTCTTGAGATACCTGAAGATCCTCTTTACAGCAGACAAATGTGACTTTTTAGGGTTAGACTGAAATCTAGCACATATGCATGTTGCAAATATTATGCCTGGTCTACTGGCAGTTAGGTATAAAAGAGAACCTATCATACCTTTGTACTGAGTGATATCAATACTTTTACCTTTCTCATCTTTGTCAAGCTTGGTTGTAGGAGCAATTGGTGTTTTCATGGGAGTGGCTGATTCCATGCCATACTTCTTTAGTAAGTCTTTAATGTACTTGGCTTGGTTTATGAAAATTCTTTCTTCAGTCTGCTTTACTTGCAGTCCAAGGAAGAAGTTCAGTTCACCCATCATGCTCATTTCAAACTTGCTCTGCATTAGCTTAGAGAATCTCTTGCATAACTTTTCGTCAGTAGAACCAAAGATAATGTCATCAACATAGATTTGAACTAATAAGACTTTGTCTTTATGCTTTCTAAGGAACAGTGTGGTATCTACTCTACCTCTAGTGAACCCATTTTTGATTAAGAAGTTAGTCAATGTTTTATACCATGCTCTAGGTGCTTGTTTAAGACAATATAAGGCTTTATCTAATCTATAGACATAATTGGAAAGTGATGGATTGATGAAACCTGGAGGTTGTTCTATATAGACTTCTTCTTGGAGTTCTCCATTTAGAAATGCACTCTTGACATCCATCTGAAAGACTTTGAACTTTATATGGGCAGCAAAGGCAAGAAAGATTCTGATGGCTTCCAGTCTGGCAACAGGTGCAAATGTTTCATCGTAGTCGATACCTTCTTCTTGAGAATAGCCCTTTGCCACTAGTCTTACCTTGTTTCTGGTGATGACCCCATCTTCATCCATTTTTTTTTCTGAAGACCCACTTAGTTCTTATCACAGGATGACTCTTTGGTCTTGATACCAATCTCCATACTTTGTTTCGTTCAAATTGGTTGAGTTCTTCCTGCATGGCTTCTATCTAACTGGAGTCTTCCATAGCATCCTCTATCTTCTTTGGCTCTATTTGTGAAGGAAGCTTAGATAAAAACATTCATTCTGAGTAGCAGCTCTTGTTTTGACTCTGACACTCAGATCTCCAATAATTAGATCCTGAGTGTGATCTCTTTCCCATCTGTTACCAGTTGGGACATCTGTCCTGATGCCTTCCTGTCTTAAATCTTCAAGGTCTATTTCTTCTTCTTGGAGTGGAGGCTCGCTGTCTTGCATGGACCTCTCTACGATCACATTCTCATGCTCTACAATTTCACTATCTGGAACTACGATCATAGTGTTAAGCTCGACGACTTCATTCGTAGTGTCTGCACTATCGGTCGTAGTGTCTTGAGGCACTGTTTTGTCTAAGTCAGTTTCATCAAAGATGATGTGTATTGAGACTTCAACATTGAGTGTCTTCTTGTTGAACACCCTGTAAGCCTTGCTGTCTGTGGCATATCCAAGAAAGATCCCTTCATCTAACTTGGGCTGGAATATTTTTAAATACTGCTTTCCATTGTTGAGAATGTAGCATGCACAGCCAAAGAAATGGAAATAGCTGACACTTGGCTTTCTTCCTTTCCACAGTTCGTAGGGCGTCTTCTTGATCGTAGAGTTTATGAGTGATCTGTTCTGTGTGTAGCATGCAGTGTTGATAGCTTCTGCCCAGAAGTATTCAGGTAGATGGGCTGTAGCTTGTAGAGTTCTTCCAGCCTCAATCAAGGTTCTATTTTTCCTTTCAGCTACTCCATTTTGTTAAGGAGTTCGATGAGCTGAGAAGTTGTGACTGATCCCATTGTATGCGCAGAACTGATCCATTTCTAAGAAATTGAATTCTCTGCCATGATCACTCCTTATGGCCTTGATTTTCTCTCCTTTCTCGTTCATCACCAGTCTGAACATCTTGATTAATTCGGAGCTCATTTCATCCTTTGAAGTTAGGAAGAATACCCATTGAATCTAGTGTAGTCGTTGACTACAACTAGAGAGTACTTTTTTCCTCTAAGACTGGTTGTTGGGATTGGCCCAAAGAGATCCAAGTGAAGCAACTGCAGTGGCTTGTCAATAGAGTTGGCAGTCTTACTCTTGAATGAGCTTCTGGTCTGCTTTCCAAGCTAACATGCATTGCATGGCCTTTCCTTCACGAAGTTGAACTTGGGTAGGACAGCTACTAGGTCTTTTGATGCCAGTTTGGACATGGTTTTGAAGTTTAAGTGAGACAACCGTCTATGCCATAACCAGCTCATTTCTTCAGATGCTTTTGCCAGAAAACATATTGTCTTATCTGAGCTTAGTTGACCAAGATCCACTGTTTAGACATTTCCTTCTCTTGTCCCTGTTAGCTTTACAGCAGATGTCTTCAAATCTCTGACTTGACATTTATTATTGAGGAATGTCACTTGATGACCCTTGTCACAGAGTTGGATGATACTTAAAATGTTGTGTTGAAGACCTTCCACATAGGCTACTTTGCTGAAAGATACTGCACCATTGCCAGCAGAGCCATATCCTCTTGTCTTACTCGAGCCGTTATCTTTAAAGATGACTGAGGGACCTTCCTTTTCTATATAGTTAGATAGTAGAGCTTTGTTCCCTATCATATGCCTCGAGCATCCACTGTCCAGATACCATGTTGAGGTCGTGGAGCTCTTTTCCTGTCAAAATATTTGAACCTTCATTTTGGTACCCATATTTGCATGGGTCCTTCATTGTTAGTACCTTTGGGGACCCAAATCTGTCTAATCTTGGGTCTCACATGCATGGAGTTATAATAACATTTTGTGGCCCTATGACCATATTTATTGCATATGAAACATCTATTATGATGCATGCCTGTGTGTGCATGATGATTCATCTTCCATTTGGACTTGTGTGGTTCTTTAGTTAACCTTCTGTTAAACTTAATCTCTTTCTTCCACGTGTCCTTAGGTTTCATAAATAGTGATGAGTGTGCCTTACCTCTACTGTACCTTTCCAGTTGATTCGTAGAGTTGGTCTTGCTTGACTCTATAATTCTTCGAGGTTGGTGAGTAGAGGTTGGGTTACTCTTCTCCTTTATGAAGCCCAGGCCATCGTGAGATCCTTTACTTCACTGAGTATAACTAGAAACACTAGAATAAGGTTGAACTGGCTCTTCCAACTGTGAGGATTTCACAAAGGCAATGCCTCTATCAAAACTTGAGGCATTACTAGTGCTAGTTTCTACTGTCTTTTCCACACAAGGCTTTGAGTTGAATTCCCCAATGCCTAGACCTGTTTTGTCGAAAGTGCTTCTTTGACTAGAGAGCAGGCAGTCCATGGACGATGAGGATTTGTTCCATGCAGAGATAGTCTTCTCTAGGTCCTCAACTTTAGAGGGTAGAATAAACTCTCTTTGTGCATTGAGTGTGTTTTTCTGTTTTAAGGTCTCATTCTTAGTCTCAAGCTTGGAAAGAAGATTAGTACTTAGAAGGGCTGTTTCAAGCTCTTCTTGAACTTTCTTCTTTTCCTCTTGAAAAAGTGAATGATCTTTGGACAAGACTCTGAACCACTTCATGTATTGATGTAGATCAGTAGTTATGCCATGCAGTGCAATTCTTAAGTCATTCATGTCTACATCTGGTGAGTTGAAATCAAATACCTTGTTGAGACTTACATCATGTATGTTGAGGCTTTGTTTTTCCTTTGCATGTTTGGCCATTAAGCACAGATTTTCCATATGTGGTTCTTCCTCATCTCCGGAGTCAGCATTTGAGTCATTATCTGAGTCACTCCATGATCCTCCAGCTACCAGGCTTTTATCTCTTTTCTGAGGCCTCTTGTTTCCTTTGTATTCCTTATTTGCATGTGTTTTCTTCTTTAGTTCTTCTTTGATAGGTTTGTTGTAGTTGGCGATGAAGTGGCCAGGCTTTTTGTAGTTGTAGCATAGTTCATTCATTTGCTCTTGACTGCTGTAATTGCTGACCTTCTTTGGCTTGCTGATTCTGCCTTGTCGCATAAACCTTCTTATTTTCTTTACCAGCATAGCAAAGTCATCATCATCGTCTTCATCATCATTAAAGTCAATCTCAATGTTGACCTTTGATGCACTTTCAGTTGCCTTGAGAGCAACACCCTTATCTTTTTTCCTTCTGATAAGGTTTCAGCACGTTGGGTCAGCTCCAGTTCGTATGTCAGGAGATTTCCATATAGTTGTTGAACTGTCATTTTGTTGAGATTCTTTAACTCTCTTATTGCAGTGGTCTTGGCATCCCACCTGCTTGGTAGGGCTCTCATGAATTTTATGGTCAGATCTTTGTTAGGATAGACCTTTCCATATGCTCGTAGAGTGTTGAGCAGAACATTGAAACTTTCATAGGTAGCAGTTACATTTTCTCCTTGCACATGAGCGAACATTTCGTACTGCTGTGTTAGAAGAGACTGTTTGTTTTCTCTAACTTCTTCAGTTCCTTCGTGCATGATTAGTAGAGCTTCCCAAACTTCCTTAGCTGTTTTGTTGTTTACAACATTTTCAAACAGATCGTCCTCTAAGGATTGGAACAGGATGTTCTTAGCCTTCTTATCAAGTTGGACAGCTCTTTTCTCGTTGTCTGTCCACTATTCTTTAACTTTGATCTGTATATGGTTTGGATCGTCAGTGGTTGGTGCAAGCTTGGTTGTAATATAGGGCCCATTTTGAATGGTCTCAAATAGATCTTCATCTATTGAGTCCATGTACGCTTGCATCATGACTTTCCAGTTAGTAAATTTATCCTTGTTTCACATTGGTGGCTTGCTGCCTCCCCCAGTCCTGGATTCGCTTGGTACGAGTGCCATTGGATCTACTAAAGCTTGTAAACTATAAAATAGAACCTGCTCTAATACCAATTTCTAGTTCCTAGTTGGCACAATAGTTATCTAGAAGGGGGGGGGGTTGAATAGATATTTAAAAAACTTTTCGTTTTAAACTTGTTCTTTGATAATGATTAAAACTTAGCGGAATAAATGTTTGTTTCAATCTTCTTTACCAAGCAATGGAGTAATGAGGGTGAGGCAGTTATGGCAGTTATAACAGATATAGCAGTTATGATATGAATGTAAATGACACAGTCTTTTTTAAGTGGTTCAGAGTACTTAAAGCTCCTAGTCCACTCTTCTACTCAACGAGTAAGATATCCACTAAGGATGTCTGTTACAACTTCTGAATCACACAGATTCCTTCTAGACCAGCAGTCTAGGAACTTCTTAGTTCACTCTTGGTCTCTTCAAGTCCAGCAGACTTCGTACTCTTCTTCAGTTGGTTGATAATGTTGTGTTCTTGATGGTTGCTACTCAGTCGATGTGTAAGAACTTGTTCTAAAGAACTGAGTAGCTGAGAAAGCTTTGCAATATCTTAGATCATAGAGTTGAGCTTGAGAGAGATGTTCACGTTGTTTGTTCAATGTTTGCTTAGTTTTTTGTCTCATCTGTCTGATTTGCATATATGTGATGTTGAAAACTATCCGTTGGATCCATCTGTTGTGGAATTAAATGCGTCTGAACTTTTTGTACTGTGATGGAGACATTTCTTCACATCTTCTGAAATTGTATTCTGGCCCACTGACACAGCAGACTGCTTTCTCACCTACCAACTGAAAAGGTGTTTTGTCCCTCTTATCCATGATACTATCCTTAGCTTCTTCAATACGCTTCTTTGTTGCATACTAAGGATATTTCTTTACTCTGGGACTGATGTGTACTGCAGCGTCTAGAATCCATTCCTCATATGTTGAAATCTACCTTTACATAAATCATGAGGCTCGAAGTTTTCTGACATGAGACAGAAGATGCTCTACGATTTGGATTATGATTCTCTACGATTCAGATCGTAATGACTTGTTGCCTTGGTGCTTGATCTAATGCTATCATTTAGAGAGCAGTAAGATTTCTCTTAAATCCTTGCACACTACGATCCTTACTTGCTCGTGTTGTTGACTCTACATTCCCGAGAGCACACTACAATCGTTGACTTGTAAACTTCATGTTTCCTTCAGCACACTACGATCGTGGAGTTTGGCTCGGCAAACGTTGGGACCACTCTACGATTTCTGAAAAGTCCCTTCAAGGCATGCACACACTACGATCTGATAAGCTCTACGTTTCTGCCTTGACTTCTGCACTGTTGATCAGATGATACACTACGATTTCTTCGAACCCTATCTATTACATTTCAAGATAAACCTAATAGCTTTGATCTTTTCTATCTATACATTCTATTAAAGAATGATACACGTTAAGATTTTAGATCAACCTAACAACTTTGATCTATCACTAAGTCCTTGTACATATATTCATTGAAGGACCTTACAAATAATCATGAGCTTATACATTAAAACATCAAATCATAGAATGCATTCTCCCAACACTTTCATTTAAATTGTTACATCATGTGAGCCTAGGAATCATGTGATCACTGATTCAGTCTATTGAATCTAGATTCAATTCCCGTGATGGACATTTCAGTTGTAAGCACCTTGTAAATTTAGTCATGGTGTTTGGATTTCCTCAGATGGTTTTCATGCCCACGAGGAATTCAGCACTGCTTTGTACATTATTTTCTCGAAGATGCTTCGCATCTCATAAATTAAAAGCAATTAAGCCGAACACTTAATATAAAATGGAAGTGTAAAATGTCTCAATTTTTATTGAGCATAAAGGTTTGAAAAAACCTTTTTTACAAAACATCACTGCCATATCTTGTTTAAAACTGAATTTTTACACAAATTCAAACTGAATTCGAACGAGGCCTCGCACTACTTCCATATAACTGCACATTGACCAACACACACACACATTCATATAATAGTTTCTTCAAAAGTGGCGTTCACCATGGTAACACGGATGTCGGGGGGGGGGGGAAGTTCCTAACACCTTCCCTCCGCATAATCAAGCCCCCAGTGTTAGGTTTGTAATATTCGTTAACGCTATCAAATTGCACAAAATAAGCGGAAACGTGTAAAAATCAGAGTTTAAAAATTTTACAAACCATATACCCGGATCACCCTTTATGCACAATTATTAATTAAACAAAAAAGAAAGAACAAGAATAATACCCTTGAAGATTCGAGCTTCCTGAGGTACAAGTTCACCTCCAATCTTTTTCTCGTTCAACTTGAATCCTCCGGGTTTGTTTCCTTCCTTTGATCAACGTTAGCCACCCAAGTGTATGGCCTCTAGAGGTGATCCACCAAGGAAGAATAAAATTCAAGAAGATGTGTGTTTGGCTAAACCCTAGTTTTCTATTTTTATAGAAAAAAGCGTACTCTCCCAACTATTGGAATTACGTATTCACTTGTTGTGGAAGTGTCAACTACCACACCCATAATAAGACTCTTCTTATTTATAGATGTAGGCAACCTTCCTTAACAATTAAGGAATTGGGTTTTATTTAATTAATTAAATTTTTTTAATTAATTAAGCTCCCTAATCTTATTAGGGATAATTAATTAAACTCATTTAATTAATTTGTCTTCTAATCCTATTAGGATAATTGAGAGTACTTTTATTAATTAATTTCTAAACTCCTTTAGGAATTAAATAATAATAATAATAATAGTAATAATAATAAGACTTCTCTTATTAATTTATATTTAATATTTCCAAAATATTAAATAATAAATATTAAGTTATTTAATTTATTCTATCACCATAGATTAAATTAAATATACTTAACTTATTATTACGATTATGTCATTAACTTCTTAAATAATTATTGTTCCTTTTATGGTATGACCCTTTAGGTTCTCCATATTAAACCGATTGTGAATAAATCAATTAGAGCAATTCTAATCTTATTTAAATAAATAAATAAAGCTATTAATTTATTTAAATAAATAATATTTATTCTACAATAGGGATAAGCCTCCCTAGAGATTAACGACTTTCCAGATAGTATAGATTTCAACATTAATCATAAAAGAACCTTTGAGTAAATAGTTACTGTACAATTCAATCCTTTCACCATACAATGTCCCAATTAAATATAAGACATGGAATTACTGTCAAGTCTTATTTTATTTAATTATATGTATTTCGACTCTTAAATCCACAACTCCAAATAATGCAAATTAGAAACTCCTATCTAATTTCATTCTGCCTTGGCCAAGGACTACTGGGTTGTCATTTTTCGAATCACATAGGACATTTCTCTTCTTTTACTAGAAGTGGTATATTCTTTATTGATCATACATTATCTCCGTGTACAACTTATTATACCCAAGCATACCCTTTGATATACCCTAAGGGTCTTAAAGAATAAGTCAAAGTATAACTCATCATACACCAGATACTATGACGATCTCAAGTCCAAGGATCACTTGTATTACTATCACTACAGGAATTCCTATTGACAGGCAAGGAAAACTCCATTAGGTATTCCTTAGTGAGCCACGTTCAGTGAACTTATTCTCTAATAAGAACCTACATACTTGCTTTACTGTCTCCACACAAATGATCCAATCTATCCGGATTTACTAATCCCCAATTTAGTAATCCAACGATTGGGAACTATTTTAGTTTTAAGCTTTCTAAGAATTTAGATCTCATTAGAATGATCATCATCATTATTCTAAAAGCATTGCTTAAAACTATGGGTTTATCACATATTATAAAACAACATCATATAGATAATTAAAAGCCTTTAATAAATTAATACTTTTTATTAATAAATGAATAAGATTGTTACAAAGTATATGCTTTATCATCAAACATGATTGGCTTGTGTGCATACTACTTTCAATCTCCCACTTGCACTAAAGCCAATCGCCATGGTATCTCATACCCTTCTTCTCTAAGTAACGATTATCCTGCTGTTGGATAAGCTTTAGTAAATGGATATGTAATGTTGCTAAACTATAAGTTTTTATGGCTAATGTAGCAAGCTTTGCTTCATTTCTCACACATAGGATTACTTATCCTTGTTTAGCTTTCTACTTCTGCTTGGTCCCTTCATAAATCTATATTCATGATAACCAAAGTCGGTATACAATACCCAAGTAGAACCTTGACTTAATGAAAAATTTATTTTAAATCATGAACAAATTTATATTTGTAACCGAAACTTCACTAAGCTTCTTTGGTTAACCTCTGCAAGATACTTCTTGCAGTTACTTTCCAGTGTCCAGGCTTATTGCAGTGGAAGCAAACACCTTTGCTATCCATATCAGTTTTGTTCTTATTATCCTTTGTTTTTGTCTTTCTATTTACCTTCTTTGAATCATTCTTATTTTTAGAAGATCCTTTGCCCCTACCAGTAAGACTTGGTCTTTCTTGGTTGGAAAGTAACTCTCAACATTTTTCAACATGTTAAGAAAATCAGCGAGGCTGATATCTTGCTTATTCATATAAAAAATTCACAACAATTGTGAAAGGAGTCCAAGAGTGAGTGCAAGATCAAATCTTGGCTCAACTCTCCATCCATGACAAAACCTGTTGTCCTAATTGATCAATCAAATTGATAATGTTAAGGACTTTTATCTGTACTGTAGTGTCATCGGTCATTCTAGATCGGAAGAGCTCCTTAGATATCTGATATCTATCGGTCCTACTTTCCTCACCATCAACTAATTGATGTGTAGGAATATAGTAGGAGCATCTATAGTTTCATGCTGACGCTGAAGCTCGTTACTCATGGATGCGAACATGATGCATTGAGCCAACTGTGCATCATCTTGCCACTTTTTAAAAGTAGCAATCTATTCCTCAGAGGCATTGCCTGCAACCATTGCAGGAATAGGCGTATTAAGAACATAAGATAGCTTTTCAGCCATAAGAAGTATTCTTAAATTCCTTCACCAATCCAAGTAATTCGGTCCGATTAATTAACATCTAATATACTACGCGGTGATAGTAATTAAGAAATTGTAAAATTCTATAAATGAATTTGTAATTAACAACATTTTAGCATACATTCTTTTACTAATTACCAAAATAATTTAGGTCTTGTTTTAAATTGGTATCTCCCACTATTTTCTTCAAACTATATTATCCTCAATATATATTGTTCGGCAAAATCTAATTAAAGTTTTGCTAGTGAGAATAAGGGTCCCATTTCAAATGTATATAGCTTTGTGGTGACACAACAAACTATATATAAATAAATAGGTAGACAACTCTTGTCAATTACATCAACTATGCAACTCCTTGTATTTTGCCTCTTAGATTATTTTGATCAAGTGGTGGCACATCCGAATCAAAATTATCCAAGTTAAGTCCAACCTAGCACTACATATATTCAAAAAAGAAAAATATTGTCCTTGTGGTGACACAACAAAACAATATTGTTCAATTTTCTATATAAGCATCAAATGTGATAAATTAACATCTTAAATACTTAATACTTGCCTTGTGGTGACACAACAAACTCATATTAAATATTTAATACTCTATTAATTTTATCATGCTAGAAGGCGACGTTCGATATTCCAAGTATCTTTGAACGCTTAGGACTTAATATAAAAAATTTTAAGGGTTTGTTATTAAAATGTCTCATCTTGTTTAGCGCGCATGCACATATATATATAAAATACGTGTCATATTAATTAACATGCGAAGCATGTTTGCATAATATATAATATATATAATATAAGCATGCACATATAGAATACTATATTCTACCTGGATTGATTATGGCCTTTTATTCTAATTTGGTTCACTAGAGCCACCAAGTGAACCAAAAGATCAAACCCTAGGGGTGCAAGAATTAATATTTAAATATAACTATTACATTTAAACCCGGACTCTATTACAAAAGGGTCTTCAAGCGCTCCTTATTTTTTGATCTCTAATTCTTCAAAATTAATTCTAATTATTCCTATTACAAAACTATTTTAAAATAACTAGAAACCTTGATCAGCAGTCAAGGGGAAGTACATAGGAGGGAGATAGAATTTACATTAAGAAAAAATTAGAGAAGACGATGTACGCATACCCCATTTAATAAAATCCATACATTCATTCATCCAACTAAAATAAAATCCAATCACATTGGTCAATAGTCCATAATCAATCTCATTTATTATCATACCTATCACCATATGCATCAATAAATAATATTCATCTCATAAATAATAAACATTCAATATATATTGATATCATTTAATGGGCAAATTTAGTTAGTATAAAGTCTAATTTTGAATCAAAATAAACTCCTTTATTTTAATCCAAATTTAAATCAAAATAAAACTATTTTATTTTAATTTATCCAATTTTGAATAAAATAAACTATTTTATTTTAATCAAAATCTTTAATCAAAATAAACTCCTTTATTTTAATTAATTATGGAATCCAATTCCAAATATAAAAAAAACTCCTTTCTAAAGAAAACACAGATTCTCTTTCCTATTCACAAATAAACTCTTTTATTTTGAATAATATGAAATCTTATTTCATATCTAAATAAACTCCTTTTATTTAAGGAAACATAGAATCCAATTTCAATTCCAATTAGTTATTATAGAATCCAATTCCAACTCTAATTAGTTAGTATGAAATTCAATTTTAAAATTAAAATAGATCCTTTTATTTTTAGATTAAAATAAACTTTTATTTTAATTATAAAATAATTAAGAATATATATATATATATATATATATATATATATATATAATATAATATAAACTATCTGTGATACACGTGACGATTAAAATTATATTAGCTAACATGATTTGTTCTAGGTGATTCACTTAATATGATATATATATATATATATATATATATATATATATATATATATATATATATATATATATATATATATATAATCCATGCTTCCATTGAATCCCTTAAAAAATACTCCATTCGTCCCAAATTAATTGCTCAGTTTTGACTTTTTAAAGTCAAATTGACTATTTTTAAAACTAATCTTTTTACTATTTTTGCTAAAATATAGGTGAAGAGATTATAACCAAAAGAAAGTATATACAATTTATTATTAATCCTAATTTTTATAATTTTAGAAATATATTTATATATGCTTGATTATTAATTTTAAAAATAGTCAATTTGACTTAAAAAGTCAAAACTGAGCAGTTAATTTGGGACGGAGGGAGTAACCTGAATCACCTTAGCCGTACCATGATAGCGTGCTCACGGAATTTCAAAAAAACATGCGCAGACTACCAAAAATTGGCAAATTGTCTAACATACTTCCGAAATTTATTACGATTTTATTTTGTTTTTTTAAAATTAATTTTATACAATAAAATTATGTCCAATTAAATTGTTCTAAACACATATCAATATACATATAAAATTAAAACAATTAATAATTCGCATAAAGGTTTGGCTCTGATGCCACTGTTAGGTTTGTAATATTCATTAACGCAATCAAATTGCACAAAATAAGCGGAAACGTATAAAAATCAGAGTTTAAAAATTTTATAAACCATATACCCGGATCACTCTTTATGCACAATTATTAAATAAACGAAAAAGTAAGAACAAGAATCATACCCTTGAAGATTCGAGCTTTCTCAGGTACAAGTTCACCTCCAATCTTTTTTGCGTTCAACTTGAATCCACCAGGTTTGGTTCCTTCTTTTGATCAACATTAGCCACCCAAGTGTTTGGCCTCTAGAGGTGATCTACCAAGGAAGAATAAAATTCATGAAGATGGGTGTTTGGCTAAACCCTAGTTTTCTATTCTTATAGAAAAAGGCATACTCTCCCAACTATTAGAATTACGTATTCAGTTATTGTGAAAGTGTCAACCACCATACCCATAATAAAACTCCTCTTATTTATAGATGTAGGCAACATTCCTTAACAATTAAGAAATTGAGTTTTATTTAATTAAATAAGCTCCCTAATCTTATTAGGGATAATTAATTAAACTTATTTAATTAATTTGTCTTCTAATCCTATTAGTATAATTGAGAGTACTTTTATTAATTAATCCCCAAACTCCTTTAGGAATTAAACAATAATAATAGTAATAATAATAAGACTTCTCTTGTTAATTTATATTTAATATTTCCAAAATATTAAATAATAAATATTAAATTATTTAATTTATCATATCACCATAGATTAAATTAAATATACTTAACTTATTATTATGATTATGCCATTAACTTCTTAAATAATTATTCTTCATTTTATGGTGTGACCCTTTAGGTTCTCCATATTAAACCGATTGTGAATAAATCAATTAGAACAATTCTAATCTTATTTAAATAAATAAATTAAGCTATTAATTTATTTAAATAAATAATATTTATTCTACAATAGGGATAAGCCTCCCTAGCGATTAACGACTTTCCAGATAATATAGATTTCAACATTAATCATAAAAGAACCTTTTAGTAAATAGTTACCGTACAATTCAATCCTTTCACCATACAATGTCCCAATTAAATATAAGACATAGAATTATTGTCAAGTCTTATTTTATTTAATTATATGTATTTCGACTCTTAAATACACAACTCCAAATAATGCAAAATAGAAACTCCTTTCTAATTTCATTCTGCCTTGGCCAAGGACTACTGGGTTGTCATTTTTCGAATCACAGAGGATATTTCTCTTCTTTTACTAGAAGTGGTAGATTCTTTATTGATCATACATTATCTCCATGTACAACTTATTATACCCAAGCATATCCTTTGATATACCCTAAGGGTCTTAAGGAATAAGTCAAAGTATAACTCATCATACACAAGATACTATGATGATCTCAAGTCCAAGGATCACTTGTACTACTATCACTACAGGAATTCCTATTGACAGGCAAGTAAAACTCCAATAGGTATTCCTTAGCGAGCCACGTTCAGTGAACTTATTCTTTAATAAGCACCTATATACTTGCTTTAGTGTCTCCACATAAATGATCATGAGATAAATCATTCTCATCCAATGAGCAAGCAACGTATGTACCAATCTATCCGGATTTACTAATCCCCAATTTAGTAATCCAACGATTGGGAACTATTTTAGTTTTAAGCTTTCTAAGAATTTAGATCTCATTAGAGTGATCATCATCATTATTCTAAAATTATTGCTTAAAACTATGGGTTTATCACATATTATAAAACAACATCATGTAGATAATTAAAAGCCTTTAATAAATTAATACTAATAATATTGTTACAAAGTATATGTTTTATCATCAAACATGATTGGCTTGTGTGCATACTACTTTCACCCGAACCCTAATGAATCTCGGTTTCACAGACCCGTTTAGCAGTGTCACATCACTGGGTCAATGTGCAAACCTTTTCTCAGTTGTGTTGGTACAACCATATAAAAAAGCAACTGGCGACTCTTACAGTCAAATCGTCGACATATACATGTCGGACCTATTCACAACTTATTTTTTCAAACAAATCTCACCTAACATGAGAACACCAAAGAATAAGAACAGAAAATGGACAAATAAAAATCCCGACGTCGACACTACACACACACATACGCAGATAAAAGTTTGTGAAAAATGGCGGTAACCGTTTTATTATGGAAGTCGGGGGGTGCCTACCACATACCCTCTACTTAATCAAGCCCCCTAGACCCTAACTAATTTTGGTTTTGCATACCAGTTAAACAGTGTCACATCACTAGGTCTTTATGGAAACCTTTTCTCGGTTGAGTTGGTGCAACCATTTAAAAATAACCAACTGGCGACTCTTACAGTCAAATCATCGACATATACATGTTGGACTTTTTCAAACTTATTTTTTCAAACAAATCTCACTTAACATGAGAACACCAAAAGACAAGAACAGAAAGGGAAAAATAAAAATCCCGACGTCGACTGGTGGCTACTCTGCTGGGGACACTAGTAAGAGGGCTTAAGCCGTTATTCAAAGCTTTTCAAAACTTTTTCCTTCTTGTGTGTGGATGCAACATTTACATTTGAATGAATGTGTATTAATGCTTTATTTACTGCACTTAGTGCTTCGCACTATATCTACCTGTGATATTAGTTCTTCGTACATGTCATCATTTCCATACGGTGAGACCCGATGTATGTGAATGTATGTTATGTGGTCCCTCCACCATGAGGCTGTCCCGTCAGTGTTTGATTACTAGACTCGTCGGGAGAATAATTCCATGAGGCTTAGGAAAAACACCACACAGATTCACTACAGTTGAAAGATCGGATTAACTTCCCATCGAGTAAATTGCGATAATCTAGGAACCTTCATGCCAAAAAGCCACGAGAGTAACCTAAGATAGGTTAGCCTCTGATAAACCAAATACAGAGGGAAGTCTCTTCATACCTTTCCATTTCAATTATTTTTAATTTCATTTCCATGTCAATCTCAATATAATGGAAAATAGAAAAGAATATGTGAACATGCATATCAAAACATGTCATGTTATCTTGTCATTAAAACAACTAACATCCATTTTACAGGAAAATACTCCTAAAAATGGTCATATTACATAGCATGTAACATTCCACGTTTCCCCAGACTAAACTATAGAAGTCTTTTTGTAGGAAAATGATTGGTCCCGCTACCCGTTCAAAGTCCAAGAAGGAACTAAGCTGATGAGTGGGATTTATACCCGCGAATTGAATACTTTATGGCTTAAATAGTTGTCTGATCTTAGTAAATTTTATATAGTTTTATATGATTATAGTGCTATTATGCTTAACAAACGTATTGCATGGCTTTACAGGTGGTTCTATGCTTTTAGGGGCAAAACAATCATTTTAATGTAGCCGCGCCGCGACGCCAAAGCCTAGCCTATAGCTTGCACCACAGTGCCACCTCCGTGTCCTTGTTGATGTCACCATGGCGCTGCAGCGCCACTCTATGCCTTGTTGCCTATGCCGCGGCGCCACCTCCGGTGCCCAGACAAAGAAGGCTTGTTTTTGACCTAGCTTGAAGGGAACTGACTTATAAAATGGAAGTGAGCCTCTGCATACGGGGGATATATCATATATCATTACAGACCATATAATCAGATAGCTTAGCTTGGGATAGTTTCTTCTGTAATTTCTTTCTCTTTCTATTAGTTAATGTCTATAAATATAGATTAGGTAGTTTAGGGAGAAGTCTGGTTTTCCTTGGAGTATCAAGAGCAGTGAGCTACACAGATTGGAAAGCTTAAGAGGAGCGAAATGCTTGGAGACTGAAGAGCCTCGACAGAGGTTATTCTTATCCATTTATTTCCTCTAATTTTGTAATCTGTAAATGTTGTCTTTATTGCTACTTATATTTTGTTCAATAGCTATGAACTGAATATTGGCTCTATAGTTATAATGAAACCCTTTGTTATTTAAATTGACTGTCTTATCTCTTTGATTGGCACCATATGATTTGGTTTAATATATTCATGCTTAATGATTCTCGCTAAGACATTAGTGATGATTTTGGTAATCTATATGATATCGACAAAAGGATTGTAGATTTACACATATATATATTGGCATGTGATTGTGGGTTTCGACTGCATAAGTTGTGCGTAGAATAAACATATATCTGTGCGCCACGTGTGACCTAATAGAGAACTTATGCCTAAATCCTTGTTAGGTTAATTCGCATAGACATGTGTAGGATTATCACCTAGCTTCGATGTTCTTTTCTGTTCTATTCCCTTTCGGGTGGATCTGGAGAGGATATATTCGTGCATACCTCAACAGAGGTGTATGAGCACCTGTGTGTTCTTGGTCGACACATTGTCATGACCATTAAGACCAATAAGAGAAGGGTAGCTAGTTTGATGAAGCATAGCACGCCAGGTGTTCGACAGAATGCCGGTGTGGGTGTGAAGTTGTGACCTTAGCTTGTACGTCCTTCGATTACCATTCGTTATCCATTTATTTGCTTTGTCAATTAGTTATAACTAGATTTATCACACTTCCATTTATTGCTGTTCAAATAAGACTTTAGCGATACAAAGTCGATACTTGGTAAATATTAGTGATAGTTCCTCATGGGTATGCCACTATACTTATCACTGTATTAATTGTTAGACCACATATACTTACGCGTGTTTAGTGATCGGTTTTCTGACCATCAAGTTTTTGGCGCCGTTGCCGGGGAACTATTATTCTAATATTGTCCAATATTGATTTAAATCAATATAGTCTTAATTTGAACGTATATATATATATATATATATATATATATATATATATATATCTTTAATTTGTTTGATCTCCCTTTTTTTTAAGTTTATAGATTATGGACGATCAATGTTATCAATGACCTTACGAGAGGACGACACAATCAAGCTCGGAAGAAGGACTTGAGCAATTGCAAGTTCAAATTGCAAATGTCTTAAGGGTTTTTGACAATCTTGAGTGTCAGTCCACTCAGAATGCCTACTGTCAGGAGCGAACTGACACTGAACTGATCTCCTATCATCTAAACTATCAAGTTTATCCAAACTCTTGGGATTATAGTCAAGAGCAATATCATAATCTAAATCATGCCTATCAAGTAGAATATCAGTCTCCGCCGCAATATGAGTTGATGTCTCGACCCAATAAGAGCTTTTCTAAGTACTCAACACAAGAAGAAGAGAACAGGCTTGAAGAGCTTCTCACAAACTTTATTGAGAGAAATGAGGTTCGGATGAAAAGCCAAGAAGCCGCAGTGCAAAGCCTCAAAAGTCAATTGGTTCAACTCGTCAATGCCATTGCAAATCCACTGCTAACCTTTCTACCGATCAATATTGAGTTCAACGATGAAGTAGTAGAGCAGTGCACGGTGGATACGAAGGAGAAGGCGATGAGTCTCACTAAGTTATTGAGGGCAATGTTAAGGTGCAAATTGACCAACCTGCGGAGGCTGATCTAGAAGAAGAGAGGATCAACAGTGGTTTATTGTCAAGACGAATCAATAGTTGGAAACCACACTCTCGGTTGTGAAAACCTTAGAGGGCCCAATAGAGCACAAAGAACGCTTTCAACTTGATGATAAAGGCGAATTAGTGGTAATTTTTGTGGTGAAAGATTCTTTATGCCGATGGGTGAAGGAAAAAGGGATGATCAACCACCCATGTCTGCCAAAAATTTAAATGAATTAACTAATAGATGGCATGAAATGGCCATTTTTGCTTATGAGCCGGATTGAGCGGCATCGGTACAGTCAAGCCGACGACTTTAAAACAAGCGCTTGATGGGGATGCACCCCAATCTAAGTATCAATTTTCTCTATTTTTCTTTATTTATGTCTAGCTTACTTTGTGTCTTTTCAATTTAGTTGATAACATAGTTGTCAGATTGGGTATTAATGTTTTTATGACTATCATCTGCAGGAAACATGTTTGTTATGATGAATTGTATATATAATTGTTGAGTTACAGTAGTTTTTATGTAGTTATTAATAATGAATGATTTCCTTTGTAGTGTACTTTTTATCTTAATCTTTGCATGTGCAGAAAATAGGCAGGAAAAACAATTATTGAAGGCCAGTGCTGCAGCGCCAGATATTACACTGCACGCCGAGCCGCGGCACCGAGTATTTATTAAGCACGCTATACCTCGCGCTGCAGTGCCACAGAGCAACAACCATGTCACGCCGCGATACCATAACCGACCTCACCCTACTGCTAATTTGCGACGCAGCGCCGAACAAAGAAGGATTGCCCGCACCGCGGCGCCACATGCAAATTTTTGTTGCCTTAAATAGGTAGCACTCGGCTACTGCTCTAAGTTTCCCCCTCTTTTTCACACAAGCCTCCCCTTTGTGTACGCCTACCAGCCTCTCATTAATTCAACCCTACTTCTCATATATCCCCACACGATTTCCCCCCCCCCCTCGCCTCCAATTCATTACATTTTCTGTCGCCAGCAAACGAGAGGGGCTCCATTAAATTACAGAACGAGGGTTTGTGCAGAGGACTGAAACTAGGTTTATTCTCACACTTAAGGTATCTTTGGATTTCATTCAATCAGATACACCTGTTGGTTTAATATTTTGATTTGTGCATTTTTATTGATTGGTTGTGTGATTTCCACTAGAGGAAATCTTGTTAGAGTATCAACAAACAACAGGCTGTCTAGTTTGGTTTTAAGAGCGCCCACAAGGTGTTTGAGAAATTTCCTAAGAGAGAATTTGACTGCTTTGGGCTAATTAGCATTGAAATTTCATTGGGGTTGACTCTAGCCGAAGTTTGGGGGAGTTTGAATTGGGTCTTCTATTTGTGTTCAAGCCGATTACTATGAAATCTGAATGGCTTCAAAATAACAATGACTAAGCGTCCGCGGTTCATCGTTCGTAGTACCAACGACATGGGACAACACAAAATTTGTGAGCGAAGAGGCTTGGAAAAGGTACAAAAGCTCTTTTGCCGCTCGAAATTTGATCCCTGAGCGGGGTTTGAGGCCGGACAAAAAGGACGGTGAGTTGGTGGCCATGATTTCGGGACGGCAGTGGATCCACTTCCCAAGGTCACCCGAATCAGCAATCATTTCTGTAGTTCGTGAGTTCTACGCCAATGCTATTATAATTATAAGATAAGTGTAAGTTTGACTTGATTAAAATTAATTAAATAAAAATGTGACAATGGAACTATATAATATAAGTGCTATAAAAATAAATTAAAGGGGGAAGTAATAGTGTTCAGCCAAACAAAGCCTTGTGGCTTTTTGGCATGATTTAACTGATAAACCTATTGGTTTTTTTAACTGATGAACGTGAGAGGGACTATATACATTATTTTTTCTATTTTGCGAATTATTTTTTTCCAAGAGGCTAAGAAGAACATAGAAAATACAGAAAAAAAGAGAGTGGGCTAGGAAAAGAAATTGAGGGTTCTCTGTGAGTTAAGAATCAAGGGGAAGAAGAAGGTTTGTCAAAGCCTTGGAATCATCATCTTTGCTAATATAAATCAAGGATTAAAGGTATAATCTATTCCTAATTTCAAGTCTTGGTTTTTTAATGATTATTCTCTGTAATTCAAATTTTGTTGGATTGTTATTTTCAATATTGATTGTATGTATGTAATATGTAAGACCCCAACTTTTATGAATAAAGAATAATGTTCTCGAAATATATTTTTGAATATTATGGCTTGGATTTGATATAATGTTATAGTTGTGGGTAATATTTATAAATTTTGCAAAGTAAGCAAGTGGTTATATAATATTCGATTGGTTGGGGAATATTCGTTTTAACAGGGAATATTCGTACGATGACATAATCATTGGTGGACCCCACAACGGAAGTAAAAGTAACGACGAAAGGGTTACCATTAAACTGTTGAACTACCCGTTAGTAAAAGTACAGTAATACGTGTGGTTACATAGTAGCACACAGTATTGATTATTGATGCTTACGTGAGAAGTCACTCAGTTATACTCAATTATTGCTATAGTAATTGCTACATCGTATCTCTCATATTATTGATTCAATTACTGTCACAGTATCATCTGCATAATATGTTATACTATTAAATAAATAATTGAGACGACAAAGTTATTCATATTATTATTTTCCATATTGACAATGTCTAGAAGTTCTGTCAAGGAGAGGTTTGGTCACTTAATTGCGCGTCAATAAGGAGAAATCCTTATCGGAAAATCCTCTCTTTCCTGGGAACGACCTGGTTGTTAAATATTATGAATAATAATATTAATGATGAATAAGTTCGTGTTGATTAAAGATGAAATGGATAGTTCCATTATGTTGGAATTATTAGTGTTAGTAAAAATCGACATTTATTTCGATAATAATTGATGTCTAGAGGTTATGTTAACCAATCGGGTAATTAACCGGATAAATGAGTAATTAATTGCTATTAATTCACATGATTATAACTATTTGTTCACATTCTTGTACTATTAGGGGATGTGGTACAAGATTGATAATACTTGCAAGATTAAGTTAAAAATGGAGGTATAGTTGAAGGTTTTAATACTGTAATTAGTTTTTTCACATGATTATACTATTAAGTCACATGAATGAACTATTAATTCACATTATTTACTATTAGGGAAGGTAGTGTAAGTTTGATAATACTTGTAGGACTAAATTAAAAATGAAGAAAAAGAGGAAGGTATTATACTGTAATATTTTGAGCCCCAAAACGTGTAATTATCGAAACTATATTTTCCTATAAATAGAAGCTCATGGTTCCATTCTTTATTATTATGTTGGAATATCCTGTCTGTGCGGGTTATACATGACCTGGTTCCATTATTTATTATTATTTTGGAATATCATGTCTGTGCGGGTTACGCATGACCTGGTTCCATTCTTTATTATTTTGTTAGAATAACCTGTCTGTACAGATTACGCACGCCTGGTGAATTCTTCTGTTATTCTATTCTTTATTATTCTTTTAGAATAACCTGTCTATATGGATTACCTCATACATGGTGAATGATCCTTCGTATGTATTCCTTATTAAATTATTGCAGTTTCATATATTCTATTTATACTCAGTTTGTTAAATTTTTGGCTTCTATACTCCATGAAATTAGTGAAATATCCTTGATATTTATGCTTCATCTAGTATCTTTTCATGAAAATATTCTTCTGAGCATTCTTGAAATTTACTCCACAAAGAAGTATCATGTTGACAATTTGGACGTTATTGATTTCTAGATAAAGTAAAATTATAAATCTTTAAAATTTATCCTTAAACTTGTTTTATTGAATTATTATGTCATTGTCATCATCCCCATGCTTATATTGTGATTAAAGTCATCTTTGACTTACGTGCATAGATGGACTTGGTATGATTATGACCAGGGATTATTCGGTGTAATCATGACCGTAATGTGATGAATGAGGTGGTAAAAGTCCTCATGGCCCTGTAGTTCATTGATGGACAATTGTAGGTATGATTATGACCAGGGATAATTCGGTATAATGATGACCATTGATGATTACTTGAATATCATTGGCCGTGATGCAGGGATGATTCGATTTTATTTATTAAGTTGAGTCTCAGCGATAAAGTTGATGAATTTTTTTTAATCATAGATGATAGTAGATTTTATGCTCTACTTGACTCTTCTAATAGATTGCTTGTTCCGCTGTAGTTAAACTTATTGTATATTATATTCTATCAGTTTAACATTGTTGAAGGGTAATGATAATTTATTTTGCATTATCTTAGTCATAATATTTCTTATTGGGCTAGTTGAGCTCACCCTTTCTTTCACTGTTCTCTTCAGAAAATGAGAATATAGCCGGGACTAGTCAGGGAACGGAGTGATGGTCCAGATGATAGCATTAGTAGTCATCACTATTCTGTTAAATAGTGTGACAATAAATGTAATGAAGACTCCATTGAGTGTGGATATTGTCTAGATGATAATATTCTTATTAAAACTCTTAGATTATGTTGTCGTATTTTACACGACTGTTGTATAATTAAGTTGTATTTGAATTTTGTACCATGTATTTGACGACTATAGATGGGTGATGTATACCTGTTTTGGGGGCATCACATAATATATTGGTTATCATCTAAAAGTGAATTGCAGTAATAAAATTCATGAAAATCATGTTTTGTGTTCTTGTGTTTTCTTGGGAAAAAGGGAAATTTTGGTTACTGATTTGTTAGAATGGTTGTTATGTATGTTATAGATAGCTTATAATCTATTATATATAGTTTAGAAATTATTTTGGAATATCAAATTCATGAGTAGTCATGTTTGAGAAGAATGAATTGGTTTTGGTTGAATATGTATAATATGGTATATTTTGAGTCAAAAATTTAAGTTCAATTCATGTAAGAACCTGTTAATTGTTATTGTTAGTATATTGAAATACAAAAACTTTACATTTGGAATGAATTAATTTGGTGGATTAACGAAGTCGTGGTGATATGATTCGCTAAACATGTCAAAATTTGAGTTATAATCATAAACATGACATTAATCCTTTAAATTTGGTTGCTTTGTTGTTAGAAGTGTAATATGCATGCTTGGTGTTAATTTTATTAAGATTACAATTTCTGGTATACCTGTGTTGTTGGTTCTATAATGTTTTGGGAGCTTTAGTTTGGATCAGAGCAGAAACAGTTTCCAGAATCTGGGATCGTGCACCAGCGCAGCCACACTGGTACCAAGGCCTAAAATGGCGCGGTCGCGCCATAAGCTGAACAGAAACAATTTGTTTTTTTTTCTTCTGTCCATAGCGTGTTAGACCTAACCTAGTTTAAGATGCATTATAATGTGTTAAACATAAAATGAGATTCTAAAATAGATTGTAAACATGTATATGATGATTTTAGAATGAAAAGATAATGACTTAGAAAACGTTGACTTATAGTTTATTAAGTTTTGAGATGTTATTTAAGCATGATGATGCTTTACCAAATTTATGGTTTCAGACCTGTAAATGGTATTAGTGATTGGAATATGATATAGAATAATGAGATGAACTTGAATGAGAATTAAACATATAGGGTTAATGTTAGTTTAACTAATCAATATTGCGATTCTAATGGTATATGTAGGGTATTTGGCGAACGTGTGTTATAATTGTGTAACTTACGCACGAGGCAAGTTCATAAACCTTAATCTTATATTGAGCAAGTTTCTTGGCTCTATCTTGTTTACGATTATGCAAGTTCTTGTATCCTAATTCTTGTACATTGAGCAAGTTTCATATTCCTAACTTGATATCATTATGCAAGCTTCTTATCTTTAATCTTTTTTGAGCAAGTTCCTAACTTTTGTTTCTTGCCATTTAAAGCATAAATTGTTCAAGTTCATTGTCCCAAATGAGATTTTCTAACTCTTTTAGATGTAATACTTTGGATATAAAATGTTTATTCAATTGTATATTGTTGATATTCAATCTTTGATTAAAATATCATTATTCAATCTTATATTATCGTATCGAACCTCGAGTGGCTAGTGAACTTTATTGAAATTGGCTAGTCCATAGTTGATGATCGTACAAAAATTTTAGGACCAATGTTAAGCTAATCCAAACTAAACTTTCTTTAGTGCGGAAATTCTAAAGTCAAACTGAGATGGACAATCCTAATATAGGGGATTATGTATGCGTTAGCGTTTAGATGTTTGTGCACAATACATGGTACGAAGGGCTGATCTCCCTCAGTATAAAAAAAGGTCGGTATAGTCTAATGACTATTAAAGGTTGAGGTAGAAATACTTAGTAACCTTGGGACACAGTTCATGTTCTTAAGACCCTCAGATATAAATCACAAACTGGTTTTCTATTCTTGATTCGAAGAACAGGTTCCTTATTATTCAGTATTCATTGCTTACTCTTACATTATTGCTATTGTCATCATTATATTAGTGAGCAATTGTTTGATCACTCTTGTAATTAACACTGCAACTAAAGTTGAGAAAATTGATGAGCTGTCTTCCAGCAAAGGCAAGATGTTTAAATGATGAAGACTTATTTAATTTTACTTAACTGAACTTCTGTTATTATACTTATTTAATTATGATGTATCCTGCAGACTTAAGTAATAATTGAAGGTTATATTACCTGGGATTTATTTTAAGATGATGTAACCCTTAAATGGGGATGATTATTATTTAAGTTGTTTAATTTATGTCTTTATTCTTGATTATGGGTAGTTAGATGTAATTATTTTGGATAGTGAGCACCAAGTCCTGTAGGAATAAAATACCCAGATTGGGGGGTGTCACAAGTTGGTATCAGAGTCTTAGGTTTTGAACCTTAGGTGGGGGAAACCTTAGGAAGTAACCTTTAAGAAGATAAAAAATATGGTGGTGATAAACTCTTAGCGAGTTCTAAGGAATGAATTAAGGAATTCATTGAAGATAAAACAAAATGATAAAACACTTTATGTGCTTATGTGTTAAAAACTTATGTGCTCGCGAGTATCGAAGAGTGTCACGTAATAAATAAAACTTAAAAGCATTTTGTTGTCAGGATGTCTAACGTTGAAGGATCCAATCAAGCTGGGGAAGAGATACCTCGGGCACTTAGAGATGAGGAGCCCCGAGATGTCCATGTTGTTCTAAAGTAGTTGATCCAGAGGGAGCCTTCTCTGTTGGTCGCTGATAAGGACAAGAGAATGAGGCTGTGTCTGATCCTGAGGAGGAGGAGGACTCTGAGGAGATTAAGGTGGAGGATGTGGAAGGGGATCTTGTGGAGTTTCCACCAAACTCCATATCAACTAAGATGTATGATGAATTGTATGACTGTAATATAGAATTACAGGAAAAGGTTGAGGAACTGAAGGAGCTAGCTGATATGCGTCAGGCTACTATAGAGCAGAAGGATGTGGAGATTCAGGAACTCGACGCACGTCTTGGGAACACAGAATGGGGTAAGATGAGTATGTAATCCTGAAACTTTACAAGTTCAGGAAAGTTGATGTTGATAGCAGAGATAATATCCTTACTATATTTTGAAGGCTGTGAATGAATAAAATATTAAAGTTTATTGAAATGTTATGTGTTAAGCTTTAATCATAAAATGTTTGAACTAAACCTTAAATATTTAAGAAACTGAGTGGTGATCTAATAAGCATATATCTTAAACAGAAAATGCCACCTAGATGAAGACAACAACGCCAACAACCACCTTCTGAGGGGTCTACTAATAATCACAATAATGAGGCCAACGCTAACCCGGTTCATCAGTTGGTGACCTTGTTAACAGGAGCACTTGCGAATCAGCCACGGGCTCAAGTCATGACTTTCAAGGACTTCAAAGTAGTTAGACCGCCAGAGTTTCAAGGGTCTATTAATCCAGTTGAAGCCCAAACCTGGATCATGGACACGGAAAAAGTTTTTGATGTTTCCAAGGTCAATGAGGATCGAAAATCTGCCTTCGCAACGTTTATGTTAAAGTCTAAAGCTAGTTATTGGTGACAAGTGAATAAGGTTTATGGGGACAGGGAATTATAGCGTGGAAAAGGTTCAAAGAATTTTTTTTTGAGATGTACTTCTTGACGAGTTCCCGGAACCAGATGGAAGTTCAATTTTTGGAACTAAAGCAAGGAACCATGTCTGTGTCAGAGTATGCAACGAAGTTTAATGAGTTGTAAAGGTTTGCTTCATACCAAGTCAATACAGATGTGCGTAAGGTGAGAATGTTCGAAGAGGGGTTGAAGTCCTGGCTATATAGCAAGGTTTCAATGTTTCAGCTAAATACGTTTATAGAAGTATTAAAAAGGCAATTATCGCGGAAGGTGGAAGAAATGCCTTAACTAAGTATAATCAAGAACACAAGAAGAGGAAGAGTGAGAATGAAAATAAAGCTGGCAGATGCAATAGTGGAAGTAGTAACCAGAAAATGAAGTGGAATGAAAATTCAAATGTGGGAGGACAGCAAGGAAGTCAGCAAAAAAAGAAGTTTGAAGCTTGTAATACTTGTGGGAAGAACCACACTGGTGTGTGTTTGAAGGGTAAGCAATTGTGTTTCAATTGTGGTCAGGAGGGTCACATTGCAACAAATTGTTTTAGCCCGAAGAAGGGAGCCTGTTTCACTTGCGGGTCAAAGGATCATATGGCTCATGATTGCCCTAGGAAGACATCATGAGGTGCAAGTGGAGGCAAGGGAAGAAACATCAGCGGTATGTTGACTATCAGTGGGCCAGTACAATCAAACCGACCTACTGCTAGAACTTTCAATATGACTGTGCAAGAGACTGTGCAGTCAAAGGATGCGGTGTAAGGTATCATTCCGATTAATGGTATAAATGCTTATGTGCTATTTGATTCAGGTGCTACTTGTTCATTTATATCCGATGATTTTGCTCAAAACTTAGATTTACCTCATGAAGAATTAGATTTTCCTTTAAGCATAGAGATTGCAAATATGGAAGTGATTCCTGTTAGGTTTATATACAAGAATTGTAGGGTGGATATAAAGGGCCACGAAATGATGGTAGATTTATTACCAATTAAACTTGGGGAATTTAATGTTATATTTGGAATGGATTTGTTATTCAATTATGGGGTAGTAATTGATTGCCAAAAGAAATGTGTTGACCTTTTGACTCCGTCAAAGGTGGTGTTTTATGGCATCAAGTCTCCTAGATAAGCGAGTTGTCTGACGATGATGCGAGCCAAGAAGTTATTGAGATAAAGATGTGTAGGATACTTAGCCTACATAGTTGATACTCAAAAGAAGATTGTGGAATTGGAGGAGATACCGGTCATTAGAGATTTTGCAGATGTATTTCTAGACGATTTGCCTGAACTTCCGCCCGATAGAGAGATTGAGTTCGTAATTGATTTAGCGCCAGGAACGACCCCAATATCTAAAGCCCCATATAGAATGGCCCCAGTAGAGATGAAAGAGATAATAGTGCAGTTACATGAATTACTAGACAAGAAGTATATCCACCCGAGTTTATCGCCGTAGGGAGCGCCGATGTTATTTGTCAAGAAAAAAGATGGATCAATGCGGCTCTGCATTGATTACAAAGAATTAAATAAGGTTATAATTAAAAATAAGTATCCATTACCGAGAATTAATGATTTGTTCGATCAACTGAAGGGAGCTAGATACTTTTCGAAGATAGATTTAAGAAGTGGATATCATCAGTTGAAGGTAAGGAAGGAGGATGTTCCAAAAATGGCATTTAGAACTCGGTATGGTCATTACGAGTTTCTGGTTATGTCATTTGGTTTAACCAATGCACCTACATCGTTCATGGATTTAATGAACAGGGTGTTTAAACCTTTCTTAGATAAATTTGTAGTGGTGTTTATTGATGCTATATTAGTGTATTCTAAAACCAAGGAGGAACATGTTGAACACGTAAGGGTAACGTTGAAGACATTAAGAAGAAAGAAGTTGTATGCTAAATTTTTGAAATGTGAGTTTTGGTTAGAACGCATGCAGTTTCTTGGGCACGTTATTGATAAGGACATAATCTCGGTAGATTCATCAAAAGTTGAAGCTGTAATAAATTGGGATCAGCCAAAGACAAGGTCAGAAGTAAAAAGTTTCTTGAGATTGGTAGGTTACTATAGGTGTTTATTCAAGATTTTTCCAAGATCGCAACTCTGTTGACAAATTTAACTAGCTAGGAAGGCAGTTAAGTTTGTTTGGACGGAGAAGTGTGAGAAAAGCTTTCAAGAATTAAAGAAGAAATTTAGTTCAGCACATGTGTTATCATTGCCTGATGATAGAGGAAATTTTGTGGTATATAGTGACGCATCACATAAAGGAATAGGTTGTGTGCTTATGCAGAACGACAGAGTTATTATGTATGCATCACGTTAATCGAAGGATTACGAGAAAGGGTATCCGACTCATGATTTGGAGTTGGCTGCGGTGGTGTTTGCTCTGAAGATTTGGAGGCTCTATCTTTACGGAGAGAGGTGTGAGATATATACGAACCATATAAGTCTGAAGTATATCTTTACAAAAAAGGATTTGAATATGCGACAGAGAGGATGGCTGGAGTTAATTAAAAATTATGACTGCGAGATTCTTTATCATCCCGGAAAGGCGAATGTTGTTGTCGATGCCTTAAGTATGAAGGGTAGGGAGAAATCAATGATGTTAACTGCTCAGGAGAAGCTTATTGCATAAATGGCCAAGATGGAGTTGGAAATTAAATATCCAACAGAATCAGATGAAAAATTGTTCCAGATAGAAATCAATTCAATTTTGATGGATAAGGTAAGAAATGCACAACTTTAGGATGAAAACTGTGAAAAGATAAGAAGGAAAGTGTCTAAAGGTGAAGAAGGCAAATTTAAAGTTGATACAGAAGGATTGCTTAGATTTGATGGAAGAATTTGGGTTCCTCTAGTACAAGAAATTAAAGATGAAATTTTGAGTGACGCTCATAACTCACAATATTTGATTCACCTTGGAAGTATGAAGATGTACCAGGATTTCAAACATCATTTATGGTGGTCGAATATGAAAAAAGATGTTTCCTAATGTGTGGCAAAATGTTTAAAGTGTCAGAAAGTAAAAGCTGAACATCAAAGGCCAAGCGGATTGCTACAACCGTTAGAGATACCAGAATGGAAATGGGAGCATATCATAATAGATTTTGTGGTAGGTCTTCCAACGACTCAGCAAGGTTATGATGCGATCTGGGTGATTGTCGATCGATTAACGAAGTCGACACATTTTTTTCTAATCAAAATTAGATTTAACTTAGATTGTTTGGCAAAACTGTATGTAAAGGAAATTGTATCAATACACGGCATCCCAGTATCCATTGTGTCAGATAGAGATCCACGTTTCAAATCAAATTTTTGGAAATGCCTACAGGAATGCTTGGGAACGCAGTTGAGAATGAACACATCGTATCATCCCCAAACCGATGGACAAAGTGAGAGGACAATCCAAACATTGAAGGATATGCTCAAAGCTTGTTTTTTTAGATTTTAAAGGGAATTGGGATGACCATCTTCCGTTGGTTGAATTTGCATATAATAACATTTATCATGCAAGTATTGGCATGTCGCCTTATGAAGTGTTGTACGGCAGGAAATGCAGAACTCTGTTATGCTGGAACGAGGTTGGAGAACGTCATCTATTAGGTCCAGAATTGGTACAACAAACTGTCAAGATCGTCAAGGTGATTCGGGCGAGATTAATAGATGCACGGGATAAACAGAATAAATATGCCGATCAACACTGACAAAATCACGAATTTGATGTCGGTAGTTTTGTTTTCTTGAAGGTGCCTCCCTGGAAAGGGAAAATTCGGTTTGGGAAAAAGAGAAAACTAAGCCCTAGGTTTATAGGACCTTTTGAAGTGCTACGACGAGTTGGTGAAGTGGCATATGAGGTAGCTCTAACTCCGGAACTATAACATATTCATAACATTTTCCATGTTTCAGTATTATGATCATATAAGTTCGATTATAAACATGTTATAGAATATGAACCTTTACAGTTTGAAAAAGATTTATCTTGTGAAGAAGTCCATGTTCAGATTGTTGACAGAAAAGAGAAAGTACTAAGGAATAAAGTGATACCTTCTATTAAGGTAATCTGAAGAAACCACAATGCTGAAGAAGCTACGTGGGAACTTGAAGATGTTATGATAAAAAATTATCCTCAGTTATTTGCTTTATTTTGTATAGCGATTCTGGGGATAGAATCTTGTTAAGGAGGGAAGAATGTAACGAATGAATTTATTGAGTCGTGATTCTGGGAATAGAATCTTTTTAAGGAGGGAAGGATGTAACGAACGAGAATTTTATATGTAATTTAAAAATATTTACTGGGTTAAATAAATATTTGAATTGATTTATTTATTGAGGTAAATAGATATTTTATGAAATTGTCGTGTAATAATTTTGGTAAATGTGTATATTAACTAAATTAATATATGGTAATTTTATGGATTTAAGATTTAATTTAATAAAATAATTAAATTAAATTAAATAAATTATTGGGTAATAGTAATGTTGTGTAGTGATGATGTTCTAGTTTAATTTAATAATTAAATTAGATGTGAAATAATTTGTTAAGCATAAATATAATTATAATTATAAGATAAGTGTAAATTTGTCTTGATTAAAATTAATTAAATAAAAATGTGACAAATGAACTATATAATATAAGTGTTATAAAAATAAATTAAAAGGGGAAGTATTAGTGTGCAGCCAAACAAAACCTAGTGACTTTTGGCCTGATTTAACTTATAAGCCTATTGGATTTTTTTAACTGATGAACGTGGGACAGACTATATACATCAGTTTTTATGTTTTGTGTATAATTTTTTCCAAGAAACTAAGAAGAATAGAGAAAATACAGAGAAAGAGAGAGTGGGCTAGGAAAAGAAATTGAGGGTTCTATGTGAATTGGGAATCAAGGGGAAGAAGAAGGTTTGTCAAAACCTTGGAATCATCATCTTTGCTAATATAAATCAATGATTAAAGGTATAATTTAATCCTAATTCCAAGTCTTGGTTTTTTAATTATTATTCTCTGTCATTCGGATTTTATTGGATTGCTATTTTAAATATTGATTATATGTATGTAATCTCTTTGTCATCAGCTAAAAGTGAATTGCAGTAAGAAATTCATGAAAATCATGTTGTGTGTTCTTGTGTTTTCTTGGGAAAAAAGGAAAATTTGGTTAATGATTTGTTAGAATGGTTGTTATGTATGTTATAGATAGTTTATAATTTGTTATATTTAGTTTACAAATGATTTTTGAGTATCAAATTCATGAGTAGTCATGTATGAGAAGAAGGAATTGGTTTTGGTTGAATATGTATAATATGGTATATTTCGAGTCAAAAATTTAAGTTTAATTCATGTAAGAACCTGTTAATTGTTAATTATTATTGTTAGTATATTGAAATACGAAAACAATACATTAGGAATGAATTAATTTGGTGGATTAACGAAGTCGTAGTGATATGATTTGCTAAACATGTCAAAATTTGAGTTATAATCATAAACATGGCTTTAATCCTTTAAATTTGGTTGCTTTGTTGTTAGAAGTGTAACATGCATGCCTGGTGTTAATTTTGTTAAGATTACAATTTCTGGTATACCTGTGTTATTGGTTCTATTAAGTTTTGGGAGCTTTAGTTTGGATCACAGCAGAAACAGTTTCTAGAATCTGGGATCGTGCACCAGTGCGGGCACACTAATACCAAGGCCTAAAATGGCGCGGTCGCGCCATAAGCTTAATAGAAACATTTTGGTTTTTTTCTTCTTCTGTCCATAGTGTGTTAGACCTAACCTATTTTAAGATGCATGATAATGTGTTAAACATAAAATGAGATTCTAAAATAGATTGTAAACATGTATATGATGATTTTAGAATGAAAAGATAATGACTTAGAAAACTTTGACTTATAGTTTATTAAGTTTTGAGATGTTATTTAAGCATGATAATGCTTTACCAAATTTATGGTGTTAGACCTATAAATGGTGATGGTAATTGAAATATGATATAGAATAACGAGATGAACTTGAATGAGAATTAAACCTATAGTGTTAATGTTAGTTTAACTAATCAATATTGCGATTCTAATGATATATGTAGGGTATTTAGCGAACGTGTGTTATAATTGTGTAACTTACGCACGAGGCAAGTTCCTAAACCTTAATCCTATGTTGAGCAAGTTTCTTGGCTCTATCTTGTTTACGATTATGCAAGTTCTTGTATCCTAATTTTTTACATTGAGCAAGTTTCATATTCCTAACTTTTGTTTCTTGCCATTTAAAGCATAAATTATTCAAGTTCATTGTCCCAAATGAGATTTTCTAACTCCTTTGGATGTAATACTTTGGATATACAATGTTTATTTAATTGTATATTGTTGATATTCAGTCTTTGATTAATATATCGTTGTTCAATCTTATATTATCGTATTGAACCTCGAGTGGCTAGTGAACCTTTATTGAAATTGGCTAGTCCATAGTTGATGAGCATTCTAAAATTTTAGAACTAATGTTAAGCTAATCCAAACTAAATTTTCTTTAGTGCAAAAATTCTAAACTGAGATGGACAACCCTAATATATGGGATTATGTACGCGTTAGCGTTTAGATGTTTGTGCACAATACATGGTATGAAGGGTTGATCCCCCTAAGTACGAAAAAAAAGATTTGTATAGTCTAATGATTGTTAAAGGTTGAGGTAGAAATACTTAGTAACCTTGGGACTCAGTTCATGGTCTTAAGAACTTCAGATATAAATCTCGAACTTATTTTCTATTCTTGATTCGAAGAAAAAGTTCCCTATTATTCAGTAGTCATTGCTTACTCTTACATCATTGTTATTGTCATCATTATATTAGTGAGCAATTGTTTGCTCACTCTTGCAATTAACATTGCAACTAAAGTTGAGAAAGTTGATGAGCCGTCATCTAGCAAAGGCAAGGGAAAGATTTCCAAATGATGAAGACTTATTTGATTTTACTTAACTAAACTTATGTTATTATACTTATTTTATTATGATGTATTTCGCAGACTTATGCAATAATTTAAGGATGTAAACCTTAAATGAGGAGGGTTATTATTTAAGTTGTTTAATTTATGTCTTTATTCTTGATTATAGGTAGTTAGATGTAATTGTTTTGGATAATGAGCACCAAGTTCTGTGGGAATGAAGTACCCTAATTTGGGGGTGTTAGAGATCTCCACTTTCTCTTCATACAGGTAGTGTCTCTAGATTTTTAATATGAAAACGACTGCTGTCAATTCTAGATCATGAGTAGGATAATTCCTCTCATATTCTTTGAGTTTTCGAGAGGCATAAACTATGACTTTTCTATGTTGCATAAGAATGGAACCTAGTCATTTGCTTGAAACATCGTTATAGATGACAAGTCCCTCCGAACCTGATGGTATGGTCAGAAAAAGTGCTGAAATTAGTCTCCTCTTGAGTTCTTTGAAGCTCTTCTCATATTCTTTGTGTTAGTTCCCAGAGGCACAATAGTTATCTAGAAGGGGGGGGGGGGTTTGAATAGATATTTTAAAATTCTTTTTGAAATACTTGTTAGTTTTGATAATGACTTAAACACAGTCGAATTGTGAGTTATTTGTTTCCTTTTTAAGATATAACAAGTTAATGAGAATAAAACAGTTATAGCAGGTATGGCAGTTATAGCAATAATGTAAAATACACAGTGTTTTAAGTTGTTCAGAACACTTAAAGCTCCTAGTCCACTCTTCTACTCCTCGAGTAGGAAATCCACTAAGGATATCTTTACACTTTCTGAATCTCACAGATTCCTTCAAGATCAGTAGTCTTGGAACTTCTTAGTTCACTTTTGAACTCTTCAAGTCCAGCAGACTTGGTTCTTCATAGTTCGCTTAGAACTCTTCAAGTCTTCTAACTTGGAAACTTCTTACTTCACTTGATAGTAGTTGATGAGTTCTTGAATGGTGTTACTCAGTTGCCGTTAATCTCTTGTTCAAAAGTACTGAGTAGCTGAGCAAGCTTTCTCTTTTCAGATCATAGAGTTGAGCATTGAGTGTTATTCAACATTTTTGTTCAATGCTTGCTTAATCTTTTATCTACTGATGTTTTGTATATATGATGCCTTTGAAATGTATCCGTTGAAGCATTAAATGCATTTGACATTTCTGAGCTTTGATGGAGACTTTCTGCACATCTTCCGATTAGCAGTCTGGCCCACCAACACAACAGACTGCTATCTCACCTAACACCAAAAAACGTGTTTTCTGCTGACCCATAGTACTTTCATTAGCTTCTTCAATACGTTTCTTTATTGTATACTAAGGATGACCGTTGTGTTATTGGGACTGCCGAGGACTTCAACGTTTATAATCCATTCCACATTTTTTGGGATTTATTCTTAAACAAATGGGTAAGGCTCGATGCATCTGATACAGACAGATGATGCTCTACGATTCTGATTGTGGTGTCTAGCCACCTTGGTGCTTGATCCGATACTAGAAAAAGAGAACACTATGATTTCTCTTAAGTACTAGCATACTACGATCTTCACTTTCTTGACTTACAAACTCTACGCTTTCGAGAGCACACTGCGACCTCTGAGTTGGTGTTGGTCGATTTCGCAACCGATAAACACGCGCAAGCATACGCGGTCTAACAAGTAATACAGTGATAAGAGGGTGTCGAACCCACGAGGACAAAGACTTAACAGGAAACAACTACTAAGGTAAAGTCGTTACTATTCTTATCTAAACACAAGAAATAGATGGTTGGTTAAACAAATTCTATAGGACAATCAAGTTGGAGAAGAAACAGTTCTAAGAAATAAAGATAGGATTACAACTCCCCTAATGCTTCGCCTAATCTTCTAACTCTCCGTATATAAACAAATCAAGGAATGGTCAACCGAGATTAAAGTAAGCATAAGCTTCTGTCGAAGGTCAAATGCTAATCCTTGACAAACTAGAACACAATATGTCTATTGGTGAAACTAATCTGACCAAGGTCATTATGCACAACTCCAAGGTCACACAAGGCAAGTGAGGATATGTCTATCCAACAAGCACAATGAGCCCACAATTAAATGTCAGGACAAAACAAGTGTCATTGTATTTCAAGGAAGACAGTAATATCCATTTATCAATTTCCACTACTATCAAAACCTATTTCTTTATCAAGAAATAAGACATTATAAGCAAAATACAACAACCCATTCCAAAATGCTTCATTATATAAAACGAGAGAGAAAGTCGATTAAGCTATTCAAAAAGTTACATTGCAATCCTAACAATGGAGTTAGTTCATAACTATGAGACTAACGCATAGTTCTAATACACCACCCATTTCAGACAAATACAATAAATAGAAGATTTGAAATAAGAAAAACCCCTAAAGAAAGGAGTACTCTTCAGCCAAACAATCTCTTCACTTGCACGATCTGAGAAAATGGAGAGCAACGGATCTCTTTTGGTCCAGCTATCTCTTCTCCTCTTCTCTATTTTCTAGCTCTTGTTATCTTTTCTGCTCTATGCTCTCTTTCCTTCTAACAGCCGCCGCCCCCCTCCTTATCCTCTAACATTTGCTAGGTCAAACACTTCCTGTCTGCCTGGGAACCGGAGGTGGCGCCGCGGCGCGGGCCACGAAGCCTTTGAGTCGCGCTGCGGCGCGGCCTAAGGAATTTGGACACGGAGCTCGCGCTGCAGCGCGAGCCAGTATATTGTAAGTGGCGCCGCGGCGCGGCTTTTTGTCAGTATGGAACAGCATGTGGTGCTGCGGCGCGGCCAATGACTCTGGCTTTGGCGCCGCGGCGCGGGAAGGCTAAAAATGACAGTTTTGCCCCTTCAAAGCAGCAAAAACACTGCGAAGCTCTGCAATGCAACGATTAAATACAAAAACACTATAATCCCAATAAAACTATATAAAAACTATGAATCCAGGCAAGTAATTAAGGCAGAAAGTATCCGATTCGCAGGTTTAAATCCCACTCATCAAATACCCCCAAACTTAAGTCTTTGCTTGTCCTCGAGCAAACTATCTAACAAATAATAACAGTAGATACTAAGAATGCGAAAGGAACATAAAAATATATACTAGCATCGCAGCTACGTTTATCTATAAAAACTACCCCCAAAAGAACAAGTCAAACACGGGGATGAACAAGGGGTCAATCTAATTCAAGCATAAGACTGTAATCGATCCAATCTGTGCATGTGTGTGAAAATCAACCGTCCTGACTAATCATAGCCCAAATAAGCTCGCATAGTTGATTGTTAAAACCACGCACATTCCGCAACTTAAACATTCAACAAGCATTAAGAACAAGACGCAAATGCAGGGAAAGATCAAAGGTTTTAGCAAGCCGATAGTAAAATCAGACTCAGACAGTACTTAATTACCTTAGGCTAATCAGAACTACCCATGAATGAGCTTTTGATCAGCGACTCCCAAGCCAGACGACTTTAGGGCACTAGGTGTAGAACACCCCGAAGAATCTAATAACTCGAGCAGTAAAGGCCACGTAATCAACATAAGCCAACTGAGACTTCACAACAAGAATGAAAATTTAACAGCGAGTGCATTTTATGCTCCATCTCGATATCGGCCCTGCGTTTATGGGCGAGTGCGTTTTACGCTCCATCTCGACCCACCGCACAACTTTCGATATAATATAATTTTTTTTTTTTTTTTAATGAGTGCATTTTATGCTCAATCTCGATATCGGCTCTGCGTTTATGGGCGAGTGCGTTTTACGCTCCATCTCGACCCACCGCACAACTTTCGATATAAACACCCTTAGCTAGAAACCAAGATCCAAAACTGCATAGACACCCAAGTCTTTTATTACCTTGCACAAATGAAGGTTTATAAGAGTGAACAACTAGTCAACACAATCAACACACAAACTAAATTCGAAGAATAACTAGTTAACACAGCTGGCCAGAGCATGCTAGAAGGACGGATCAATAACAGTCTAAACTTGTCAATTCATAAACCCCTAGCACAAGGCAAGCTTGACACAATTCTACGAGATATATACTCATTTGGCGCTAGACGTAGCCACAATCCAACAAAAATTAGCAATGATAAATATAACACCCTTGCTAAATAGCAGCTCAAAATAGGGTGAAAAGGCCATTAACATGGCACAAACATCCAAATCTGTAAAAGCCCCAAAAAGATGGCTAGAAACCACAATCATGCTAAATAAAATTAAAATAAAACCCAAAAACGGCTCAGGCATCCATAATGATAAAGCATCCATAATGATAAAGATAATAAACCAAATCCCGCAGTTCAAAAGACTGCACCAAAACATAATACTGAAATAACGTCAGACAGTAGTCCTAATATGGTAGCACTAAGATAAACAGATAAAAATTAAAAGCAACACCCCCAAACTTAAGGAGAGCAATGCCCCCATTGCTAAAACGTAAAGCAGTTGAATACACAAGAGGGCTTCCCTGGAGATCGCTCACTCCGCAGCAGGATCAGCCTCATCTTCATCAGCGCCGTCAGCTTCGGCGGGCGGTGATGGAGGAGGGTAAGGTGGAAAGATGGGAGGATCGGGAAACTGGTAAGGCGTGAAGTCAATGCCCTCGCCACAATAATCGGTGTAGATCCCCTGCATAATATTAACCAGCTCAGCCTGGTACTGCATCGCTATCTCCTGCCTTTGAGCCACAGCAGCGATATGCCTCCGCTGCCTCTGTGCTTTGGCGTCCTGCTTCTGATGCAGCAGGGTAAGGGATGCCATGATGTCTGTCAAAAGACCCTGACTAGCCGGTTCTGACTCAGGTGCTTGAGGAGGCTCTGGTTCGGCAGAAAGAGGCGGTGCTGTAGGCGGTCCATACCCTTCGCCCCTGACATGAGATTCTGCCCCGTCCCAAACAGTGAAGCGTTTGATCGTCAGATGGTCAATTATAGTCATGGGCGGCGAAACTGTCTCATCAAGCCCCCACTGTACCCCTGCATGCTTGCACAATGTTGTGATCACAGATGGATGGGGAAGTCCCGAAACGACCGTACTCTTGATTGCCTTAATGATCGAGTCGTGGATGAGAACTCCTATATCCACGTTCAAGCCCGTGACAATGGCGAAAAGAAGAATCGCCCTGTCTTTAGTCACATCGCTTAGGTGACGGGTTGGTAGCATGGAGGCGCAAATGAAGCTGTACCACGCCTTCCCGTAGCGACTGAGCGCAGCAGCCGGGAAGCTGGTCTTCTCACCGGTATAATCATTTTTCTTCCACGCCGTGCCAGGCTTGCAGAGCCTTCTGATAACATCCTCCTGGTCATAACTGAGGAGCCCCAGCTGCAAATAATCATTACTCGCGTAGTTGGGTGCGTCGAACAGTGCATTGATTGCTATACTGTCAAATGACACCGGTCTACCCCTGACTATAACCACAGCAGAACCATCAGGACTGGCGTTGGCATAGAATTCTCGAACCACAGGCACAACAGCAGATACGGGCGGCTTGGTGAAGTTTACCCACTTCCGCTCGATAATCATATTCATGAGCTCCCCGTCCTTTCTATCGGGCCTCAACCCCCGCTCAGGAAGCAAATTGCGCTTGCCAAAGGAGTCTCTGTATCGCTTCCACGTTGCCTCACTAACAAACTTGGCAGGGTCCCAAGCCTGTGGCGGTGCCGGGGCAGAAGACGAAGATCCGCCGACACTAAGACGCTGCCTTTTTGGTGCCATGGTAACAGTATGCTTGAATCAAATTTGAGCAGAACGACCCTAGAAGCACGGCCAACCTCAACCCCAAAGCAAACCCAACGAAAATTAAACCAAGACAACCCCAATTGGCCTACACTTTTGGTTCAGGCAATTTATCGAACACCTTGCGTGCGATGTCCAAACAAAACCTGGACAGCCCTTGATTGAACTAGCTCTAACCCGATTTCCGTCAGTGGAAATCGCCCCAAATCACACTAGAAGAAGAGCACGGAAAATAACTGAACAAAATCTCGGATCCAAAGAAAACTGTCAAAATTACCTTTGGAAGGAAACCTAGCACTTGAGTGAGGGGAGCCTTTGATGACGTGATGAACAAATCAGATTTGTTAGAGGCTGAGTAGAGATACGACCGATGAAGACAGTTATAAGGCTGATGGATCGCAGGTGCAGGATGCCAAGAGGGAGACTGCAGAGATTGTTTGAGAAGAGGAGGAGACTTGCCGATCAGTTTGCTTTATAACGCATTGGGAGAACAAAATCTCGCTAGTGGCGCCGCGGCGCGAGCTATTGTACAATGATTGGCGCCGCGGCGCGAGTTTGCAGTAACTGGCCACTTCTTGTGGCGCCGCAGCGCGGGATAACCTTTGTTGGATGGCGCCGCGGCGCGGGATAACCTTTGTTGGATGGCGCCGCGGCGCGAGTTTGCAGTGGCTGGGCATATTTGGTGGCGCCGCGGCGCGAGATATCCTTTGATAAATGGCGCTGCGGCGCGAGTTTGCAGTAACTATGTACATTTGGTGGCGCCACGGCGCGAGCTTTTCCTTTGATAAATGGCGCCGCGGCGCGATTTAGCAGTAACCGGGTACTTCTTGTGGCGCCGCGGCGCGAAATCCCCTTTGGTGGATGGCGCCGCGGCGCGGGTTCCTGCAGTCTGAGCCCCCCTTTTTTTTTATCTGTTATCTGCACAGACCAAAACACGCATAACAACTACACTATACAAGCAATCATATATTATTAAAAACACAACAAACTCTAATGGCAACATGCTAAACACAAAACATAAAAGCTATCAACTATGCTATTTGATAAAATTAACAATCACTGAAAACTGGAAATCAGTGAAGAAACAAATAATATTTATACCGAGATGGGGGTGCCTCCCCACCAAGCGCGTGTTTTATAGTCGTCAGCTTGACTATTCATCCCGACTTAGGTCGGGTCTCCAAGTGTAATGGAGGTATTTTGACGGTCAACCTCGCCGCCCCAGTAGTGCTTTAAACGTTGCCCATTCACCTTGAATGTGGAATCGGAATTTGGATCCATAAGCTCAATTGCTCCATGATTATAAACCTTAGCTATAGTGAAGGGGCCCGACCATCGGGACTTTAGCTTCCCGGGAAACAATTTTAGCCGGGAGTTAAACAGAAGAACTTGCTGACCCGGTTCAAAATGCCTGTCAAGGATCTTCTTGTCGTGCCACTTCTTGGTCTTTTCCTTGTACAACTTGGCGTTTTCATATGCCTGCAGACGAAATTCATCTGCTTCATTCAGTTGTAACAGCCGTTTTTCGCCGGCTGCGTCAAGATCAAAGTTAAGCTTTTGAATCGCTTAGTAAGCGCTGTGCTCCAATTCGACCGGGAGATGACAAGCTTTTCCATAAACTAGTCGGTAAAGGGACATTCCGATGGGCGTTTTATACGCTGTGCGGTAGGCCCATAATGCATCATCAAGCTTCTTCGACCAATCCTTACGGTTTGGGTTAACGATCTTTTCCAGGATTCGTTTAACCTCTCGGTTTGAAATTTCAACTTGGCCGCTGGTCTGAGGGTGGTAAGCAGTGGCTATTTTATGAGTTACCCCATACTTGGCGAGAAGTGCCTCAAAATACTTATTGCAGAAGTGCGACCCTTCATCGCTTATTATGGCCCGAGGTGTGCCAAAACGGGTGAAAATATTCTTTTTGAGGAACTGAAGCACCACCTTCGCATCATTTGTCGGCAAGGCAACTGCTTCCACCCACTTTGAGACATAGTCAACTGCCACCAGTATGTAGAGATTGTTGAACGAGGAAGGGAAAGGTCCCATAAAATCAATGCCCCAGACATCAAACAACTCTACTTCCAGAATATTTTGCAGCGGTAGTTCATGCCGCTTCGAAATAGTGCCCACCCTTTGGCATCTGTCACAATGCATCACAAATGCGTGAGCATCTTTAAAAAGGATGGGCCAATAGAATCCTGACTGTAGCACTTTAGCGGCAGTTCGCTGGCCTCCGAAATGACCTCCATAATTAGATGAATGGCAATGATGCAACACGTCTTCAATTTCTTCTTCAGGCAAACATCTACGCAAGATCTGATCCGAACACTGTTTGAATAGGAAAGGCTCATTCCAAAAATATTGCTTAGTATCTTTAAGGAATTTCTTCCTTTGTTGGAAACTCAGGCCTTGAGGGATAACTTGGCAAGCGACGTAATTGGCGAAGTCCGCATACCACGGGGCTTTGCCATGTACCAATAAAAGCTGCTCGTCTGGAAAGAATTCATTTATAGCTCTGTCGGCTTCAGTAGACGATGTAGTGTTTTCCAATCTACTTAAATGGTCGGCAACTTGATTCTCAGTTCCCTTCTTGTCTCTGATTTCTAAGTCAAATTCTTGTAGGAGCAAAACCCACCGTATCAATCTCGGCTTAGCATCCTTCTTTTCAATCAAATACTTGATTGCCGAGTGATCGGTGTATACGATCACTTTCGTCCCGATGAGGTAGGAACGGAACTTATCGAAAGCATACACTACTGCCAACAACTCCTTCTCAGTGGTAGTATAGTTTAACTGCGCGTCCGTCAGTGTCTTGCTGGCATAGTAGATAGTGTGGAAGACCTTCTCCCTTCGCTGGCCTAAAACTGCCCCTATAGCAAAATCACTGGCATCGCACATAAGCTCAAAAGGGTAGGTCCAGTCAGGAGCTACCACAATAGGTGCTGTGACAAGTCTTGTCTTTAAGGATTCAAAAGCGTCCAAGCAGGCGGCATCAAAGTGGAAAGGCTGATCTTTTTCCAGCAGGGTGCACAACGGTTTGGTAATGCGCGAAAAGTCCTGGATGAACCTTCTGTAAAATCCGGCGTGCCCGAGAAAACTCCTTACCCCTTTTACTGAAGTGGGCGGGGGAAGGTTGTTGATAACAACTATCTTGGCCTTATCAACCTCAATACCTCCAGTAGAAATCCGATGACCCAAAATAATGCCCTCTTCAACCATGAAGTGACACTTCTCCCAATTTAGCACAAGGTTTGTTTCGGCGCAGCGATGGAGAACTGCAGTCAGATTCGTTAGGCAGTTATCAAACGAGCTCCCAAACACAGAGAAGTCGTCCATGAAGACCTCCAGGGTCTTTTCAACCATGTCAGAGAAGATTGACATCATACACCGCTGAAACGTAGCGGGGGCATTGCACAACCCGAAAGACATCTTTCGAAAGGCAAAAGTCCTATATGGACATGTGAATGTCGTCTTCTCCTGATCTTCCGGGGCAATAGAAATCTGATTGTACCCCGAGTATCCATCCAGTAAACAGTAGTATTCATGTCCCGCCAACCGATCGAGCATTTGATCAATGAAAGGAAGAGGAAAGTGATCCTTACAGGTAGCTTTGTTCAGTTTCCTGTAATCCATGCACACTCTCCACCCAGTCACCGTCCTGGTGGGAATAAGCTCATTATTCTCATTGGGCACAACTGTCATGCCTCCTTTCTTGGGCACACACTGGATCGGACTAACCCACGGACTATCGGAGATGGGGTAGATAATGCCCGCATCAAGCAATTTAATGATTTCCTTCCTGACAACCTCTTTCATTATCGGATTTATCCGCCTCTGGTGCTCTATAGAAGGTTTTGAGCCTTCCTCCAATAGGATCTTGTGCATGCAAATGGTTGGACTGACCCCTTTTATGTCTGCAATCGACCATCCCAACGCCGTTTTGTACTTCTTTAGCACAATGAGCAACTTCTCTTCCTGACACTTGGTTAGAGAAGCAGAAATTATCACAGGTAATGAAAGAGAATTTCCCAAATATGCATACCTTAAATGGTTAGGCAACGGTTTTAGCTCAAGAGCTGGAGGCTCAATGATTGACGGCACACCCTTGGAAGTTGATGCCTCATCATCTTTAAGAGACTCGAATTGGCGGTGCGAATGCCTTGATCTTAGCGGATCATCAAGCCACATGACACATTCAATATGCGATGGCTCTTCCGTAGTACTCGCCCCTGTTAGTGTAGCTTCTAGAGAATCTTTAATGCATGTTTCAGAGAATACCTCATTCACTGCTTCAGCAATCGTAGTGATCTGGAAGCAATCCTCAGGGGTGTTAGGATATTTCAGAGCACGGAAAACATTGAAGGTCACCTCTTGGTCTTGAACTCTTATTGTTAGCTCCCCTTTTTGGACGTCAATCAGGGTCCTCCCAGTTGCCAAAAATGGCCTTCCCAATATTATCGGGATTTCTCTATCTTCCTCAAAATCAAGAACTATGAAATCTGCCGGAAATATGAACTTGTCCACCTTCACTAGCACATCCTCCACAATTCCCTTCGGATAAGTTAAAGATCTGTCAGCCAATTGCAGGGTGATGCTAGTCGGCTTGGCTTCATTAAGACCCAATTTTTTGTAAATGGAAAGGGGCATCAAGTTTATGCTGGCCCCTAGGTCACACAGAGCCTTTCCAATGAATTGGTCCCCAATTGTGCACGGGATTGTAAAACTTCCCGGATCTTTGAGCTTAGGCGGAAGTTTGTTTTGGAGGATTGCACTACTTTCTTCAGTCAAAGCCACCGTCTCATAGTCTCCCAATTTCCGCTTCTTGGACAAAATGTCCTTCATGAACTTTACGTAACTGGGCATTCCTTCCAACGCCTCTGCAAATGGAATGTTAATGTGCAATCTTTTGAAGACCTCTAAGAATTTGGAAAATTGCTTATCTAGTTTCTGTTTTTGCATCCGCTGGGGGAAGGGTAATTGAGGGAGAGGCCGATGTATTGCAGTGATATGAGGAGATGGTGTCGGGGGTCTGTCTTGACCACTTGCGTAACCCCCATCTTTCTCAACAGTCTCCGTTTCAGGAATTGCCTCGTCAGCCGCCCCATTGTCGTTCACAGGAATTTCCTCACCACTTTGTACTTGAGTGGTTCTCCCACTTCTGAGGGTTACTGCTTTACACTGTTCCTTGCCTTCCCGTTTAGGGTTTACATTAGTGTCACTAGGCAGTGCGCCTTGTGGCCGACTGTTTAATGCAGTAGCCAACTGACCCATTTGTACTTCAAGATTCCTAATGGAGGCCTCTTGATTGTTACTTCTGGTTTCGTTCTGGGCTATGTACCTAGAAAGCAGATCTTCTAAACTTGGTTTTCTCTCCTGTTGAGGGGGAGGATGGTGAAACTGATTCTGAATGCTCTGAGGTTGTTGGTTGAACTGAGTTGTAGGTTGGAATCCAGGAGGGTTAGCATAACTCTGCCTGGTAGAAGGAAGTTGTGGTTGGTTGGGGTTATTGCTGTTGTTGTTGTTGTTATTACTCCATGAAAAATTTGGATGATTTCGCAACCCCGGATGGTAATGAGTGGGAAGGTTTGAGTTCTGTTGCCGCCCGTAGTTAGAAACAAATTGCACCGATTCAGGGCTTATAGCACACAGATCGGTCGGGTGGCTTCCTTGACATAATTCACACTGGACCATGACACTCTGCACATTTTGAACTGCAGAAGGTCCCAAGGTGTCAAGCCTTTTTGTTAGCGTCGCTACCTGAGCTGCTAGCGATGTGACCGAGTCCACTTCATAAACCCCCGTTGCTCTTCTCGGAGTTTGCCTATCATTAGGCCACTGGTAATTGTTGGCCGCCATTGTCTCCACCAGCTCATACCCCGCTGTGTGATGTTTGGACATGAATGCCCCTCCAGATGCGGCATCAATACTCGAACGAGTAGATCCGGATAATCCATTGTAAAAGGTCTGGATGGGAAGCCATTCCGGCAGACCATGGTGCGGGCATTTTCTCAGGAGATCCTTAAATCGCTCCCATGAGTCGTATAAGGATTCAGATTCAAATTGCACAAAGGATGTGATTTCGTGCCTGAGCCTAGCTGTTTTGGCAGGCGGAAAGAACTTCGCCATGAATTTCTGCGCCAAGTCAGCCCATGTTGTAATGGAGCCAGTCGGCAGTGAATGTAGCCAGCTCTTGGCTTTGTCCCTTAATGTAAACGGGAACAGCCGGAGCCTGATGGCATCGTCAGACACTCCGTTGCATTTGAAGGTGTCACAGATTTCCACAAAATTAATCAGGTGATCATTGGGGTCGTCATTAGGCATTCCCCCAAACTGAATGTTTGTGCACATTTGAATTGTGCCCGGCTTTATCTCGAAATTATTAGCCTGAATGGCGGGCCTTACAATGCTCGCCTGGAGATCATCAACACGAGGCATAGCATAATCCCTCAGAGACTTCTGAAGCTCCTCAGCCATTATGACGGGCACAGGTATGTCCTCGGGTGTGTCCACAAATTTCTTTCTCAACAGTCGTCTGAAGGTCCTTTCAACCTCGGGATCAAGAGGTATTGTAATCAGCCCTTTCCGAGGTGGCATACACAATGAAGACTACCTGAAGAGAGAGGTAAACAAATCGGTTTAAAGTAAGATTGTAATGACTTAGATTTAATAATGTAAAACAATTAATTCTTAAGTCCCCGGCAACGGCGCCAAAAACTTGTTGGTCGATTTCGCAACCGATAAACACGCGCAAGCATACGCGGTCTAACAAGTAATACAGTGATAAGAGGGTGTCGAACCCACGAGGACAAAGACTTAACAGGAAACAACTACTAAGGTAAAGTCGTTACTATTCTTATCTAAACACAAGAAATAGATGGTTGGTTAAACAAATTCTATAGGACAATCAAGTTGGAGAAGAAACAGTTCTAAGAAATAAAGATAGGATTACAACTCCCCTAATGCTTCGCCTAATCTTCTAACTCTCCGTATATAAACAAATCAAGGAATGGTCAACCGAGATTAAAGTAAGCATAAGCTTCTGTCGAAGGTCAAATGCTAATCCTTGACAAACTAGAACACAATATGTCTATTGGTGAAACTAATCTGACCAAGGTCATTATGCACAACTCCAAGGTCACACAAGGCAAGTGAAGATATGTCTATCCAACAAGCACAATGAGCCCACAATTAAATGTCAGGACAAAACAAGTGTCATTGTATTTCAAGGAAGACAGTAATATCCATTTATCAATTTCCACTACTATCAAAACCTATTTCTTTATCAAGAAATAAGACATTATAAGCAAAATACAACAACCCATTCCAAAATGCTTCATTATATAAAACGAGAGAGAAAGTCGATTAAGCTATTCAAAAAGTTACATTGCAATCCTAACAATGGAGTTAGTTCATAACTATGAGACTAACACATAGTTCTAATACACCACCCATTTCAGACAAATACAATAAATAGAAGATTTGAAATAAGAAAAACCCCTAAAGAAAGGAGTACTCTTCAGCCAAACAATCTCTTCACTTGCACGATCTGAGAAAATGGAGAGCAACGGATCTCTTTTGGTCCAGTTATCTCTTCTCCTCTTCTCTATTTTCTAGCTCTTGTTATCTTTTCTGCTCTATGCTCTCTTTCCTTCTAACAGCCGCCGCCCCCCTCCTTATCCTCTAACATTTGCTAGGTCAAACACTTCCTGTCTGCCTGGGAACCGGAGGTGGCGCCGCGGCGCGGGCCACGAAGCCTTTGAGTCGCGCTGCGGCGCGGCCTAAGGAATTTGGACACGGAGCTCGCGCTGCAGCGCGAGCCAGTATATTGTAAGTGGCGCCGCGGCGCGGCTTTTTGTCAGTATGGAACAGCATGTGGCGCTGCGGCGCGGCCAATGACTCTGGCTTTGGCGCCGCGGCGCGGGAAGGCTAAAAATGACAGTTTTGCCCCTTCAAAGCAGCAAAAACACTGCGAAGCTCTGCAATGCAACGATTAAATACAAAAACACTATAATCCCAATAAAACTATATAAAAACTATGAATCCAGGCAAGTAATTAAGGCAGAAAGTATCCGATTCGCAGGTTTAAATCCCACTCATCAGTTGGCTCGGCAAATGTTTGAACCACTCTACGATTCCGGGAGAGGCCCTCCAAAGAAGACACACTATGATTCTCGATGCTCTGCGATTCTTCCTTGGCTTCTGCAATCTCTTGATCAGCTCGATAGACTACGATTCTGTTGAAGCCTATCTATTACATCTCAAGACATAGATCAACCTAATAACTTTGATCTTTTCATCTATACATTAATTTACAGAATGATAAACACTAAAATCTTAGATCAACCTAACAAATTTGATCTACCACTAAGTCCTTGTACATATATTCCTTGAAGGACTTTACATATAATCATGAATATTTACTTTTAACATTACATTTAAATATGCAATCTCCCAACAATCTCCCCCTATTTAATGTTAACATAACCAAGGATATTTGTGTCATGATTATCAATTTCTAGATGTAGTTGCTAGAAACTAAATATGACTTAGTATTTAAGTGAGCAACTGAAATCTCTAGAGAATAAGCATGAATTTATTGATGTTTGTAAAGATAGATATTACAATTAAGCTTAGTTACATCAATAAGAATTGAGTTTCAAATTATCTCTATTTCTTTTGCCTTTTATTCCTTGGAAGATTTGAATACTCTTGAGCTCTTCTTCTCCTACTGACTTCATCTCTCCATGCTATATCTTCCATGTTACTCTAACTTAGCCTTGGCGAATGATCATGTCTATTCATGAATGCAAGATCTCCAATTGACATTCTTAGACCAGTAGTGGTCACTTCTTGTGAGCTTGGAGAAAGCCTTTGACTCCTTAGTGGTTGTGCAATGAGAATTTACTGTTGTTCAGGTCGTGGTCTGATGGCGAGACTGTCTTACAGGAGAACATGTGGGAGAACTTCTTGAGAAGTGAGCAATTTTACCTTTGCATTTACCTCCTTTGCCTTTTCCTTTGTCGCCTCCTTCCCCTCTATTCTCCCCCTTTATGTCAACATCAAGGGTTCAAATATCTTCAGATAAGCGAGTCATGCCTTGTACGAGTTTGTTGAGTCAAGTCTGGGATTGAACAATGTCTGCACGATTTTCCTGGATCAGAGAGTTAGTTCGAGCTTCTCTCTTTTGCTGAATGGCCAAGACATTTTCTGTTTGTTTCATTTGACGCATGGAGAATTCTTGGAATTCTTTTATTTAGGTCTTTAGACTCGTGAGATTTTCCGTTAGAAGTTGATTATGGGATTCTTTGTATTTTGTAAAATAAGAACAACATCCATGTGCTTCTTGGCAGCTAGAAAGTGGATTTGATCCCTTTCATTAATACTATGAATCATCTCTTTTATTATCTCCCTAAGCTTCTTTGTCAGTTCAGAACTTAGGTTGCTTGGGAGACTATTGGCAGCATAAATCAAATGAGTCAGCCTCATATGAACAAGTTCAGAGTGAACTTCAAGATCTTGTTGTATGTTCTTGGTCACTTTCTTAGTTGCTTCTGACAACTCCATTTTTGTAGGGAGATCAGATATAAGCTCAAGGAGTTGCAGATTCTTTGGAGGAGAGGCCCTTGTGTATTGATTTTGCATAGTGAAAAGAACAAGGCCGAGATTGAAATACTCATTAGTGGATGAGGTTGGATATCTGATGGAGGGGGCTGTTGTGTGGGGTTGATCTTCAGGAGGAGGTTACTCTATATCTTGAGCAAGTGACTCTAGGATTGGATTTGGATCAGTAATCATAGAGTGAGAGATTATAGGAGATTTGATAAATATAAAGTTGGGCACACTTGGTTCATCAGGTACAGAATGCTGGGATTCTGTAACTGGAAATTGATTGAGTGGATGAAGTATCACTTCCAACCATCTTGGTGATTCATAGAATTGATTGAAAAATGATGGTGGACAATGATTTATCCTAAAAGAGACAGGAATAGTTTGTACCTCATGCCCATTTTCTAAAGATGGGCTGTTGGTGATCAGCTTTCTGGAAAAGTTGAATTTGCCTGGGAATTCATGAGCTAGCACCGAGATTGCTGGATAGGCTTTGAAGATCCAGAACATGTGATCCCAAGATTTGAGGATTTATGCTCTATGAAATGGCATCATAGGTAGATAGGAGAACAGTTGATTGTAGTTGGATCTCCTATGTCCATCACAGCCCATAACAATGATCTCAACTTCTTCATCCTCTTCTTCTTCTTTGTCTTCATTTGAAATTTCCACCACATCAATTATCTCCATTTGACTTCTTTGTTCTTCTGCTTTCACATCCTCCATAGCTTCAATCTTTTCCATTTCTACAATTTCTAAAACTTTAATCTCTTAAGGGATTGAGGAAGATTCATGATGATCTATTGGTAATTCCTCCTCAGCTGTAGCTTTATCTGACATAGGGACTTCGTGAGGCTCCCCCTCAACTTGATCATCCATTTGAATTTCAAGTAACTCCCCCTCAGTTGGAGCATTATTTAGTGTAAGAACTTCAGGAAGCTCCCCCTCAACTTAAGCTGTATTCTCCTTACTCACTTCAGGTAGCTCTTTCTCAGCTTCAGGTAGCCCTTTCTCAGCAGCTATCCTTTTGTCTTCCTCTTTTAACACCTTTTCATTGACAAGGATGTACTTCTTGACCAGTTTTCTTTTTGACCTTTTAGGCTAAGCTACAGCCTTAGTACTTTTATCAGCTTCAGCTCTAAAAGGTTGATCAGACTAAGAAGTTGTTGCAGCATCTTCTTCCAGAGTGGTGTCAAGTCCGGATTCTATGATCGGTAGAGACTCTACGATCGAAGAGAAAGAGGGCTTCTTTGATTTATGACCCTACTTTCCTTTCTTGAGCAACTAAGAGATGGTAGCTCTGTCGTCATCTTCCTCAGACTGTTGTTCTTTACTTTTTAATTTCTTCAGAGTTTCAGTGCCTGAACTCTCTTGAGGTGCCTCAGTAGTTGAGCCTTGAGGCTCTTCTGCCATTAGAGCCTTCATTTTTCTTTTACCCTTGCTTTTTCTAATTAAATCAATGGGTTCTTCCTTGTTGATTTCTTCTTCTTCTTTTTCTTCAGTTTCCTTTACAACGGACATGTTTCCTGGTACTCCAGACTCATTTGTATCACCAGTTCTTCCACTGGATTCAGATATCATCCTGACATTTTTAGCTGGATTTTTTTTCTAGTTTTCAAACAGCTGCCGAGTCATCCTCTTATTGGGATTTATGGATTCTTCTTCATTATCCCCGATTTTGTCACCCAGTGCAGACTGCAGGATGATTCTTATAAACCGCCCATTGAGCATTTTACCAGAGCTCTTTGATTTCTTCAAATTGAGAATCAACTTCCCAATCCAATCGATGAGTAGGGCTCCAAAGTTGAGTTAGATTCTATAACAGATTGCTGTCATAAGCTTCAGTTGTACTTCATTCACGGAGTCGTGGCCAGAGCTTTTGTAACATATGCACTTTCCAACAATGTCAGCTAGAAACTCATATTTTTTGGGAAACTTCTTCTTCTTGTACCCCATGACAGTCTCATTATTTTTATGATGCATCATCTTTAGTCCTTTATAGAAGTCGATGACCTCTATCGGTAGGAGTCCCTTTGACTTGAAACCTAGGGCCAGGTTTATATCCTCAGCTTTGAGTTTAATTTCCACGTCCTTGACCCTTATGGTGATGAAATCATTTTCAAATGTTCCATTTCTTTAGAACTCTTTTACCAACTTAGGGTAGATCCACGTGTTTGTACCCAGAGACTCTTTAAGACCATCTTTCTTCAATAGAGTCTGAATCTTATGGAATTGAGAGTCAGTTGTCTTGAACTCGTCGAAGCACAGTCTGTAACCAATGATAACATTTAAAGACGCATTTGATTTATTTACACTGAGGTAGATTTAGCGTTTCTGAAGGTTAGGGTTTCTGCTGGTAGTGAGAGAGAGAAAGGAATAAGCTTTTTGAACTACTGATTTCAAAAAGATATTTTCAAACTGCTTATAGCTTCCCTCCTCTCCATTTGCTTAGTGGGGCATTTGTCATGTTCTGCTTGGCTCCATAATTTTAACTGAAGTGGAATGTACTGAATTTCCTTTAGCTCCTCCTGAGCTAGTGCATTCTTTAGGAGAACTATGATCGTCAAGGTAGCACTATGTTTGTTTAGGTAGTCTTTATGATCGTTGAGTTTGCACTGTGATCGTTGAGTCCACTGCTGAGTCTGCTCTGGTCCTTGTGATGAACTTTTGACTTAGCATTTCTCTCGAGTTAAGGTAGCTCAGGAAGGGCCAACCTCTTAGAGTGAATTAAGGGTTAGGTTTGTTCCTGAGGCGTTTGACAGAGAGATTACTTTGATTTGTTGAAACTTTGTTATCACAGGATGCATCTTTGTTCTGTTGATGGAGCTCTGCGACCGTGGTCTTTCATATCACTGTAACTCTATAATCGTGGACTTTCTTTGGTCATGTCTACGATTTCGAACAGAGCCTTTATATCTGCATGGTTAGCACAAACTAGAGCATAGATTTTATGGTTATAAATTTAGCACGCCTAGCTCAATTATTAATTTATTAAATTTGGATTCATCTAGAGGCTTTGTAAAGACATCAACAAGTTTATTTTCAGTAGGGATGTATTGTAAAGATATGGTTCCATTTTGAACATGATCCCTAATAAAATGATATCTAATTTCTATATGCTTAGTTCTAGAGTGCATGACAGGATTATGTGTTATTGTTATGGCACTTGTGTTATCACAATGAACATGTATAGTTTTGAAATCAAACCCATAATCTGCTAACTAATTTTTCATCTATAAAATTTGAGCACAACAGCTGCCAACAATAATGTATTTAGCTTCTGTCGTTGATGTAGATACTGAGTTTTGCTTCTTACTGAACCAGGACACAAGTCTGTTTCCCAGCAGTTGACAAGTGCCACTAGTACTTTTTCTATCTATTT